>CM069241.1:8318010-8918010 GCA_035582765.1 Acer negundo | reverse complement strand
CAATAGTACCAATGCTATATGAATTTAAAATTGGTTTAGTCTTTTAACATGATTAATTAAGTAAATAATTTTGATTTAACTTATGTTCTTATATATCTTTCACAAAAATTGAGATTAACTTATGCTCCTCGCACCGTACTGTCCAATGTCACGTGGTGCTCGAGACAACTAAATTACTGAAATAACCCATTTTGGGTATTTGTCAGAATTTTCTTCTTTTGAATTTTTGTTATAAATAGAATGGATTGGTCGAATCGTAGATTAGTCTCTCAAAAAACAACACTTATTACAAGATTAACTAAAGAGAGTTTTACAATGAAATTAAGCCAACACAAATCTATTACCTAAAAATCTCCCCATTTGGCTATTTCATGGCAAAAACCTCATTCTCACTATACAATTTCACTCCAATAAACTCTTTGTTGATTGCATTCTCTCATCCTCACATTACAAAGAGATCCTTAGACTAAAATGTCTTCATGTCTTCAAGAATCCCTCTTAATCTTCAAAGTACCTATGTGTAAGATCTTAGATTTTTGTTGGCTTGATTCCATTGCAAAACTCTCTATATTTGTAATAGTTGTTGCTTAGGTGATTCTTGGTGAAAAGAAGCTTCAAAGGTGAATATGCAACTTCTTGTTCAAATATTGTCTTCAAGAGGAACATCGTATACTTGGATGTTAAGGTATCAAGTTTCTTCTTCCTCTTGCAAAACGTAAGCGCATACACACAGAGTTCATTCATGTGTGTCTCTACATAGTTGTGCAAACATTTGGTATAACACATTCACACTCATTTAAGTATGCACATGCATTGGTCTTATATTGACAAACATTGTAGAATTGCATGTTTCATGACTATCGCTTGAATATGGCATACTTGTGTGACATTGTGTTTATTTGTTTATGTTTCTTGTATTTTGGACTTGAACATGATCTTATTTGATTCCTCATTGAGTCTTGGTCATTTCGGTTACTCATTCATTAGGTTTCGAGTCCAAACAATGTAGATACGCTACTTTGCATTCTTAATCGTTGAGTTGTCTTCGTTGTCATTTTTTGAAATGATTTCTCAACCTTTTGTCAAAGTTTTTAGTCTTCGTTGTGCGTGAGGGAGTCATTATTTTTAATCCGAAGACAGATTCAAAGTCAGAGTTCGGAGGCCCGAATATGGTTAATTCAAAAAAAACTACTCATCGAATGAATCCAAAAGTTACAGTGGTTTGTCCTAACTTTTATTAAAATAATATGGAGTGTCTTTATAAATTTATTTTTTAAAATTGATTGTTTTTAGAATAAGAGTGTCAAACAATAAAAAAGATAATATTGGAACAAAAGGAAGTGTCTATATATATTTTTTTTAAATTTAAATTTTGAGAATGAAGTGTCTTTAGAAAAGAAGTGTAAAAAGAAAAAATTGAATTGTCAAAAGAAGCTCTCCATAAAAATAAGTATTGCGCTTTTTTTAATATTTTTTTTTTTTGTTTTCGAGACTTATTTTTTATTTACAAGACTTATTTTATAATTTTCGAGACTATTTTTTGTAGTTTCCGGGACTTATTAAATATATTTATAATTTTTAAGATTTATTGAACAAAAATGAAAATTTCAATTTTTTTTTTCATCTTCTTCGTTGACCTCCATTGGAGGTCAATTTTGACCTCCGTTTCAACCTCCAATGGAGGTCCAACGAACAGACCCTACGTTATAGGTCAATTTTGACCTCCATCCATCTCCATTGATGGAAGACCTCCGTTGGTCCTTTATCATTTTTTATAGAGGTTTTTGAAAATAAAAAACCCCTAAAATGACAAAAACATAATAAAAGAAGGAGATTAGGGTATTTTTGAATATTTGTGTCATTTAAACTTAACTTATTAAACTAATGCTACTTTTAAAAGTCTATATAAAAAAAGTGTTATTTCTCTCTATTTCTACATCATATTTACGAGTGGTAATATCGGCACCTTTCTTGTAAGTGTGAATTTTTTTTAGAAAAGAAATTTAAACAAAACAACATATACTTGGATCACTCGACATTTCCTCATTTTGGGTATTTTTTGTTAATCCTTCAAAACATTTTGGCGTGAGGGTCTCTGGTCTCACCATAAATTCATCACTCAAAAATAACTGTAGCATAATGAATTTGCAAGTATTCTAACAATCATATATTATAAATTCATCCCTAAGAAAATACGACACATAACATATTCGCAAGTGTTCTACCAATTATATATTATTAGTATATTTTATAGAACAATAATTGGGTACTAATTGATCAGTATCCAAAATACTGACTCCACCATTAGGAGTGTAACACATGACCTTTTTTCTTTTTCATTTTATATTTATCTCATAAGTTGGGTCACATGCTATACTCTTATATGTGAGGTCAGTATTTTGGGTATTGATCGAGCATTATTTTATTTTCTATTGTATTTTGAGCGAGAAATCTAAAGTATGTGCATTAATGCACACAAGTTTTTATCTACTACAGACACATTCTAAAGCTACACTAGCTTATTTAATAAATATTCTTTTTTTTTTACATATTTTATCATTATTTTTCATTTGAGTTCATAGTGTACCCAGGAAGACCCAGAAGATATAAAGTCGTTTGTTTTTTTATCTAAAAACCGAATAGTTTTGAATTTTTCTAAAAACTGAATATAGACTGAAAACTAAAATTGAATGACATGTTTATTTTTTATTTTTCTCACATCTTAATATAATGTCAACTTGTGTGATTTTAAAGATAAAATTGTTTTAATACAAATAATTTGACATTTATACCCTTATTACAAACAACTAAATAAAAATAATTTAACAAATACTAAGGCATTTTTATGTAAATATTGATAATATATTTTTCAATGTTAAGATATGATAAATAATGATGTTGAAATGGTTTGATTTTTACATAACAAAAAAATTGAAGGTTCAAGAATAGAGTTGAAAGTGACAATGTGATTAAGGTTTTTTTTTATTATAGTTTATTTTGTTTATAGTTATTTATCATTAATAATATGTCTCTCGAAAATAGTTTGTATAATATAAAATCATTGTAATATTGGAAATAATTATCCTTATATGGATAATCTGGGAAGTAAATATTTTAAATGCAATACAATGATTCGGAATTAAGTGAAAAGTCAATATTTCCACTTAAATGTTAAGTGGAAAAAACAAACAACCCAGTAGTTTGGATGGTTGTCTGAGATACTCCTACTACAGTTACACAATTGAAGAGTAATCCATTAATAAATATTCAACTCAAAATTAGGGATTAAACTTTTGATACTATCTATAAATCAAATGAAATTGAATACGAAATTCTATTTAAATTAAAGGACTAAACTGAAGATTAAACTGAAGATTAAACTTTTTAAAACTTAAAAAACAAAAACAAAAAAAAGAACTTATTCATTTAAGGAATGAGCGAGCCACGTATTTTTACAAGAGAATTTCACAAACATATTATTTTATAATTTAATCGAAATTATTAATCAAATTCTAACAACTGATTTTTTATTTATAAATAAAATAGATTTTTAATTTATTACGTATTAAGTTAGAAATAATAATTATTGTTTAATAATTAATGCCAACAATTATGATTGCCCAACAACATTTCACTGCCCTAGCTAGAGAAGTGGATCAGGTTTGAACTTTCAATCGTTTCATCCTCTTATTTAAATTCAAAATCACTTTCATAATTATTAGTTTCTTCCTTTTTTAAATATATATATATATATATATATATATATTTTCATATACGTTGCCTATAAATGTACAAATGACCTAATACACCAATATATTATATTAAAACACTTCTCTAATCTTTTCTGTTTCAAATATTGATACCAATGTTATACGAATTTATTTAATTAACGATGAGATTTAACTCGTTCTTTTATATCCTTTACACAATTTGAAATGAACATTGTTTGGGTACTGACTGGTCAGTAGCTAAAGTATTGATCACACCACTCAGGTGTTGCCACGTGGTTTTTTTTCTTAGAATGCAAAGAGATAAATGTAAAAAGTGAAAGAAAAAAAACCACGTGGCAACACTTGAGTTGTGTGGTCAGCACCTTGAGTGTTGACCAATCTGTACCCAAAAAATTTCCAATTGAAATTAACCAAGAGATTAACATGAATTATTATTATTATTATTATCTATAAGAAGATTAACATGAATTATTTATCCAACCAAATTTACAAACGTCATGTGGTGGTCGTGACAAGTGAAATAATTGAATCATTGTTAAGCCTTCAAAATATTATACTTTAAATTCAATACTCAAAAATAACAATCACATAATGAATTTGGAAGAAAAAAAAAATGAGTCATAAGATATTCACAAGTGTTCACTAGTGTTTACCAATCAAGGAAAAAAAAAGAATTTGTAACGTCAAGTGGAAGAAGTCTAAGGTATGAGCATTGCTCACAATCTCGCCATCGGCCAACTCAACAGTTGAAGCATTGAAAGGACAGTTTTCAATTATCAAAAGTCCCTCATTTCATTTTCACTTGGATACACCAAATCAATTGTACTTTGTTTTTTTCTCA
Organism: Acer negundo; assembly: GCA_035582765.1. NCBI lineage: Eukaryota > Viridiplantae > Streptophyta > Magnoliopsida > Sapindales > Sapindaceae > Acer > Acer negundo. Next base: position 8,913,438 of record CM069241.1, on the reverse strand, counting down.
GAAACCCATTTACAGTTGTTGAGACTTGTGAGTTTAGAGAGACAATGGAGGAGTTTGAAGAATTTGGTTTCGTAGAGAGAGAAGAGCTCATGATTTCACCAAGTGGCGGAGGAGAACCCACCTTCAGATTAGCTCATTTTCTCCAACCAACCGTCACCTCCATTGATGGGCCTGTGTTTGAGATTCCAAACCACTGTATCTCCTCTGTACCACCAACTTTCGAGCCCAAAAACTGGGCTTTAGAGGTCAAATATTGCGGGTGGAGACAGCCAACAAAGGAGTGGAGAACATGGGTTGAGAACATGTGTTCTTTGCATGAATCAACCTGGAAGAAATCCGGTATTCGAGAAGCTATTTTGAGTTCTACTTACGAAATCCATAGAAACAACTATTTGGTTCTGGGTCTGGCTGAGAAATGGTGTCCTGACACCAAAAGTTTCATTTTTTCTTGGGGTGAAGCTACCATTACCCTTGAAGATTTGTTGATTTCAGGTTACTCTGTTTTGGGTTCTGCATTTTTTTCGGGTCTCGAAACAGAGGAGTCGAAGGAGATTGAACAAAAATTGAACCAGGCAAGGAAAGAACTCAACAGAAGTGCATCAAAGAAGGCAAGCTATGGTCAGTGGATGAAGAAATTCATGGGCACCGGGCTCGATTTCGAACACGAAGCATTTCTTGCCTTGTGGTTGTCAAGGTTTGTTTTTCAAGTCTCCTCTCCTGTAATTGTTGAAGCTGTTTTTCCAATTGCAATACATTTGTCTAGAGGGACTAGAATTGCACTTGCACCACCGATTCTAGCTAGTATTTATAGAGATTTGGGTTTGTTGAAAGAAAGAATTGTTGCTTTAGCAGAACTAGACCATTCTGGGGATGATGATCAAGTCTTAGAGATTACTATTTGTTCACCACTTCAATTAGTACAAATCTGGGCTTGGGAAAGATTTATAGAGTTTAGGCCGAAAGCTAACTTGATCAAAATTGGTGAACCTAGATGTGCTCAATGGCACAAACAAAATATTGGAGTTGGGAATGTCAGGACTGTTTTAGACTCTGCTGGGGTAAGTTTTGATTGGCGCCCATATGCGAAAACTTTGAAAAATTGGAAGTTGCCTGAGTTTTATGCAGAAAAAGAAAAGTGTATATTGGTTGATGCTGATTTGCCTGAAGAGTTTGGTTCATTTGCTTTATGCTTGAGGATTTCCGAGCTAGTGGGTCTTGATTGTGTAGAGCACTACCTTCCACATCGAGTAGCAATGCAATTTGGAATGGATCAAGACCTTCCAGCTTGTGTTGCTCGAGCTAATGATGCCCCTCATGTTGCGTGGTCTCGTTACTGTAAGCCAATTACTTGTGAGAAATTGTATATTCGACCCCGACTTTATGAGGCTGTTGTGACAACACGATACTCGAATTGGTGGAAAGAATCAATGTTCCGTTTGAAATTTGAATGCAGAAGTGTTCTGCCAATAAAAAGGGCTTTCTCAAGTCTTAACTCAACACCAAGGAGATCAAAAGCAGCAAAGGTCAGTTGTTTCGTTGGTTCTGAAAAGAGACTGAAAAGATCAGCGGAAAGTAAGTACACTACCAAGAGCACTAAAGTATCATTTAAGAAGAGTTCGGAAAAGTCACTGAAGACATCGAAACAGAAGAAAAAAGACATCAATGCATCTTCCACTCTTGGTTCTCTTCTAAAGAAAGCAAAAAAATCAGCAGAGACTTCAAAAGAAAAGGAGGAACTTCGTGATGTGTCTGCTTCTGCTGGATCATCTTCAAAAAAGCTTCCACCGAGTCTAATAGTGAAAAAGGAGCTTAACGATTCCCTTGTCCCTCCTGGATTTGCTCCCAAGTTCAATTTAGTGGAAACAAGGGATTCAGTTGATGAAGATGATTTGTCTATCGCAGAAATATTGAGATCTACTAATGTGCATGGGGAAATATTGAGATCCAACTCTTTAGAGAAAAGTTTGGAAAAATCACCAAAGACATCAAAACGGAAGAAGAAAGGCATCAATTCCTCTGTCACTCTCGGTTCTCCTCTAAAGAAATCAAAAAAACCAGTAGAGACTTCAAAAGAAAAGGAGAATGTTTGTGATGTGTCTGCTTCTGCTGGATCATCATCTTCGAATAAGCTTCCACCGTGTCTAACAGTGGAAGAGGAGCCCAACGATCACCCTGTCCTTCCTGGTTTTGCTCCTGAATTCAATTTAGTGGAAACAATGGATTCAGTTGATGAAGATGATATGACTATTGCAGAAATATTGAGATCTAAAAATGTACGGTTTATGGATGGGGATAATTCAGCAAGTCATTCTCGAGATTTTTCCTCCTCAGTGGCAGATAACGAGGCTGCTAAAATTGACGAGCCACCAACCCAATTGTTGGAAAAGATTATGCAGAATGAATTTGTAAAGGGTGATTCAGTAACAGTTTTGGAAGATGCAGCTGAAAGGACATCAGGTAGTCCCGATAATGATACCATGATGATCCAGAGCAGCGAATTAGAGGGAAATAAATATGCAACTGAGCTAATAGAATGTCAACTCGAGCGAATTAGTAGGCTGGAAAAGATATTTGCAGAGCTAAAAGCAGCAAAATTTGGTCTTTCGCACCACAATTAACATGATAAACATAATAGTTATAGCTCTAGCTCTATAGATGCATGAGTTTACTTTTGTTTAAATGTGAGTTTCTCCTCCCTGTATGTATAGAGCATCGTTGCTCAAAATTGTCAATAGGATTGCTGTATGGCCAAATATTTCTGATTATTTTGTATGCTGGTTTGACAGTTAATTTTTGGCTTTTCTGTATCAGAAATGTTGGCCTCTTTAGAAAAACCAACTGTAGATTGTATATATATATATGTATTAATTTCAGTTTCGGAAACCAAATTGTGAAGACTACTCTGGTTTGACAGTTGATATCTGGAATCCTTATATGCATCATAGTATTATTTTATATCAGCATTAATGATGGATAACATTTGCTGCAATTTGTTAATGATGGGTATAACGTTTTCGACCAGACATTGTTCATTGTTGTGTTATATGCTGCAGTTCAAAGTTCATTTGGTACATATTACTGACTATCCTGCAATTTATAATTTTGTATAAAAAGGTCGAAAGTACATAGAATTACTATCGAGTCTTCTTCATATTTTAGCCATTTCTTGTCTGGAAGCCAGTGATCACTGGATCAGAGTGTAAATTGACTATTAAGTATCGCTAGAAGGCGAATTGGGTTTCCTCGAATGATTTTCTCGGGAACTGGCAGCAGTTGCATCAGCGGTCACTTTCATTCAAAGGCATGCTTATCAAACTTTGATATGGGAACATTTGAGGGTTATTTTTGTTATTTCAGGTTGTAGAGATATTGCGATAATAGAGATTATAATCTTTGTTACAGATTCCCTAAAACTTTCTCTTTTTATCCTTCATTGACATACTTCAAGGAGCTAATTTCATTGTGGATCCGAAATTTATACAGAACTATGATTGGAGCATGGCATCAACATAATACTAGATTTATATATGATGCCAACAATCGCATACTGCATACTTCAGTTTGCTTCTGAGAATTGTATGTTGTGCGGTTGAGGAAATATTGTAATAAAAAGGAATTTTAACGCAGTCTTAAATTCTCTACTGATTTGAGCTCTTACTGAACTTTCAATGATTCAGAAAAGCCGAAAGGGCTTGGGTCAGAGATGTGAAACCTCTCATAAATCTATCCGGTTTGCTGATTACCGGAGAGGTAAGGTAAATACAATATACGATAATCAATTTGCAGAGGATCTAGCTATATCCATATCTTGCACCCTTAATTATATCGACAACATCACTCTCCAAATCCACTTGTTGTTCTCCACGTGACACCTGGAGTTATTTACTTTTTCTGTCTCAAATCACGAATCATAATGAAGAGACATGATATTACTTTTATTTACAAAATAATCAGCCATCTATTTATAACATAAATCTTAATTTATCTTTTATTTTACAAAGTGCCATCAGGGATCAAAATCTATATCAATTCTTTTCAATTACTTTTTTTTTTCTTCTCATCGCTTTAACTTCTAGCAAGATTGTTTCTATTCAAAGAAAGATAGATGCAATAAAAGAATTTGGAGTAAAATTTACAGGTATTTCTTTTATTTTTATTTAATATATATATTCTCATCAAAATTATATTTTTCATTGTTTATGAACAGTGTCATAGTTTCCTGTTCTGTTTTTTTTACTCACTAGTTCTGGACTTGTGTATGCCTATTTTTTTATTTCTCTGTTTTTTTTTTCTCCTGTTTCAAAAAATTTTATGATGGGATTTTATACTTTTTGTTTTGTGAATTTGATTCGAAAGAGCTGCACAATCTTGTTTAGTTTTTTTAGCTCACTGGTTTTGGACTTGTGTAGTTTATTTATTTATTTTTATTTTTTTATTTTCCCTGTTTCAGAAAAAAAAAAAAAAAGTTGAGAAGTTGAAGTGATGAGTAGAAAAAAAAAGTTGTTGAAAAGAATTGATGTAGATTTTGGTCTTTTATGTCATTTTTATAAAATAAAAGATAAATTAATATTTATGTTATAAATGAATGGCTGGTTTTTTATAAATAAAAACAATACTATATCTCTTGATTATAGTTCATGATTTAAGACAAAAAGTAAAGAGAAGAGCAAATGGATTCAGAGAGTGATGTCTGACGACTGAGTTCGCAATTCTCTTACTTGGACACAATGTCAACTTTGTGTGCATTGTTATCCTCAAATGCCTTCCATTTACAATTCCAGGGCTGGCTTCCTATACTTATCGACAGCTTCCTTGTGACTATCCTTACACAATGTGGCAGTAATGAGTAACCCAGGACTCTTCAGATGAACCGTAGATGTGTTTACAACGAAAAATTACACAGCTGGTTCCACCAGGGAAATTGTTTCCGAAGAAAGATTTGAATTCCTACCCAATAGTAGCATTTTAATATCTTTTGGTTGCTCAAATGATAACATTTGAATACTTGACTCGATTTATGATCTCAACAATAGGGTATTTCAATTTGCGATGCGAGATGCTTTTTAATTTTTAATTTTTTAAATTTTATTATTATTATTATTATTATTATTATTATTATTATTTTGTAAATCCCCACCCTTTATTGGATGTGCAATTGCAAAAAAAAAGGGACGTTTCAAAATGTTTAATAGCAACCACCAAGATAGCAAAGAGAGAAACATAATTCATGTAATCCAAAATTCTCAAAGAATATCTCATCAATTCATATCTGTAGTTTTCTGCGATTTTTTAACCAATTTCCAGTATGAACTCGAAGGACATTGCAAAGGTTCGTGAGTCTGCACTCATTATTGTAATTAAATGTTTAGTAAGAACTATTGACTTGACTAACAAAAATATCGTTCCCCAAAATTACGATGATTTAAGGCTTTTAATTTATAGGTAGCACTGTACTGAAATCATGTCAGTACACAAATACTTTATACACCAAAATTTCCGACTGATAATATAAAGGAAAGTAGGGAGCCGATATTGACATCTATAAATATGATAAACACACTCATATTTTAATAAAGAGAGCTTTTCCTTACAATCCACAAATTATCTATTCACACTCCAATTTAATTCTTTTTATTAATGACAATTTTAACCTAAATTAAAATTACTAAACAAGACAAAATTTTTTAAAGAGACTCCAAACTAATTAAATTATTAAAAAAAAAAAAACAATTCTCTCTCATAAATCATTAGATTAAATATTACTTATTAAACTCTGTTTCCTAAGTATGTTATTACCATATTAAACACTCTCTCCTAATTAATCTCTCTCCATTTTTCAAAAAAAAAAAAAAAAAAACAAATCATGTTTCCATACTTTCTCCATCAATCTTTGATTAATAGTTAAGGAAAAAAAAACTTATGAATATTTCAGTTTTTTATTAACAGTTATATATATAAAAGTCAATTTTTTTTTATTTTAAAAAAGATATATTAAAGCTTGAATTGTTTCAACTAGATCCGATTAAACTCGGAATTTCTAAGACTAATGAAAGAATTAAAGTTCTCCCGACAATCACATACCTATAAGAGTAACAAAAAGAATTTTCATATTTCAATTTTTTTTTTAATAAAAGAAAACAAGGTACTACGTTTTTGAGTTATTTATTTATTTATTTATTTATTTTTAATATATACATACACATGGCTCATAAAAATCAAGTTTATTAGTAACTTTTTTTTTTCTTAACTGTTAGTCTTGCTTAAGAAAGAATGGAAATAGAAAATTAGAGATATGTATTAGAGGAGAGAGAGTTTAATATGGTCATTAAAAATTTTGGAGAAAGTATTTAATATGTAATAATTAATCTAATGATTTAGGAGAGATAATTTTTTTTTAATAATTTAATTCAAAAAAGATTAAAAAAAAAAGGATAATCTTGTAACAAAATAAAATGTCTTTAGAATTTTTTTAAATTTAAATTTTAAGAATGGGGTGTTTTTAGAAAAGAAGTGTAAAAAGAAAAAATTGAATTGTCAAAAGAAGCTCTCTTTAATAAAAATTTTAATTACAAAAATATCCCAATAGAAATTTACCAATAAGGACAAATTATTTTAATTAAAAATAAATAAAATACTATTTATACTCATTAATTACACCCATATCTTCAACTATATCACTTTATTATAAATAAATAAAAACTCAACTCTAATTCAACCTTAATTCTACATATAATGAGAAGAATAGAAGCCCAACGGAGCCAAAATCTCTTATTATCATACAACAAAGTAATGGAATAAGAATTTTCAGAGGACTCCAATCATAAAGGTACGTATTTTTTTATTTTTATTTTTTATTTTTGTTATAAACTCTATCAATGAAAAAAGGTGAGAAGTAATTTTTTATTTTATTATTTTTTTTTTATTTTAAGATAGCAATTCATATCCCATTGTTGGAATAATTATCGAATTTTTGTGAATTCTCAACAAAGAATGAACAATGTTAGAGTTGAATGTACTATGAATTACTTTAATGAATTTACAAATTACAAGGTATAGTTATGCTTATACATTATATCAAAATTTTAGTTTTTGTAGAAAAGAAAAAGACTTAAATTATTTTTTACTTGAAAACTGAAATTTGGGTGTTCTCTCTAGATTCGAAAGAATCAAAGTAAGGTTTTAAATTGTTGTTTTAGTGGGTGTTTGTTGTTTGAGTTCGTTGTGGTTTGTTGGTTTGTTATTCCTTTATTCCCCGTTTTGGTTGTTAATAAAATCTTGTTATTAAAAAAATAATAAAATTATTGTCATAGAAAAAAGTTTATATTGGGTACAAGTTTGATCATGTTTGCTTGTTACCCTATTTTTTTTTTTTTTTTTTTTTTTGGAACTTGGAAGAGTAATTGTTATTTTCCCTATCGTAATCTTTGTTAAAATTTCTCACATGTCTCACATGAACAACTTGACATTGCACTAGGTGATAATGGAACCATTGATGGCCAGGGATCAGTTTGGAGGGATTGGTTCAGCTCTAAATCCTTAAATTACAGTCGTCCTCATCTAGCGGAACTTGTATCATCAGAACACATAGTTGTTTCAAACCTTACTTTCTTGAATTCTCCTACATATAATATCCATCCAGTCTATTGCAGGTATGTTGGCTAATGCCAATAAGACTTCAATATTACATTCTTTAAATTATTAGACTTTTTTTTTTCTTTTTTGTAGTGGGTGTGTTAATAACTTATGAAGGTTTATAAATAAATTGTATTAAAATGAAAACATTCATTTAAATAAGGATACTATTGGCATTCAAATGGTGTTTATAGTAATGTTTTAATTTTAAATTTTAGACATGGGTATACTTATAAATATGGATATCCTTATCATATTTATGGGTGTCAATATCCGTACCTAGAAAAGTATTTACATGTGCACCAAGAAAAAGGAGAAAAGGAATCAATTACCGTACAAGTATCTGTAGTTACTGTCGAACCCTCAATCTATCTAACAGATATTCGTTTATTCCGTCAAAATATTATTCGATGACACAAATCTTTCTACTAAGCAAACTCGGTTTTTAATGAACATACGATGATGCTATGTAAATGTTGGACTTTTACCTAGTCTTCAACTTCCGATTAATTAACAATTTAACATCATCCCTATTCTTTTGGAAGCAGAATTGCCATTAGAGTTTCCTGATCGCACTACACCAGTTACATGTGGCATCTCTATGTATAATGGTTCTATAGATAAAAAAGTTTGTGTTGGATCATTAATGGCTAAGGCTGTTACTCCTCCATTACCTTCTCGAAGCCTATACAAGAGGTGCATGTTAAGGTTTGAATTATTTCCTAATAAGCCTTACATTATTTTTGTTTCATTGTTGTGACATACTAGTTCTACTTAGCTTTTATCTTACAACATTCAAACTAAGAAAAAATGCTTAGTTGCCCTCGTTTACAACAATGCCCAGATATGACATCATATAGTAGAAGCTGCTTATTCATGTTGCTAATCTATGGTAGCTGTCAAATTATTATTTTGATAATCATCATGAGCTTGTTAATTGTTATTTTAAATGAGTCAAATGGCATAAGCTATTTTATGATGCCATATGATTTTCTTCCATTTACAGTAGTTATAATTTGTATTCTACTATTCCCATATTTATCTGTGTAGTTTAGTAAATTGCTTATGCACTTTCTCAAGGCTTGAAAGTGATTGCTTGTGTTTGACAGACTCTTAAGCAGTGAGAATCAGGAAATACAGTGGCCGTTGTTGCTGCACAAACAAAAGCAATAGCAGGTACTTCCATTAGGAAAAAAGTTATCATTTCTAAGTTGTTAGGTATATTATGTTCGTAATCTGTATCGGTTTATGAAATGCTTATAGCCATATATATATATATGTAGATGATGAGTGCTGCATACAAAATATTTTCTCAGGAATGCTGCAGATTTAATTCAATCATTGGATGGATGACGTCTCCTTGAAGTCCCTTTTATTTGTAGTATTAGTCTCTATTTTTTTATGTACTATGAATATGAGCAATTTGTTGCACCTTCTTTTACTTTGTAGTTGCAACGACTTATTGTATTTACAATTTGAGAAATAAATTTAGAAGTAATTAATTGTCATGTCTTTATTACTTGTGCAAGAATGTACTTTTTATAATAATTTTTTAGATGTAGATTTATTTTGCAATTGGATAAATAATTTTTTTTTAAGAAAATAATACACATTAGACAACATGCAAGTGATGTTGTCAATAAGAATTTCACAACAATATATGCATTAATCCAGACAAATTTCCTTGCTTGTTGTAAAAGATGAAAAATGTTTTAACGTCTTGAAACATTTACTGTATGTGAGTATTACGGATTTTCAATGGAGAAATTAACTTCATGTCCATGGAAAGAAGTCTTGCATTTCAAATACTGATACACGTATAAGGCTAAATAGGATGGCAAAATAAGGGTCCAGATCCTGAACTGGACCCAGAACCGCAAAAGACCCGTAAAAAAATTAAAGGGTCTAGACTCGGTTTGTAACCGCAAAATAAACAAAAGGTTCGGGTCTAGATCCGACCCGTTTTAAGTTCGGGTTTTACCCAACCTGATCATGAGTCATGACCTGGTTTATATTGATTTTTGACCCGGATTTTTTGACCCGACATTTTGTGGGTCATAAGTTTTTTTTTGAAAGGTGGGCCATTTACTGTTGGGTCTGAATTTTTATTATCCAAATCTATTAAATATAAATATTCAAAATCAATTAAAAAGATAAGTTTTACTATCTATATCCATTAAAATCTAATTTTTTTCAATTAAAATAATAAACTCAAATATTATATCAACAAAACATTTCTAATTAAAAACAACCAAGCAAAAAAATTAAAATTAAAATTCACATGGATGCTAATGGCTCTTCTTTATCTATTATTTCGGTGAGAATGAATTTGCTTACCCACACTTTTTGTGGGTAAACATTACCTCCCTCCCCAGCACTTGACATGTGTCCAGGGAGGGAGGTAATGCTTACCCACAAAAATGGACTCTATTTCGGTAGCATATATTTCTTCCTCCGGAATGCCCCTAGTAAAAACACAATCAAGTAAAAAAATAAAAAAATAAAAATAAATAAAATATTCAAAAACAATCAAGTCAACAGTATACCACAAAATACAATTCCGCATCAAACACCAAATAAATATACAATTCCACAAATTTTTTTTTTTTTTGAACTGTGAGCTTTATTCAAGAAACCCAAAAAAAGAACCAAAAGACAAGAGCCCCAAGCCCAGGAAAGGAACAACAACCGCAGCACCAACAGAACAAATGTTTCCTGAAAATTTTGCAGCAAAACAAACGTAGCAAAAACAGCCAGAACACCAGACAAAAGGAGCCACGGCAAGAAAAGCAAACCAAACCAGAACAGCAAAAACAGAACAAAACACAAGGCAACACCAAGCCCCCCAACCCAAAACAGAGAAAGCTCACACCCCCCTCCACTCTAATCTGTCAATGCCACCACTCGAACTCTGTTTGGCAAGCCTATCCGCAACCTCATTAGAAGCCCTTGGAGTGACAGAAATTGACAGACCTTTCAGATTTTGGAGATGAGATCTGATTTCAAGGATAGAATCAATGTGAAGAAGACTCCCAAAATCATCGGAGCTGTTGACCCAAGAAACCACCACCTCCGAATCACTAACAATACGAATGTTTCTATCTCTGAAACATTGTTCCGAAGCACAAAACTCGCAAGCTTTCCGAATCGCAAGGATCTCAGCAGAGAAAGAGTCCCTCAGACCTATTGATAGTGAGAATAGGCTTAAAACTCACCACCTGAATTCCGAAGAACACCCCCGATACCAGCCGGACCCGGTTGCCCTCTAGCCAACCCATCAACGTTAAAAATCAGCTCATCTCCCACAGGAGGCACCCAGCTGGTCGAACAATGCTTCTTGGAAGAGGCACAAGAGACAACTCTCCTTTATGTTGAGCAACAAAGTAGAAACCGGAACCTTACATTCCTTCCCAAAACACTTGAACCACCAAGCCACCCTAAATTTGACATCATCCGCAGCCTTTTCAAGCGAAGTGGCAATTCCTTTGAAGATCAAACAATTCCTTGACTCCCATATTGTCCAAATAACCGCAAAAAATAAAATGCTCTAAGCCTTCTTATATTTCATTGCTGGACAGAGTGCCAACCAACCGTCCATACATTCCTTAAAAGAGGAATTAGAGCAGCACCTAACATCCCACAAATTCATAGAGTCCATCCAAAGTTTCCAAGACCAGCAGCATTGCAGAAATAGATGGTCTATAGTCTCACCATGGCTGCTGCAAATAGAGCAATTTGAAGAGAGACCTTGCACAATACCAAAACGAAGGAGCACATCTCTCACAGACACTCTACCCTTTCTCAGCTGCCAAGCAAAGATATCAACTTTCGGGGGACACAAACCGTTCAATAACAACTCAGAACTGTCCACCAGGTCCACTGCAGTAGACTCAAAATGAAAGCGGAACGATCTTACAGAGAAAACACCATTTGGACAAAAAGTCCAAGCCAAGGAGTCCTGTACATTTCTATGAATGGGAATGCTATCTATGATGGACAAAGCTATTCCATTGCCCTTTTTCCCAATCAAAAACTGGTCTCCTGAGGCCCACATTCCACTTCCAACAAGATTCCAGACAAGCACCAAGCTCCTGAATAGTTCCATTCTTAACAAAGGCAAGTGCAAAAATTCTAGGAAAGATCTCACACAACGGAATTCCTTGATGACACACATCATACCAAAGACAGACTCTATCTCCGCAGCCGACCACTACCTGCAACCCTTCCTGAAGGACCTGCTCGGCTGCAACACCTTGAACACACAGTGCCCCAATTGCTTTCACAAAATGAGAAGCATTGCTGCCCCCTTGCCACTTCCAATAAAGCATCTTCAAATCAACCCCGTAAATAGCACAAACCACCTTCTTCCATAAGGAGGAAACCTCAACGCCAAACCTCCACACCCATTTGGCTAGTAAACCAAGATTCTTATCAATTATATGGCCGATTCCTAACCCACCCAATTTTTTGCTCTTGCAAAAGCGAATCCCAAGCAATCGAATGGATCTTCCTCTTATGAGCACCGTCACCCCAAAAGAAATCCCTCTGAAGTTTCTCGATCTTCTTAGCCACCCCTATAGGAATCTTGAAAATCGAAAGGAAATAAGTGGGGATACTAGAGAGCACAGATTTTATCAACACAAGCCTTCCCCCTTTCGAAATGAATTTCCTCTTCCAAGGCAAAAAGCGTTGCTCAATCTTTTGAATTACCGGATTCCAAAATGACTACGAATTAGGATTGGCCCCAAGCGGAAGGCCCAGGTAACTAATAGGGAGAATCCCTTTATTGCATCTGAAGGCCTCGGCCCACCCATCTCTCATAGCCGCCCTCCTACCAACTCTCACAGGGCACGTCTTGTGAAATTTTAATCTCAAACCTGAGGCAAGCTCGAAGCAAAGAAGAATCCTCCTAGAGTTCATGAGGAATTCCATAGTGGGATGGACAAAAAGAATCGTATCATTGGCAAACTGAAGATGATTCCACAATATACGATTTCTAGATATGCAAACTAACACGCACCTAACCTTTTAAACTCAATCACTGTTATCCACTTTTGGATTTTGATTTTAGAAAAGTTGATTGTTCTGAATTGGGTCCAAAACATATTTATTGTTTCACTGGGCTCGCTTAGTATTCATAATGTCGGCCATGTCAGCATATTTTGCTGATGTGTCATAACACGGCAGCGGGTAGTAGATGGCGTGGCATACCACATCAGCAAAACTTGATGAGCTGTTCGGCATGTCAGCAGAATTCAACTCAAACTTGACAGTGTGTTCTGTTTAATTTCAGTACCAAGATGCTCCTTCATGTGGCCAGTGAAGAGATTTCTGTTAGAAGATTATTGTGCCAGACGCATTTGTAACCTTATGGAATAGGCTGATGCTCCTTCTATGCTCCAGAAGGAGTATCAGCCTATTCCATAATGTTACAAAGGCATCTGGGATGAACTACAAAAGAGAGCATTTGTATGTTGGTCAATCATAACATCTAAAAGTCAATTGAATATTATTTGACATGTGTTTCTGTCTATAATTTTATGACAAGTGAAACATCTACTATTTCTTTCCTTCGAATTAGTATAAAACAATTAAAGTGACCCATCGAAAATAAGTAAACTCATTGTTTTAAAGAACCAACTCCAACATGACGTTGATACAAAACCTAAAACCCATTTTGTTTGCCTCAAAAACAAGAAAAAATCTCAAAACATGGAAGCCTAAACAAAAACAGAATATAAAACTCAAGTAAACCTGCACATGAGGGTGACTTAAAGATAGTTTTTCCTTTCTAAAATAGTAAAATATTTCACATTTTACTAACATGGGACAAGAAAATTCATTCCTTTGTTTGTAAATATAGAACATTTGATTAAGCAAATTTCACACCATCACACATAGCAAATTTCCAACTTCAAAAACATTACTAGTCTCATCCAACAGAAACAAAGGTATGTCTCTGTCAATAAAGTTGATTTAATAGGCAAATTTATTAAATAAAGGTATGGCTCTCTTTCCCTTGTACACAGACCCATCAAATTTATTTGATTACTATTAGATCTTCTAATTGAAGCCGTTGCAGCATATAACAATCTAATTGTCCAAAAAAAATAGGCAAAGTGGTTTACGACAAGTGAAACATTTACTATTTCTTTCTTTCGAATTAGTATAAAACAAATAAAGTGACCTATTGCAAATAAGTAAACTCATTGTTTTAAAGAACCAACTACAACATGTTGATACAAAACCCTAAACCCATTTTGTTTACCTCAAAAACAAGAAAATATCTTAAGACATGAATGCCTAAACAAAAACAGAAAATAAAACTCAAGCAAAACAGCACATAAGAGTGACTTAAAGATAGTTTTTCCCTTCTAAACTAGTAAAATATTTCACATATTACTAACAGAAAACAAAACATTCATTCCTGTGTCTGTAAATATAGCTATTTTAAGTGTTTTTAAACTAATCACATTTGATTAAGCACATTTCAGTGTTTCACATTATAAAATATCACACATAGCAAATTTCCAACTTCAAATACATTACTAGCTTCATCCAACAGAAACAAAACTATGTCTTTGCCTAATGCTTTACTTTGTAGATTTAATAATAATCGAAACATTTATGGGGTTGATTTATGAGGGAAACAGAGCTAAAGTCATTAGTAAAATAAGTAAAGAACCAAACTTTTTCATCATAGAATCAGATTACATAATAAAACACAGACAAACATACCCATCAAAACATCAAAATTTCTAAAACACTATCAACGATTGAGCATGAAACAAGGAAAAAAAAAAAAAACTCATGTTAGATTTTCACACAAGTCAGTAGATTAAGCAACAAAGAACTCAAAAAAGAAAGTGAAAAACAGAACCCACGACAGAAAACAGAAATAAAGTTGAGAGTGAATTACCAAGCTCTCAGAGCTGTGCTCTGGCAGATACACTATGAAGAACTCAGGTACCCTCTTCTGGTTGAACGTATATGCCATCTCTCTCTCTCTCTCTCACTCTCTCGGTTTTCAGAGATAAAATGAGCATAAAAAACACACAATGAGAGGAGAACTTATTGATGTTGCTTTTTGAAAACACTTCTCTCGTGTTTGTCTAGTGGTCTCAAGACAAGACTGAAGACTGACACTACTTTGATTTGTTTTGTACAATTGAGATATGCTTACCATTTCGAGTAACACTTTCTTTTGTTTTCGATGTTCGTATAGCTATTTTTGGATAGCTAATTCCAGTACTTGTGGTCCCAGATACACACTTGGCTTGAAAATAATGGTTTGAGCCTGTTTGTGTACAGCGAAAATGGCTTCAAGGTGGGGTTGCATTGGAACGGAAACTTGAAAATTGAAATTGGATGGAGTGTAGGGTTGAATCGACATTATAATCAAAACACTTTTGTGAAAAACTTTAAAGAATTCTGATTCGGTTTTGGGGTCAGAAGAAAATTGAAGAAAAAATACATCGTACAGAAGTCAAGGGTTTTGAGTTTTGACTGTGAAGACTGATAAAGCAGTCACTAAGAATGGAAGAAAACAGAGAGCCGTCCACGTGGACGGCCAAGGTTACTTTTATCCACTTTTGGATTTTGATTTTAGTAAAGTTGATTTTTCTGAATCAGGTCCAAAACATATTTGTTGTCGTTTCGGTTGGCTCGCTAAGAGCATCTCCGATACTAACGTGGGTTGTGAATAATTTAGATGCCCTGTAGGGTGGATATTCATTTTATTAAAAAATCCAACTTCAATGCATTCTCTCTATTACAACTTCAAATTGAGGTGCAACTTTTTTTTTTAGAGACTGTCAACATGACTCTGATTTTAAACGTTCTGTTAAACGGCCATCTTGTTGGTCTAGTCAGCAATCACTCTTATCTTTTAAATATATTTAAGGAGACCAATAATAAATTAAGTATTACAAGTGAAGTATTAGAGACCACTTTTTTTTTATTTGGATGTCTATTAAGTTTAGTTATATACCACATATGAAACAATTGACTTGACAATGTTGACATATCACTATTTTTTTAAATGTAAGCTACATTACCATTGGAGATGCTTTTAGTATTCACAATTTCGGCTATGTCAGCATATTTTGATGAGCTGTTCGGCACGTCAGCAGAATTCAACTCTAACTTTAGAAAATTCACATGACAGTGTGTGCTGTTTAATTTCAGTACCAAGATGCTCCTTCATGTGGCCAGTGAAGAGATTTCTGTTAGAAGATTATTGTATACAAAATGTATTTGGAGTTCTGCTAATTTGGATACAAAATGTATTTCTAATTTATTTACATGTTTGTATTTTCAAGCTGTCTAGAATTGATATCTGTTTTCTGTCACATATGACTCCCAAGCCAGCAATAGAATTAGGAAAGCTGCACTGAATTTGATCAGGGGAATCGATACCGAAGAGAAATCGCTATGGATGTCGGGACTAGAAAGGACAAGAGAAATCGATACTATGAATTGGTGGCCCATTGATCACAAATCAGAAGCTTCTATCATACATGGTGCAAATAATTTGGTGTCGTGACTAGAAGTCTTCTCTGCTTGTGAATTAACGTATTTAATGCTAAGGGATAATATATGGTTGATACATTTAAGCATGAATACAATTGTATCTTTCAGATATTTTGTAATCATCATTTTGAGAAATATAGAAAACTTTATTCTCTCTTTATCTTCTTCAATGGAGTTCATCATGTTCTTCATTTACAGAGTTGAATCTTCTCTCTGTACTTTAATCAAACACCTGTAGTGTTTTCATGCTTGTCATGAGAGACACAATATAACCACTTTGATAATTCATGTTAAAAAAAGAAGAAAGTGTAGAATAAGGAAACTCAATTTACTGACCTTTCTGCGATATAAACAAGATGTGAATACTTTGAATACTTTTAGGAATCGAAATTTCAAGTCCACTTGTCCGAAATTTGAATACTTTCAGGAATCCAAACTGTTCGAATAGACAATCGCCATGGCACCAAAGAAATGCCAATTCAAACTCATCATTGTCCTCAAATATGCTTTGTAACAGCTCCATCAACTTTATATCCACCATAGCTTGAGCATACTTGTCTGCTGAACAAGGGACTCCAATAATTTAATTCAAAGGTTTTGCAGCTGTTGTTGACTTGACAGTATCAAGAACTTGCTTAGTGACACTCAAATCAAGCTCATTGTTTGCCCAGAACAAGACATGCCAACAACCTAAATCGCCACGAATGGCATACTGGGGAGACATTCTGAGACAAGTGAGAGATTTTAAAACTTGAAAATTTGGTTTAGTATGTCAAAACTCAAGTCTTCCCATCTTCTCAAACCTAATGATGATGAAGAGTTGTTTTGCTTTTGTTTGATATTAATCCTTCTATTCTTGTTAGTAGAATATGCTACTTGCATGTCCATTTTTGTCACTGTGTTAATCTGAAAATGCAATCAAAAGTTTGTTAAGCAAGCTGCCAAATATCTTTTCTAGTTTTCACCACTTTAAAATGAAAACCGACTTTTATTTCTTAAAAGGGTATCGAGGGTTTATCGAACCTACCAAGATTAAACACTACATGTCTAGATTAAATATCATAAAAACCTACCATAGCTATCTAGGGAAAAAACCCTATAGCATCAGCCAAAAACTCTTGTCATCTAATGTTGAAACAGAAAAATAAAAAAAATAAAAACAAAAAAGATCAATTTTGATTAAATATCATGTTGTTTTAGAAATTCTCACTAAACAAAAAATAACATCAGATTTAAGGTTTGAAAAACTTACCTCAACAACAGATTCGAGTTTGAATATATAGTTTTTGCTGCAGCATCACATTCAATTCACATACCAAAAATTTATATTCGCATACCAAGTTCTGATTAGAAATTTAGAATAATTGAGAGACCACAAGTCATCACTGTTCTATTTGAACTTTAATTCTTCAACTCAATTTCATTTTATGTGCACCACATGAATTATTTTTTTGAATTACTTTTTTGATACTTGCCTTAAATTCTATTTTGTAAAAATTGTCAATTTGATCACATAATTTTTTTTAAAAATATTTTTAAACACAGTCTATAAATTTAAAATATATTGATGTGAATTGTGAAAAACACACAATGAGAGGAGAATTTATTGATATTACTTTTTGAAAAAAAAACACTTCTCTCGTGTTTGTCAAGACAAGAATGAGACTACTTTGATTTGTTTTGTACAATTGAGATTTGCTTACCATTTCAAGTAACACTATCTTTTGTTTTCGATGCACACTTGGCTTGAAAACAATGGCTTGAGGTCTGTTCGTTTGTGTAAAGCGAAAACAGCTTCAACGTGTTGCATTTAAACGAAAAATTGAAATTGTATTGAGTGAGAGGTTCAGTTGACATTGTAATCGATACCCTTTTTTTGAAAAAACTTGAAAGAATTCAGATTCGGTTGTTGGGGTCAAAAGAAAATTGAAGAAAAAAAAATTGAAAACAAACATCGATCGTATAGAAGAAAAGGGCTTTTGACAGTGAAGAATTAGTACTCTGCAGTCACAAATATATATAATTTTCACATCCTCCCTTAGAGCATCTCAAACCATACTCCCTAAATTTTTGCCATATTTTAGCTATTTTAGTTAGCAATTGCTCATGAGGTCACTCCAACCATATTCTCTATTATAGCTAGTCATTAATATTTTAAAAATTTTAAAATTTAAAATATAAATAAATTTATTTTGTTTTAAATTGTATTTAAAAATCATGCTCTCATGATATCATTTTTTAATAACAAAATCAATTTAAAAATATAAAAAATATAAGAGAGAGAAGATAGGGAGCTCCCTATATTTGGAGAGCCACCAAGAGACGCTATAAAATAGAGAGCCATTTAGGGAGTCACTCACCTCCCTTGGGGGGGGGGGGTGGTAGCATTACCCCCTCCCTATCATTTTTTAATAATAAAATCAATTTAAAAATATTAAAAATATAATAGAGAGAAGATGGGAGCTCCCTATATTTTGAGAGCCACCAAGAGGCGCTCTAAAATAGAGAGCCATTTAGGGAGTCACTCACCTCCCTTGAGGGGGGGGGGGGGTGGAGCATTATCCCCCTCCCTAACACTTGACATGCCTAAGTGAGGGTATTTTTGTCTAAAAATTGTCATGTGTTTAGACAAAATACCCCCTCACTGGACACATGTCATGTGTTGGGGAGGGGGGTAATCTTGAAGAGGGGTGAGCAAAAATAGACTCCTATTTTAGCTAAGGAAAGGATCTAGGAATACCCTTTAAGATGCTCTTAGAAACTATTTTGATTGATATGAGGTGTTTTGCACATGAGTCATGACTACATAAATGGATCATGTTTGAAAAAGGAACTACTTGTGAAAAAATAACACTGCCCTAGCTAGGGAAGTGGGTCATGTTTGATCCTCTCATTTCAATAATTTTTTTTTTTTTTTTTTTTTTAAAGTAATCCTCTTATTTAATCTAAAATCACTTTTATAATTATTAGTTTTATTTTTTCCTCAGTTTTTCTTAATTAAAATATTTTGCATATATGATAGGACGTTACCTATAATACACCAATATATTAAAACACTTCTCTAATCTTTTAGGCTTCAAATATTGAAATCAATGTTATATGAATTTGTTTAATTGAGTACAATTAGATTTAACGCAAATTCTTTTATATCCTTCAAACAAATTGAAAATAACCAAGAGATTAACTTGAATTATTAATCCAACCAAATTTCCTCCTCGCTTCATATTTGTCCATGGTACATGTCATGTGGTGGTCGTGACAAGTGAAATGACCGAATCATTGATAGGATTTTAATTTTTTGTATTTCTTGTAAATGTGAATTTAAAAAAAAAAAAATTAAATGTAGTTCGTCACTAAGAAAACGACACATACCAAGATCACTCGACATTTCTGCATTTTTTATACTTTTTGTTAATCCTTCGAAACATTTTGGTGTGAGGGTCTCACCATAAATTCATCACTCAAAAATAACTGTAAGTATTTGTAAGTATTACACCAATCATATATTATAAATTCATCCCTAAGAAAATCCGGCACAACATATTCACAATTGTTCAACCAATCGTATATTATTATTAAATTTCCTATTGTATTTTGAGAGGGAAGTCTAAGGTATGAGCATCACACACAGGTTTTTATCCGCAGCAATCGCCATCGGCCAACTCAACAGTTGAAGCATATGAAAGAGACAGTTTTCAATTATCAAAAGTCCCTTCATTTTGATTTTCTATTGTTTTTTTCTCAGAAACCCATTTACAGTTGTTGACTCTTGAGACTCGAGACTTGAGAGAGACTATGGAGGAGTTTGAAGACTTTGGTTTCGTAGAGAGAGAAGAGCTCATGATTTCACCAAGTGGCGAAGGAGAACCCACCTTCAGATCAGCTCATTTTCTCCAACCAACCGTCACCTCCATTGATGGGCCTGTGTTTGAGATTCCAAACCACTGTATCTCCTCTATACCACCGACTTTCGAGCCCAAAAACTGGCCTTTAGAGGTCAAATATTACGGGTGGAGACAGCCAACAAAGGAGTGGAGAACATGGGTTGAGAAAATGTGTTCTTTGCATGAATCAACCTGGAAGAAATCCGGTATTCGAGAAGCTATTTTGAGTTCTACTTGCGAAATCCATAGAAACAACGATTTGGTTCTGGGTCTGGCTGAGAAATGGTGTCCTGACACCAAAAGTTTCATTTTTTCTTGGGGTGAAGCTACCATTACCCTTGAAGATTTGTTGATTTCAGGCTACTCTGTTTTGGGCTCTGCATTTTTTTCGGGTCTCGAAACAGAGGAGTTGAAGAGGATTGAACAAAAATTGAACCAGGCAAAGAAAGAATCAACAGAAGTGCATCAAAGAAGGCAAGCTATGGTCAGTGGATGAAGAAATTCATGGGCACCGGGCTCGATTTTGAACACGATGCATTTCTTGCCTTGTGGTTGTCAAGGTTTGTTTTTCCAGTCTCCTCTCCTGTAATTGTTGAAGCTGTTTTTCCAATTGCAATACATATGTCTAGGGGGACTAGAATTGCACTTGCACCACCAACTCTAGCTAGTATTTATAGAGATTTGGGTTTGTTGGAGGAAATAATTGTTTCTTTAGCAGAACTAGACCATTCTGGGGATGAAGATCAAGTCTTAGAGATTACTATGTGTTCACCATTTCAATTAGTACAAATCTGGGCTTGGGAGAGATTTATAGAGTATAGGCCGAAAGCTAACTTGATCAATATTGGTGAACCTAGATGTGCTCAATGGCACAAACAGAATACAGGAGTTGGGAATGTGAGGACTGTTTTAGACTCTGCCAGGGTAAGTTTTGATTGGCGCCCATATGTGAAAACTTTGAAAAATTGGAAGTTGCCTGAGTTTTATGCAGAGAAAAAAATGTGTGTATCGGTTGATGCTGATTTGCCTGAAGAGTTTGGCTCGTTTGCTTTATGTTTGAGGACTTCCGAGCTAGTTGGTATTGATTGTGTAGAGCACTACCTTCCACACCGAGTAGCAATGCAATTTGGAATGGATCAAGACCTTCCAGCTTGTGTTGCTCGAGCTAATGATGCTCCTCATGTTGTGTGGTCTTGTTACTGTAAGCCAATTACTTGTGAGAAATTGTATATTCGACCCCAACTTTTTGAGGCTGTTGTGACAACACGATACTCGAATTAGTGGAAAGAATCAATGTTTCGTTTGAAATTTGAATGCAAGGGTGTTCGGCCAATAAAAAGGGCTTTCTCAAGTCTTAACTCAACACCAAGGAGATCAAAAGCAGCAAAGGTCAGTTGTTTCGTTAGTTCTGAAAGAAGACTGAAAAGAGCAGCGGAAAGTAAGTACTCTACAAAGAGCACTAAAGTATCATTTAAGAAGAGTTCGGAAAAGTCTCTAAAGACATCGAAACAGAAGAAAAAAGACATCAATACATCTTCCACTCTAGGTTCTCTTCTAAAGAAAGCAAAAAAACCAGCAGAGACTTCAAAAGAAAAGGAGGAACTTCGCGATGTGTTTGCTTCTGCTAGATCATATTCGAAAAAGCTTCCACCGAGTCTAATAGTGAAAAAGGAGCTTAACGATTCGCTTGTCCCTCCTGGATTTGCTCCCAAGTTCAATTTAGTGGAAACAAGGGATTCAGTTGATGAATATGATTTGTCTATTGCAAAATATTGACATCTACTAATATCCATGGGGAAATATTGAGATCCAACTCTTTAGAGAAAAGTTTGGAAAAATCACCAAAGACATCAAAACGGAAGAAGAAAGACAAGAAAGACATCAATTCCTCTGTCACTCTCGGTTCTCTTCTAAAGAAAGCAAAAACATCAGTAGAGACTTCAAAAGAAAAGGAGAATGTTTGTAATGCGTCTGCTTCTGCTGGATCATCATCTTCGAATAAGCTTCCACCGTGTCTAACAGTGGCAGATAATGAGGCTGCTAAAATTGTCGAGCCACCAACCAAATTGTTGGAAAAGATTATGCAGAATGAATTTGTAAAGGGTGATTCAGGAACAGTTTTGGAAGATGCAGTTGAAAGGACATCAGGAGTCCCGATAATGATACCGCCGTTATGATCCAGAGCAACGAATTAGAGGGAAATAAATATGCAGCTGAGTTACCAGAATGTCAACTCGAGGATCGGGTTAGTAGGTTTGAAAAGATATTTGCAGAGCTAAAAGCAGCAAAATTTGGTCTTTCACAATTAATTCACTCCTGTTATAGCTCTAGCTCTATAGCTGCATGAGTTAACTTTTGTTTAAATGCTCATTGTATGTATATAGCATCATTGCTCAAAATTGACTGTATGGCCAAACGTTTCTGGTTTTGACAGTTGATATCTGGTATCCTTATATGCATCATAGTATTATTTTATATCAGCATTAATGATGGATATCATTTGCTGCAATTTGTTGATGATGGGTAAAACGATTTCGACCACACATTGTTTCTCCATCCTGTGAAAAATTTTACGTCCCAATTGCTCATTGTTGTATTATATGCTGCAGTTCAAAGTTCATTTGGTATGTATTACTGACTGTCCCGCAATTTATAATTTTGGACAAAAAGGTCGAAATTACTATCGAGTCTTCTTCATATATGTGATACATATTTTAGTCATTTCTTGTTTGGAAGCCGTTGATCATCGGATCAGTGTAAATTGACGATATAGTATCACTAGGAGGCGAATTGGGTTTCCTCCAATGACTTTCTCTGTTGAGAAGAAATGGAACTGGTGGCAGTTACATGATAAACTTGGATTAGTGGTCACTTTCATTCAAAGGCATGTTTATCAAACTTTGATATGGGAACATTTGAGAGTTATTTTTGTTATTTCAGGTTGCAGAGATATTTCAATAATAGAGATTATAATCTTTGTTACAGATTCCCTAAAACTTTCTCTTTATTTCCTTTGATGACATACTTTAAGGAGCTAATTTCATTGTGGATCCGAAATTTAAATATATATATATATATATTTTTTTTATACATAATTTTTATATATGTTTTTGACAACAGGATTGGAATTTTGTTGTGTAAAAAAAACTTTGATTGGAGCATGGCATCAACATAATACTAGATTTATATATGATGCCAACAATTGCATACTGCATACATCAATTTGCTTCTGAGAATTGTATTTTGTGCGGTTGAGGATAAATTGTAATGAAAAGGAATTTTAATAGAGACTTAGGGGGGTGTATTGGTTCAAGACTTTATTAGATAATTTGGGAAAGTAAAAGTATGGTGGTATTATATTGAGACTTTTTAACAAGTTAGATAAATTATCTACAAATCTGTAATATGAGCTCTTACTGAACTTTCAAAAATCCATTCACTACGGTGGTTAGAGCAAATTCAGAAAAGCCAAAAAGGGCTTGGGTTAGAGATGTGAAATCTCTCATAAATCTATATCGGTTTGCTGATTACTGCACACTTAAATTCGCTAATGATCTAAGCTCTTGCTGAACTTTCAAGGATCCATTCACTAGAGTGGTTAGAGCAAAGGGCTTGGGTCAGAGATGTGAAACCTCTCATAAATCTATACCGGTTTGCCGATTACCATAGCGGTCAGGTAAATACAAAATATGATAATCGATTTGCAGAGGATCTAGCTATATCCATATTTTGCACCCTCAACTTATATCATTACTTGGACACAATGTCAATATACTTATCCACAGCTTCCTCTTGACTATCCTGACAAAATGTGGCAGTAACGCAGGACTCTTCAGATGAACCGGAGGTGTGTTTACAACGAACAATTACACATATGGTAGTTCCACCAGGGAAATTGTTTCCGAAGAAAGATTTGAATTCCAGCTCTATACTAGCATTTCAATATCTTTTGGTCACTCAAATGATAACAGTTGAATACTAGTTTCAATTATGATCTCAACAATAGGGTAATTCAATTTGCTCCTGAGAATTGTATGCAAGATGCTTTTTAATTTTTAATTTTTCTCTCTTTTTTTTTTTTTAATCCGTAGTACTCTTTTATTGGATATGCAATTGTAATAGGAGCGTGTTTGGAGGCCTGTATAGCATTGTATAAGAAGTCTGCATTGTATTAAATAGTACAAAGTGAATGTTTGGCGTTGGGTTTGTACTGTATTGCCTAATCCAGTATAAGAATAATACAATCCCATCCAACTAAACACAGGATTATATAATAATAATATAATCCAATACAATACTATCCAATTCAACCTAATCCAGTACAATCCAGCACAATACAATATAGCGTGTCAAACAAGTGCTAGAAAGGATGTTTCGAAATGTTTAATAGCGACCACCACTCAATGTGCCTTGGCGGTGAAAGGGATTCAATTAACCTAACAATGCCTCGGGTGCAAGTTGTCGTTATAGCAGGTGATGTCAAATAAGTTATACACCAAAATTTCTGACTGATAATATTGAGGAAAGTATTAACATGAGCACCAAGAAAAGGAGAAAAGGAATCAGTTACCTTACAAGTATCAATGACTCCTCAATTTATCAAACAGATATCCGTTTATTCCCTCCAAAAATATTATTTGATGACACAAATCTTTCTACCAAGCAAACTCGGTTTTTAATGAACATGCGATTATGCTATGTAAATGTAACATTCTAGGAGTTATTTAATACAGTGCTATTGCTAGATACAACTTATAAAGGAAAAAAAAAATTGAATGAAAACTAAGAATTCCAAGTGGTCACAAATATAGTAAAGGTAGTGCGTTGGCGCTTTCTCTGTGTTTTGCGGTGCCCTGGTCAATTTTCAGCGACAGGAGAGTTGTGGGGCTGTGCAGATCCTGTCGCAGTTTTTTTTTAGAAAAAGGCGAATTTATTCAAAAAGGGAAACCAAACCAGAAACAAGAAAACAGCACCAGACCAAAAGAAAAACGAGAAGCAGCCCTCAAGAACAGGGCAAACAAACCCAAACATGGCAAGAAAAAGAAAACTAAGAAACTCTCCACTCAACCGTCTCCTCATCCAACGCAGCCCCCTTTTTTGCCAAGCTATCGGCAACCTCGTTTGACTCCCTCGGACAGAAAATCACAGAAGTATTACCCAGAAATTTAAGCATAGAGCGAATATCAACAATCATATCCCACAAACAAAGGTTACCAAAAATCCTTATCATTCACCCAGGAGACCGCAATGCTTGAATCACTACTGATGCTAATAATCTTTCCCACAAAATCACTCCTCGAAACGCAAAGGGCACAGGCCTTATGAATGGCCATCAACTCCACCGTATTGACATCGCACACACCCACTGGAGCCGAAAAAGAGCACACCGATTCTCCCATGGAGTTTCTCAGAATCTCCCCAATTCCAGCCCTTCCAGTCATCCTCATAACAGAACCATCCACATTGAAACTCAGATTCAAGGCCTTAGGAGGAATCCACTTCTTCCTTACCGAAGGTCTTACGGTCTTAACTTCAGCGCAACAAGACTTCAAGTTCTCCAAGATAACCGTAATTGGTTCCGAAGAGCCCTTCCCATGATGCTTGAACCACCAAGCAACCCTAAACTTCACCAAATCCCCAACAATGATCAAGTTGGCAGAAATTCCTTTTAAGAGAACCTGGTTTCTTGCTTCCCATTGCTTCCCATATTGACCAAGCTATCGCAGTGAAAAGCCTTGTCCACACTCTTCTGTACTTTATGCTTGGGCATAGCCCTTTCCACCCTGTCGCAGTTTATTGATGTGTTTTTGGCTTGGCTTTTCGCCTCTTGAATAATATTTTCTTTTCAAAAAAAAAATATAGTAAGGTAGTGTTGATTTAGAGCTTAATCTGACATACAAATCTTGTGAAAATATATGAAGAAAAGATTCTAGTTCAACGAATTTTGCATTTGTATAGAAAGATATTTGTTTCTCAATGCAGAGACCAACAAGCAGTTGGTCCAGCTACAACCGTTACGGATTACACCGCCGAAGGAAAAACTAAAGAGCTAATTTGAACTTTCTCAATGAAAACAATCCCCAAAATACATAATAGAAATATAGAATATCAAATTTGTTTTCCTTTTTTAACTTAAGAGGTTCTGATAAAAAGTAAATATAGTTTAGAGAGAGAGAGAGAGAGTGACAGACAGGCTTCCTTCACACGCTGTCAAACCGGCTTCAACAGCATATCCATGGAAAGCCGAAGATTCACAATAGTCTTGAAAGGAGGACAAACTTGTTTTGGAACATCATTTTGAACTCTGGAAAAGAGCAAAACTTTTTTCTATCAACATAAATAAACCTGCAAAAAATAAAAGAAAACATACGGACATTTTAATAACATAAGACTTTACACAGCAATAATTGAACAATGTACTAAAGTAAGAAGTTATTTACCTCACTTATCCTCAGATTTTCATCTTTTTCATATATTTGGGGTAGCCTCTGTTAGAAGAAAATAAACAAATTAATCTCACTCTCCCCCATACACATACAGAGAGACAAAGAATACATTATTTACGAATTCCTCAAAATAGTAAGAGAAAATCACCACTTATGATCCACTAATACTCTAGATTTTTTAAGCAATAGACATGTAAGGCAGAACATAAATATAATTACTAGTTACTTTTATTTTCTTTTTTTAATTTTTGATTATTTTTCTGACACTGTAAAAATACATTAGAGCAACTTGCAGCCAACCTCCCAGAGGTTTGGTTTTGACAATCAGAAACAACTTTATGCTTAATTGACAGTGACCTCCTTTACTATTAGTCAAAGTTAGTCAAACTTATCTTTTTCTTTATTAAACAAATAGATTTAAAAGCTTTAAATTTTCAACATTCATCTTGGCCTCATTTTTTATTTTTTATTTTTGAAAAATCTGAAAAAACTTGAATATGAAGAAAAATTCTAGAATACATATGGAAGAAGAAAAAATTATCTGAAGAAAATGTTGTTGGATTGGATTTTGATGATCCAAATTATTAATTTTTTAGAATTTAGAATTTGTTGAAACATATAGAGATACAACCTATGTCTCCACATTTTTTTTTTTTATTTTATTTGTAATTTTCAATTTTTTTTATAGTGGAGATCCAAATTTGTTTTCAT
Organism: Acer negundo; assembly: GCA_035582765.1. NCBI lineage: Eukaryota > Viridiplantae > Streptophyta > Magnoliopsida > Sapindales > Sapindaceae > Acer > Acer negundo. The sequence goes on along the minus strand of CM069241.1, from coordinate 8,886,233 downwards.
ATATTTATATATTTTTAATATCAGATATATTTTTTTTATTCATGGGCATTTAGGTATTTGTAGAGGCCAAATCCGATCAACGGTTAAACTTAACTAGCTTTGACTAACGGTAGGGGAGGTTATTGTCAATTAATGATAAAGTTGTTTTTGGTTGTCAAAGGTCAAACCTCAGGGAGGTTAGCTGCAATTTGCTCAATACATTACTTATCAAAGTGAAGCTTTGCATATCAAGCTCATATTTGGCATTTTCAGCATACCATATTTGGGACCCTTCAAAATCAAATAGAAAGATCATATTTCTTTCTTTTTTTAATTAAAGTTCCATTTGAACCTCTCAAAATCAATACTTCACAATAAAAGTCTTCAACCATGAGCAGATAACTAAGATGGATGTGGAAGTCCATTGCTTTGCTAAGCTAACCAAAAGCAGTCCAAAATCAATAATTACTAATATCAAATAACTAGTAAAATTTGGTCTTACTTCATGGTAATCAAAACCATTCCAAAATCAATAAATAATAATAGATGGGGTTTAAAATTTTTTTATCACTATTTGAGGCGCTTTTTGTAAGACAGACACCACATTACTAACTTAAGTTTAAAAGGCACCTATTTAGGTGACCAGACAAAAATACCCTTTTTTTGTCAGTTTATGTCTTTTTTAAACATAGAGAGAAAACCTTTGAGAGAAAACATCCGAGCCTTTTCGTGTCTTTTGACACTAGATTCGAGCCTTTTCGAGCCTTTTTACATTAGGTTCGAGTATTTTCGAGTCTTTTTACACTAGGTTCGAGCCTTTTTACATTAGATCCGAGCCTTTTCGTGCCTTTTTATGTGTTTTCGAGCCTTTTTACACTAGGTTCGAGCCTTTTTGTGCATTTCCGTGCCTTTTTACACTAGGTTCGAGCCTTTTTGTGCATTTCCGTGCCTTTTTACACTAGGTTCGAGCCTTTTTATGCCTTTCCGTGCCTTTTTACACTTGGTTCGAGCCTTTTTACACTTCGAGCCTTTTTACACTTGTTCGAGCCTTTTTACACTTGATTCGAGCCTTTTCAGACACTATGTTCGAGCCTTTTCATACACTACCCGTGCCTTTTCATTCACTACCCGTGCCTTTTCATACACTACCCGTGCCTTTTCATACACTACCCGAGCCTTTTCATTCACTACCTTTTCTACCCGTGCCTTTTCATTCCCGTGCCTTTTCATACACCGTGCCTTTTCATTCACACCCGTGCCTTTTCATACACTACCCGAGCCTTTTCATACACTACCCGTGCCTTTTCATTTCCTTTTCATACCTTATTCACTACCCGTGCCTTTTCATTCACTACCCGTGCCTTTTCATTCACTACCCGTGCCTTTTCATACACTACCCGTGCCTTTTCATTCACTACCCGTGCCTTTTCATACACTACCCGAGCCTTTTCATTCACTACCCGAGCCTTTTCATTCACTATTCGAGCCTTTTCATACACTACCCGAGCCTTTTCATTCACTACCTGTGCCTTTTCATTCTCTACCCGAGCCTTTTCATACACTACTCGAGTAATTCACACAACCAACTTATGGTTTACAAAAGACACGAAGAACAAATAAAAATGAATTCAATGAAGGGTTTTAAAAATGAATTCAGCTCGCTGCCCCCTGCACCCCAGCGAGCTGACCGGGCAGCTCGACCACCGCGAGCTCACCGGGGAGCTCGACCCCCGAATGAGTCTGCGTAGCGCCACAAAATTAACTATCCAATGAAGATGATTTGATAAGGTTATGGTGTTTAACTTCCATTGGAGGTTTGTTATAGAGAAAGGTGAAAGAAAAAAGCTCTGAAAACTTTAAAGTAAGAAAGAGAAATGTGTAAAATAAGGGCAATTTTGGTAGTTCATCATAATAGGTGCCTTTTAAACTTAACTTATTAAAGGAGTGACTTTGTCACCACATGAGTTTAAAAAAGTGACATTTTCCACCATTTCCACTAATAGATGTTATAAACCCTTCTGACCTGAAGTTGCAGGCAACTTTTTCACTCCCATCACCAACTTTCCTTCTGGATCTATTCGATAAAATGCAACTGGAAAATCAACAACTCTTCATTAACATATATAACAGACGATTATATATGGATACATTAAAGCATTAGACGATTAATGAAAAAAGGAACATAAAGAACTCAATATTTACTAGTATTACGTAGTAGAAAATACAAATACACACTTCTGATGAAACAGAAGCACCAGAAAAATGAATGTGTATAGGCAAATATTGAACTCTAAACTAAATCTATTCTAAGCAGTGACTAAAGGAAATATATAAAAAAAAAAAATAAGATGAAAAGGGTGAGAACTGAGAAGTATCGCTCAAATTGATATCCGATGTAAACAAACCAATACAGTAAAAAACTTATCAAATAGAAAACAAACTAGGGCAAACCGCTAATGCATACAAAGTTAAAAGAATTACCTTCGTCACCAGGTTTACATTGATAAAACTCATAGTAACGTCTCATCCCTTCCAATATATATATTGTGCTTTTATTGGGCCAAAAGCGGTAGTGCAATTTCCAGTCCTTTCCACTTGGGTCCTGGATTGTAATTGGAAAACCTTTTGGCTCGGAAAGTTTTGGTAAAAAAGCCTGTACCAACGTTAACTATTAATAAAAAAAACTTTGAACACAAGTTCTAGCACAAACCACAATAAGATTGTGTCATACTGTCACAATCTTATCGGAGCTTAAGCCCCTATGTTTATTAGTGACAATTAAAGGAAGGAAGATGCCTCTATGTATTGAGTACAGTTTAATATGACTGCTGTCATTTTAATGGAATATTTTCTACCAAGCAACAGTAATCGGAGAAAGAGCCAATTCAACAATTTAACAATATGGCAACAAAAAAAACCTCATAAGATGATGATAAAGGCATAATAGATTGGAAGGGACACATGGAATTAAAAATATTTCTCCGTTGAAGGATCAATAGTGCTATTAGTTTGTTACTACGATGTAGGGACGTAACCAGGATTAAACTTTAGGGTGGGTTAAAATAATTTTTTTTAGATTGAACATTGGTAATACAATAACATTTCTTTAATTAAAAATAAAGATACACTTTTTCAAGAGTATATAGCCAGACTTACATGGTATAATGTATATTCTAAATAAATACGTTATCAAATTTAATAATAAAAATGTCAAAACAAATTATAAATAAAGATGAAATGAAAATACAATCAAACACTAATTAAGTTGTATTCAACGATTTTTAAAAGATCAAACTTATCGATTATTATATTAGTGTAATTATGATAGAACATCACGTCACATAATAAAATAACTATACATAATTTTTTTAAATTAGGAGAGGGGAGTTTGAACTCAGAATCTCAACCTTGTTGAGAAAAAATAACTATACCATTATATTACTATTTTACTAACAGATCTGAAAGCAAAATAATAATTTAAAAAAAAAATAACTTAAAAACTATGCATCAAAATTTCAACCAAAACAACAAAAAAAATAAAAAAGTCATTCAACAATATCATTAATTTGTAAATTTAAAATTAAAGTATTTCTAAACTTTTATCAACTAAAAATTATAATAATCCTAAATTTCAATATAAAATAAAATATTTAAATTTATAATATTCATAAAAATATACTTAAGGGAAGACCAAAGGTTCATGTTGACTATAAGATAAAGTCCAATTTTAGTAAATTTGTAGTAAATTTGGAGAAAGAGAGAATTATTATTAAAAAAATAAGAAAAAATAAAAAATAAAACTTAAGAGCGCGTTTGGTATCATTTTTAAAATGGTGTTTTTAAAAACTATTTTAAAAAATGAACATCATGTTTTAATTGTAACTTTCAAAATTTTTTTTTTTGTTTTTAACAAGTTTTATAAAACATTTATCCAAACACTCTAAAGTTTTTTTTTTTCAAAAAAAAAACAACCAAAAAACTCTTTAAAAACAAGACCAAACACCACCTAAGCTTTGGGATGCATAAACTGGAAGTTGAAACAAATATGGTATTCCAACTTACTTTACAGACCTTCAATTAGGAAAAAAATTAAAAACTTAATTTTTATCATTAAACTTTCACTATACGTCTCTGCAACGATGCAATAGTTATTATAGTCTTTAAACTTTTAATAAGTTTTAATAATTTAACCTCAACAATAGAAAGTATAAAAAGATATGGTAAAAATTTTAAAACAACAAATTGTTTCGGTCAAAAAGTCAATTAACAAAATTTAAGCTATAAAACGATTTATCATTTCACAGTCATAAAAAAAAAATGCATAAAATACTCTGGCCTTTCTTGAGACTTAATCAGTCTATACATTGGGCCTCTTAACAATCTTCACTACAAGCAACAGAACTGGTACAAACTGCCAAATTTCATAACTTTAAAAAAGCACAGAAATTTAACAAAACATTTTCAAAAATTTCCAGTCTTACACTTCAGAATGTAGAAGAACTCACCTGAGCACATTTTCTGGGTACAACAAGTCGTGCATTCTTGGAGTTAGCATCACTCTTGGTAAGAACTTTCACAAACAGAGGAACCACAACAGAATTTGAGCTTAGTATTGTCAAGGGCGTACTAACGGTTTAGATGATGATAAGACAAAAAATATTATAAAGGGACAATGATTTAACATTAAAGATAGAACTTATGACACTAAAATCAGTTCAAAAGAATTCAAAATCAAAAGAACGGTGAAAACCAATTCCAATTCCCATACTGCTTCTATAACTATTTCTGGTTAAATTTTCCACCTAAACAAATACGAAACCAAAATAATAAACTGAAAATTAGAGGATACTCCCTCTTGATTTGACTAAGCTCCTCCTCACTTGGTACAAGTAAGTTTCGGCGATATATTCCAGGGGAAACACCTTGAGGCTCTTCGCTGTCTATGGGATTCTCAAAATTTGCTCCTTGTGATGGTACTCTTTCGGTGCTCTCTGTGACAGAATTAGCCCATTAATCACTATTTCTATTATAGTAAATTATCATTTTCTATAATCTGAAAACAAGAATTCAAAAGTGTCAATATTATGATGGTTAGGAAGAAAGGAAGTGGACCTAACCTATTGAATCATGACTATATCCACTATTTTGATATAAAAATTAAAATGTGATAGATATTTAATTGGAACAAATAAATGATTTAGAGACGATTGAATTTAAAAGCCGATCTCTTTTATTTATCCAGCAAGTTTGTCAACTTTTCGGAAATATTGTTTGTCAAAAGTAGGTAAATAAATCCGAAATATATATATGACTCCCACAAACAAATAAGCCTGTACCATAGTTTACTGTTATCGAGTCAACACATAGGACTTCTGGGGGCTCTTGCAGATCCTCCAAAGTGTGAGGGGGAGCATCCCCGGACATTGGTCCCTAAAATACAGATGTTGATTAAAAAACAATAATAAGTTTTGAGTGAGTTGAAGTATAAATGAACTTCTAATATTTTAACCATTAGATTGAAGTATTTAATTACAAGCATGGTGGAATTCCTCTGTAGTTTCCCATATTTTTTGATAATATGTCATATTTAAAATCTGCTTATTCCATTCTGAAAGTTATGGAAGAAAGTCCAACCAAGACCTTGCACTCAACTTGAATGTTACTAACTGATTGATAGATGTTAACCAATTTGTCATATTACAAATCTTGACTTTCTTCAGAATAATAATTATAATATATACAACAAAAAGAAAAAGTATAAAATCTCTAGTTCACTCAACAATAATTATTTTTCCTACAATAAAGTTTCTGATGTTCTTATCAAAAAGAAAATACAGGATTAGGTCAAAGGCAATTTGAAGAATGTCTCAATTTATTCAATTTCCTTTTAATTTATAGCTGCAACTTGTAAAACCAAATTAGCTTAACTATTTCCCTAGTTTCTCAAAATTGCCATATAAGCATGACCTAACAACTTGCTATTGGTGTGAAAAGAATCTTCACAGATTATATTACGCATTGATAACTTCTATTTTTAATTAACCAAGTGGAGAGCTGATGTAATTATATGATATTAAATACTATAAGGGAAATGAAACTAAAAGACAAGCGAAAGGTAGTTAATACCTACCATAGATTCTTCATTTGAAATGCATTCAATGCATTTCACACCTCCCAAATCTAGTTCGGTAAATGTATGCACAGACATAATGCATCCACAATGAAGTTTCTGCATAGATAAATTAAGCATTGTTATATTCAGATTGATATGCATTGGTTTATTCAAGTCAACCATGCGATGTCTATCCGTTTGTTTTTTCCCCTGTTTTTTTTTCTGGTGTCTTTTTGGTTGTTTTTGTGTGTGTTTTTTCCCCAGTTTTTTTTTCTGGTGTCTTTTTGGTTGTTTGCCGTTCATATAGGAAAAAAAAATGCGATGTCTATCTGCAAGTACCATACAACTATATATTGGAAGCAGTAGAACATATATAGGAAAATAAAATCTACAGAAGTTTTCAGCTTACCTTATCACATATAATGCATTTTCTCCAACCACTATCATCCCGGTGAAAGATATCGCATATAGTCCCTTGTTCATAGACAGAACTAAATTTGCAAAACACTAAGTCACATTTATAATGCTGTATCAACTTTCACCATAAGACAGAGAAAAAGCACAAATGGAAATATAAAGTGAATTGTGTTTAGTAACAATACTAATATCCACAGAGACAACACCATGCATCAAATACATGTCTGATAAAACACCAAAAGCAAGATGAACATCAAATGAAGAGTGAAGAGAAGTACATAATTAAGTCCTCAGCACCCCCAACAAAACATTATTAAATGGACTCCCAAGTTTTGTGCTGTTTCAATAAAACAATAAATAAATGTACTATAAGTATAAAAGTAGTTTCCTAATTTTATCATATTCTAGCAACTTCAATAACAAACTCATATATTATCAATAATTTTCACGGAAATTGTGCTTATGTCAATAAAAGTGACATTAAGAATGAGATAATTGGTGGAAAAAACTTTCAATTCTAAAATAAGAAAAAACGATGTAACATACTGGTGTCCTTAAAAACTATAATAGAAAAGGACGTCATTTTAAAAGGTGAAGATAAAAAAAAATCATCACTCACTTGATATGAGATCTAAAAATTGGATTTTTTGTTTCCAAGATTGAAGTATGTATACAGTTTGGAGATAGTTTTCTAAAACCAAAAACAATGAAAGCATAGCTAGTACTTGTATCTGAAAATGGAAAAAGGAAAACATTGAACAAAAGAGTCATAAGTTTTAATGAAAAAAATAGAATGCTGCAGGGAGAGAAGAGAGGAAGTTAGTAAGAAACAGTCAGCAACATAATAGAATACATCTCCAAGACATCTAGGCCCGTCCTGTAGACTGTTTTCAGCCTGTTTTTGTTTTTGTTTTCCAAAAATGATTTCGAATTCGCGTTCGGTAACCGTTTTTCATTTTATTTTCAAAATACAAAAACAAAATGAAAAACAAAACCGGTGTTAAAAGTGGAAAATTTGAAAAACAAAAAAAAAAAAAACTTGTTTTTTTTGAATTTGTTTTTGTTATGCAAATGAATTAACAAAAAATATTTATATATATATATATATATATATATATATTCTCTTGAACCAGGTTTCATCAGGCTTCATCTTCTTCTTTCTCCTCGCCGCCAATCGTCTCTGCCTGCCACAGGTTGTCGCTCGCCGCTGCCATCGCCACCGTCTTCTTCTTCTTCTTCCTCTTCCTCCTCTTCCGATCGCCTTCTTCTTCTTCTTCTTCTTCTTCTTCTTCTTTTTCTTCTTCCTCTTCTTCTTCTTCCTCTTCCTCCTCCTCCGCACACCGCCGATTTGGTCTTCTTCATCTTCTTCCTCCTCCTCCTCTTCTTCTTCTTCCTCTTCCTCCTCCGCTCGCCACTGATCAACTATGCGTCGCCTCTCACCGCCGATCGCCACTCGCCGCCGCCAATCTAGTTGCTAAGTCGCCAATCTGGTCTTCACCTGATCACTTTTATTTAATTTAAAAATTACATTTCAATTTTTTTAGTTAATTATTTAATTAATTTGTTATAATTGTTATAATATATAAAGAAAATGTAAATATTGATATTTCAATTTTCGATAGTTTTCGGTTAGTCTACCAAACGCGTTTTTCCTGTTTTTATTTTTAAAATACGGATTCTAGTATATGCTACCAGACGTGTTTTCGAATTTCGAAACTGAAACTAAAAAAACTGTTTTCATTTTCATTTTTCTTTTCAAAAAACAAAAACAGAAAGCAGCTTACAGGACGGCCCCCTAGTATCTGTGTTTTCCAAGAGCACTAACATCTCCAAGTCATTTTCAATATATATACCTCAAATTTCTAGAGCTTTATTGTCTATTTTCCTAAATTTATTTTTAAGATACAGCTATCAAAAGCATTTTGCACATATTTTTTATTTTGCAAAATGAAAAACCACAAAAATAAGGCATTGGTGCCTTCATTATTTCGAAGAAAATGTGTGCAAACTGCAAACATATAACATGTTCCTCTAAATCAATATAGAGTCTATCCCACACTTGTTTAGTGCCTTTCCTAATAAATTTATTAACAGAATTAATTTTTCTTTCAAACATGGTACTTTGCATATTTAGAGTAGTAATTGAAGTTATAATTTCTGAAGTCTGAAAACACTAAAAAACCACAACTTTATAATAACTTGTCGTACAAGTGTTCAACCAAACAAATTAAATAAATGTCTAAATTGAGCCTAGCCCTTAGACTTGTTTTTGGTTCGATGTTCATTGTGATTGCTTCTGTTCCATTTCAAAATTTAGAAAAAAAAATCGATTTCGATTTGTAAATTTTAAAATAGAAGTATAGAACCAAACTTCAAATTAACATGGAAAATATCAATCAACCTTAGAAGATACATCTATTCAATTTAATTTTAAAAAGATATTAAAATTTGTCATTTTCTCTCAAATAAAGTTTTGCAACTCCGTTGAAGAAACAAAAGTAAATTTTAAATGGGAAACTTTTTATACGAAGGATATGAAGAAGGAAGGAGTTCTCACCTCGTAAGGTGGAATTTTTGTTACTAGTTAGAGTAAAGGAGAAAGGTGGCCCTAGTGGGAAAATAAGGCTCTTTTGGGAAAATGGCTTTGGAGATTCACATTGAAGAAACACCCGTAGTGGCATTTTGTTATCAAGATTCAAGAGTATCTATGGTCTTCAAAGTATTGGTAGAGATTCAAATACAATTCGCTATGTCTCTTTGCGAATCCCTTGGAAGGCCATTTCAAATGAATATCCTAATTTTCTTCCTAACACTTCTTTTGTGGTGGGAAATGGAAAAAAAACATACACTTTTAGGAAGAAATTTGGTTGGGTGAATCCTCTTTATGGGATCTCTTTCCAAGACTTTATAGATTGTCTTCCTCTCTCATAAAGTATCTATCAAACCTAGAATGATCATTTCTTCTCAATCTTTGGAATGGGATTGGGAATTCAATTTTAGGAGGTATTTATTTGAAAAGGAGCGACAAGAATACACAACTCTTTTGACAAAACTCAATTCCTATTCATTTAATAGTACTAAAGGAGGATAGAAGAGTTTAGAAACTTGTCAGGTAAATCTTATATCTATCAAACCTATATAGAATGATCATTTCTTCTCAATCTTTGGAATGGGATTGGGAAAGAGGTATTTGTTTGTAAGGGAGCGACAAGAATACGCAACCCTTTTGACAAAACTCAAGTCCCTACTCATTTAATAATACTAAGGAGGATAGAAGAGTTTGGAATCTTGAGCCTATTAGAGACTTGTCAAGCAAATCTTATTTCTTTTGGTGAAGTGATGATAGTTCCTTCTATGATTTCAAGCCATTTGCAATGATTTGGAAAGCAAAGCCAATGTTCCAGCTAAGATTCAAATCTTTGCTTGGGCATTAGCTGAAGAGAAGATAAATACCAGGGATGTCATTCAAAGATGGAATCCTAATAATTGTCTCCCTCGTTGTATTATGTGTAAAAGGAACAAGGATTCCATAGATCACTTGTTTCTTCATTGTAACATTGGATCTAGACTTTGGGTTAGATTGATTAAGGAAGCTAAGATTATGTGGGTGACTTGGGTTTTCATGTGGCTCATTACCAATGGAGAATATCCATACGTTTGGAAGAGGATACAACGCTAAAATATTATGGAAATGTGTTGTTCTTGCATTGTGGTGGGTAATTGGGCAAGAAATAGTAGAATTTTTTTTTTTTTTTGAAAAGCAGAATTTATTCAAGAGGCCGAACAGCCACGCAGCACCACAAACAGAGGAAAACGAAAGCACACAAGCCAAAACACAACAACAAAAAACTGCAACAGGGACAGCACAAACCCACAACACTCCTGATGCTGAAATTCCAGCCCAAACAAAAAGGAGAAACCCTCAAAGACCTCAATGGCTAAGACCTACCTGAAACTTCCAGCCACAACACACAAAACGCAACAACTCAAAAAGACCACAAAAACGCAAGAAAGAACTATCCTTCCTAATCTTCCTTATGGGCTAAGTCCTCTATTTCTCTTAGAATCTTTGAAGAAGGACAAAAGGAGGACATTAATTACTTATGGGATAGAATCACAATCTTGGCTTCTCTTTGGGCTTCCGTTTCCTAAATTGGGAACGGTTCTTAGGTACATAGCTTTGCATTCAGTACTTTTGAAAGGAGTCTTGTTCACCTTTTTATCATCTTTCTTCAATAAAATCATCTTTCTTGTATTTTGGATAGTATTGTATTCAATATTTTTGACAATAAATACTTTTCTTATAGAAAACTTTGGGTTTGGGATTGACATCATACAAGTTTCCATACATGTTACTTTTTATCCGTGTTGAACCCCAATTATGGCCTAATCGGCCAACCTAGGCGTCCGGGCACAAAATCGGTGCCAAGTGCCGCCTAGGTGTTTATTTTTTTTTCAAAAACCCTAAGACCAAAACGAGGTCGATTTGGGGTGTTTTACACCCCAAAACGGCGTCATTTTTGGCTTCTTTTTATGTAACTTGGGCATTATAAACAGAAGCCAAAACAGCCCCTCTTTTCTCACTTGTCGATCAAATCCGATTAAAAGCACAAAGCAGCCCCTCTCCACCACTCGTCCAAGCCGTCATCGTCAGCCCTTCATCGCTACCATTGCCAGATCCTCGTCTAGTCGTCGTTGCCGTAGACGCTAGTAACCATCTTCACCATGATTGGATTTTGATTAGATTTAGTTATATTGATTGGTTTTGTATTTAGAAAATAAATAAATAAATAAATAAATCAATGGCTGCCGCGGCGTCGCCCAGGCCGCGGCGTCGCCCAGGCACCGGGCCATCGCCTGACTAGCGCCTTCTAGAACAATGCTTTTTACGGACCACAAAAATTTTTTGAGTCGAGGACATCTCGATATTTTTGAGTCGAGGACATCTTCAATAATATCATTTAGTTTCCTATTAAAAAAAAATGTACAAAAACCAACTCATGATTATTCTACTTCTAAACCAGAGATCATTGACAAGGAAAATTCAATGTGTTCACTTAGCATACTATATTTCCTTTTAAGATAGATATTCCTAACCTGGTACACACAATGCACATAAGAAAAGGAGCGTCAAAGTATAATAATTCACTGTCTAACATGCCTTGTTCCACTGCTCATTCATACCTAGGATTTAATCCATTGTAGTATTACTATAATGATTCAATCCACCAGCAACTTCAACCTCCTAATGTCAAACCAAGTCAATTGCTTTTAGTTCTTCAATACTTACAAATTGTTTTCAAAATATTACATAAATTCGGGGTTTTTTTAGGGAGGGGGAGGGCTCGAACCCACAACCTCGTGGCATAGATGTGAGAGGTTTACTACCTGACCAACCTCTTTAAGAATTGAAAAGTATGGTATACATAAGAATAGGAAAAATCAGACAAACTCCTCATTAGTATCATGCCCAATCAATCTTAATGATCATATTCATCCTCAACCCTACTTTAAGTTAACAAGATCTTCATTAATGATCCCTCTTAAGCAAGCATCAATCTTCTACTTAATAGATTGATCACCAATTGGTTGCTCTTTTTTGTTGGTGAACTCCCCCATGGGATGATCTTTGACAAACTTTAAGGATTACAAGGGAGATTTTTAAAATTTTCAGAGAAAATTGCTAACATATTTTTCATGATAATGGGACAGGCTACTCACTAATTTCGCAACCACTCAAGCCCACCTCAATTTTAGTCAAATATAGAGCATACATACATGAAATATGCAAATCAATATATGTAAATTATGTATATAAAGAAAATTGCCAACAAAACAATTATTTTAATGAAATTCAAATGATAAATAAAACAAAATACAATGCACAATGAACTTAGACACACCTTTGAAAAAATTATATCGCAAATCTACTATAACAAAAACCACAAGGCTTAACCAACATAAACACATGTATATATTCCTTCAAACAAACCAATAAAGAAAACGCATACATTAAACTAAAAGAACAAACTATAGAAAAACAATTACCATTACATTCAAAAAGAAAAATGGAACACCACCATGCATCAAAAGAAATGAGACTAAGAAAAACAAAACCGCAGAAACAGCTTACGCGCATGGATTGCAAAGCACAACAGATCCACCCCAGTGGGAAGGCCAGCCAGCCCTGAGGACATCAGAATGAGTCAAGCAGCAGCAGCAGATGTCCATGGATGACGATGAGGAAAGAAAAGCTAGCAGAACAGTAACGCTTTAGTTCTTTTCAGTGAAAACTAAGCAGAACACAAAAGAGAGGGAGGGCGGATCAGAATGAAAAGGACAGTGATATACTGACAGTACAGGCATAAAAAGACAGAATAAAGACTAGCTGTTTTTAAGGTTTTGTCATGATTGCATTCAGTCAGTTGAATCCAAATATGATAAGGACAGAGTTAAGTCTTTATCAAATCTATGGTATGGTGACTCACAAAGTTTACAGCAAAATTTAATGATTTTAACAAACCATTTAAAAATATTTAATTTTCAAAATAAAGGAGGACATAAATGTGACAGTTTTTACTTTATATATTATACTCATAAAAAAATATAATATTGATATTCTTATGTAGCAAAAACTATCAATAAATTTTGATGTTCTTTAACAGAAAGTCAGAAAGAACTATCTATCTAACATCCGTCATTTGAAATTCACATTAAAATAAAATGAAAAGAAAAATCAATAATATTAACCCTTTTATAAATGGTACCAAAAGAGGTCTGCATCTGTACCGTTTTTGTATATTAAGGTTATTTTCTTAGGATAAGACAACTCAACAATGACAGTAATGACAACCAAACCCCTCTCATTCAAGAGAAATGTTTCAATACGCCTAACGTATACGCACCCCAACCCATTCAGCTTAAGCCACGTGACATTCATCTTTCATGTGATTGGTTATTCATGCCTACTTGGCATGAATTGAGTGGGTTTGTGTGAATACAACAGGAGCACCGAAGCATTTCTCCTTATTCAAACAAATGCAAGAATGAATCCAGCGAATTTCATGCAAAGAGGCTAAAACATATCCTAATAGAGTACAATTAAAATAAGAGTAATGCTAATTTACCCAAATTTGGTGCCCAAATGATGTGGCAACACTTAATCTATTCATTTAAATCATGCAAATCTAATACAATCTAAATGAATGGATTATAATGTTGCCACATCATTTAGGCACCGGATTTAGATACCAAATTTGGACAAAATAGCATTATTGTTAAAATAAATATTTTTTTTCTTTCTGCGTTGCACTAAATTCCATGGCAAAAGATGCCATATTGAGTTACCAAAATAGTCCCTTCCCTTAAAGAGGAGCAATATTTTCAAATTACCATAAAATGTTTTGTGGGTATATGGATATCATGTATGGAAATTTTTGAGGGATAGAGCACCTAGTAAATGGAAAACATGCACCTAGTGAGTGGCACACAGTAAAAAGGGATGTTATAGTAAATTTCATTGTCCCAAAAAAGGAGAAGAAGACAAAACAAAGTTTCCATTGTAAATGGAATGGGTCCAAAAAAAAACCCAAATAGAAGCTCTAAAGCCCAAACTCAAGTTCAGGTTCAAGTTATAGACTTATAGTTACACTCAAATCATCCCCGGAAAAAGCTTCGCTCTAAGTTACATGAAAAACCTCTTTCAGATGGTTAAGAACTGCTTTTCATCTATTTTTCTAGTGCTAAATTCATAAATAGAGAAAGTTTCAAAGTGTTTTTGAAGGTGTTCTAGTCTTCTACCAGACATATTTACAAAAGAGTAATTCTATATACAACCGTGAAATGTGTAACTTCTGCGTAATCGTTTTGAAAAAGAGTGAATAAAACATAGGACCCAAATAGAAGCTCTAAAGCCCAAACTCAAGTTCAGGTTCAAGTTATAGACTTATAGTTACACTCAAATCATCCCCGGAAAAAGCTTCGCTCTAAGTTACATGAAAAACCTCTTTCAGATGGTTAAGAACTGCTTTTCATCTATTTTTCTAGTGCTAAATTCATAAATAGAGAAAGTTTCAAAGTGTTTTTGAAGGTGTTCTAGTGTTCTACCAGAAATATTTACAAAAGAGTAATTCTATATACAACCGTGAAATGTGCAACTGCTGCGTAATCGCTTTGGAAAAGAGTGAATAAAACATAGGACCCACGTAAAAAAATCAATTTTTTTAATAGTGGACACCGCTCTTTTCCAAAGTGGTTACGCGGTGGTTACGCATTTCACGGTTATATGTGGAATTACTCTTTACAAAATATAGTCTTACTATTAACACACTCTTAAAAAAAAATGGTATATCAAAAAAAAAAAAAAAAAAAAAAGTGGATTGTTGCTGTTTGATTCATTTGAATTGACATCTGGAAAGTATGTGAAAACTTACAAGTTGAAGAATCCTCCACAGCCCATTGTAATAAATTTTTGACGACCATAGACTGTCGCAATAGGCTCAGACCAGCCTAATCTTAACCCAAAAGCCCGCAGTCCACTCCCCAAATCAAATGTAGCTTCGATTCATAAGGCTGATCCAGGGAAACAAAAAGATGGATTCCTGTAACACTTATAGATGTTTACTCGACTAATTCCAAGATAAATTAATAATCCAAAAATAATGAAAATTACAAACAATAGCAGAAAAATAATAGATTTGCAATCAGATGCATTCACAAGGATCAAGATCTTATCAATTTTCTGAAACCAAACACATGAGACTACTGATTTAGTTGGAAATATGTTGTTGTTACACAAATTTAAGTAAATTACTCTAGAGACAATGATCAAATCTTTAATAATAGAATGTAATTGAACAACAGTTTCATAAGCTGGATATTGGAAACATTTTATTTTTATTTTTTTAGGAAACAAAATATATATTTGAAACATTGGAAAAATTCAACTAATTGTACAAACCCCAATCTTTCCTACTTAAGAGAAAGAACTACAAAAGTTCACTATAAAATTGATATAAGACGATAAAATTTTGGATGAAAGGCTGCAATGTCTGTCTCTAAAGCCTGATCCACAGAGATGGCCTTCAAATTCAGTCATACAGAGTTTTAGCGGATTGAGTTATCAATGATTTGCTTTCTTTCTTCATAACTTTCTCAACAGACTGCTCATGTTTTGATATAGCTTTTCCTATGGCTTTCTTCTTTCGGACATTTTTTGATCTCTTCATTGGTCTTCCATTTGTCTTTCTGTTTCGAAAAAGGTTAAGAATTAGAGAAGGTGAAAGAATAAAAGAAAAAGATGCGACTCAAATGACAGCTGGATGCAAAATCAAAGGCGGCAATGAGAACTAAATTCAACAGCAGAAAGATTTAGAAGAGACACAATTGAGATCCAAAGTAAAAAGCTTTGGGTCAGTTTTCATGTACATCAAAGAAAGATATTTCATAGATAGACCAAAGAGAACTCGGAGAAGTGCTCCGCACATCAAAGAGTGAATGCTATAAAAAAGCAAAATGACAATATTGCAGATGAAATGATGAATAAAAAAATAAGTGGTTCAGTCTAGATGACGGTATAGATGATGTTACTGCTTTAAGAATAACGTATTTTCAAGGCAACCAGGCATATAAATCCTGAGAACATCCAAAAAGAATCACAATCACAAATATTGAAGCCCATGGTAATGGGAATAAAAATGTCAGTTGACATGGAAGCAGCAAACACTCTAGCTTTGGGAAGAAATACAGAGAAGAAAAGGAGACAAAGCATAGCCATCATCATCTCTCATAATAAAACTGCATCAGAACGGTTCTTCAATCAAGACTAATCTCAAAAAATAACACAAATGCAGAAAAGGAACTACTTGGGCTAAAGCACAACTCAGACCTACATAACAACAGAGTTCTTAGAACTTCTGGCATAGCACTATATTGGGCTAATTTTGTGGGCTTAGCACTGAGTTTATAATTTTGTACATGAGATAAGTTTTTCCCAGAAAAATGACATTTGTAGAGGGAATAAAATAATAGTTAGGGTGAGGAGAAAAATGGCGAGAGAAAGTGTTCTTTTTTCTTGAGTTGGAATGATGAGAAAAAGTGTTCTTTTTTCTTCAGTTGGAAACTTGGAATGAGAGAAAGTGTTCATTTTCTTGAGTTGGAATGAGAGTGTCTGACGAGAGAAAAAAGGAGAAAAAGAAGTTAAAATGGAAAGTGAAGCCTGGGGAGATTTTAGTCGGTTGCAATACTTTAGTGGCTAGGTGCTATTAAAACCCAACTTTATTAACTTAATAAACTCACAAAATCAGGTGAAAAAGGAGCTATATAAAACCCGTAACACACCCCTCTTCATAATAAGAAGAGGAATCTCAAACCATCTATCGTCAGCCATAACGTATATACGAAGAAAATAGCCTATTCATCTTCAATCCTTATAAGAGAAAGAGACCTTAAACACTAAAAATAGTGCAAAAAAATGTCCAAAGGTAGAATCATTTGATCAACTCTCAACAGAGATAAGCTAGCATATTACTTTAAAATTCAAACTAGCATTTTGATACGCTGGTCATCTAAGCAAAATACCCAAAAATATTCCTATACTCTTAACAGCACATAAAAATAAAGAAAAAAGTTCAAAGTAAGAGTTACAAAAATAGAAATTTAACATTAGAAAACTTTTTGATATGATTATGCCTTCAAATTGTCTCTATTCTCTAGCATCCTTAATCAAATACTGATATATACATGGGTAAAGAGATACAAGCACAAAACTTCGATTTTTATATAATTTGCATTGAAAAATATAAATGACTTGTAAATACTCACAAATTGTGTGACCTAAAAGCTGGCTTTTGAGAACCGGATTCCGAAGTGTCCATTGCTGCGACATATAATTAAATTGAAATCAATTATTAACTGATATTCAGTGAATATATTCAAACCCAAAAAAAAAAAAAAAAAAAAAAAAAAAACAGAAATTCAAACTCAAAATCTTTGTATAACTTTTCAGCTAACGAGAAAGGAAACAAAATATGTACCTTGAGGAATATCTGAAACAGACGGTTCGGTTACGTCCATAGAAACGGCGGCGTTTCGCTGCTTCTTGTTTCTGTTCTTCGCCATAGCTGAGAGAGAAGGTAGAAAATTGAACGCTTTCTAAGAAAAACCCTAACAAAACCCTTAAAAGAAAAAACAATTGTAATTAAAATTGAAGGTATTTTAAGATATAAAGTGGAGTTCCTGTAGTAGGAAATAATAATCAACGAATGTCGAAGCCCAACCCAATAAATTTCTACAAGAGTTTTCAGTTACTCAAAGTGGGTGCGTTTCGATACTACTGGGGTGCATTTAGCAATAATTAATTTCCTAATAACAAAATATAGTGCAACAAATTAAAAATCAAATGATTTCTTCTTTTTTATTTTATCTATTACAATAAATTTAAGATGCGAACAGGGGACACACGACTTTGAACGCACAACCTCGTCTCATCTAGTGGTGGCCGGAGTGGGGTCCAGAGTGGAAAAAGGGGTACAATTTTTGGTATCTTTTCCTTTCTTTCTTTTATTTTTTTTAGTCTTTTCCTCTTTTATTTTTAGATAAAACTTGAATGCGAGAAAATAAACAAGAGATATTTGATTTCATGAGTCATAAAATTCCACGTAGCCACACCCTTTATAATTTCTTAGAAAATTAATTACAAGAACCAGTTGTCATGTCATATAGAAAATGATATAGCAATGGTCCATTTTAATGGAGTCCACACCCATAATTGTAATGCACGGTTTACCAGAATACCAAACCAGTCTGAATTCTTGCTTTCTCTAATTGTTTTTCTTTTCATTTCTCTGTTTAGACAACCAAAACCATCTCAATGGCAGAGCTCATTCTTTCTGCGGTCCTTCCTGTGTTGTTCAACAAATTGGCATCTCGTGAACTACTCAACTTTGCAACACAAGAGGGTGTCCGTTCAAAGCTCAAAAAATGGGAAAAAACATTGAAGACGATTAAGGTGTTGCTCAACGATGCAGAGCAGAAGCAGCAGGAGGATGAAGCTGTGAAGATGTGGCTGGACGATCTCCGAGATTTGGCTTATGATGCGGAGGACATCTTGTATGAGTACGCGACTGAGGCCTTGAGAAGAAAGTTGAAGATAGAAGAGCATCAGGCTAGCACTAGCAGGGCTCGAAAGTTCGTTCCTGCTTGCTGTATTGTTTGCACTCCGAGTGATTTATGGTCCGATTTCAGTATGCGATCCAAGATAGATGATGTTACCAGGCGGCTGGAAGAACTGCGTCAAGAAACAGATGTACTTAGATTGAAAGAGATTTCTGGACCGGGATCAACTGCTTCTTTGCAAAGACTACCCACTTCAAGTTTGCCAACTGAACTTGATATTTATGGGAGAGATGAAGACAAACAAAAAATACTTAACATGGTGTTGAGGCATGAACCAGGTGATGCCAGCTTTGATGTAATTCCCATCGTGGGGATGGGAGGAATCGGTAAAACAACACTCGCTAGAGAAGTGTACAATGATAAGGAGGTAGAAGATTTCAATCCAAAAGCATGGATTTGTGTCTCTGATGATTTTAACGTTTTAAATATCACCAAGGCAATTCTTGACTCAATCACTACGTCATCCTGTGATAAGAAAGAGTTTAGTGTAGTGCAGAATCTACTGAAAGATGCATTAAATGGAAAAAAATATCTGATTGTTTTGGATGATGTTTGGAGTAGGAGTCATGAGGCATGGGAAAGCTTGAAATCTCCTTTTATGGCTGGAGCACCTGGCAGTAAGATCATTGTGACAACTCGCAGTACTGAAGTTGTATTAACTATGCGACCACGTGAAAGATATGACTTAAAGCTTTTATCAGATGAGGATTGTTGGTCAATGTTTGTGAAGCATGCGTTAAGTAACAGAGGTACCAGTGCAAATTGGAACTTAGACATGATTCGTAAGAAAGTTGTTCTGAAGTGCAAAGGGTTGCCCCTAGCCGCGAAGACTCTTGGTGGTCTTTTGTACTACAAAGAATCAGAAAGCGAGTGGATGGATATCTTGAATAGCAAAATATGGGATGTGAAAGGCAACATTCTCCCGGTGTTGAAATTGAGCTACTATCACCTTCCTTCACATTTAAAGAGGTGTTTTGCTTACTGTGCGATTCTTCCAAAAGATTTCGAATTTGAAGAGAATGAACTTGTTTTGTTGTGGATGGCGGAAGGCTTGATTCAACAATCAAGTGGCAACAAGCAATTGGAAGATTTGGGAGGTGAGTATTTTCATGATCTATTATCAAGGTCGCTTTTTCAAATATCAAGAGGCAATAGTTCTAAATTTATAATGCATGACCTTGTTAATGATTTGGCTCTAATGGTTTCCGAAAAACTAAGTTTTAGATTGGAGGATGAACCGGATTCCAATAATCAATTGACAATATCTAAGAAGACTCGTTATGCTTCCTATATATGTCATCGGTATAATGCCAAAAGAAAATTTGAAGTCTTCAACAATGCTAAGAACTTAAGGACACATTTGTCAGTGCCACCAATAAATGATTGGGTTAGAACCTATCACATTAGTAATAGAGTTGTTTCCAATTTGTTCTCAAGGTTAAAAAAGTTGAGGGTGTTATCGTTACAAAGATTTTATATTGTTCAACTACCTGATTCAATCGGAGGCTTAAGACTTCTTAGGTATCTCAACCTATCTGGCAGTCGAATTAGAAGTTTGCCCAAGTCGATAAACACAATGTGCAACTTGCAAACTTTGCTTTTAAGAAATTGTGATAAACTCTTGAAGTGGCCTTGTAGTATGGGGAATTTAATTAAATTACGTCATCTTGATATCTTAGGTGCATTTTTAATAGAAGAGATGCCGGTGGGAATGCGAAAATGGGAATGCCTCCGAACTTTATCCAACTTTATTGTGGGTAAAGATTCTAAATCTAGTTTGAAAGATTTGAAGCACTTGAAGTTTGTTCGAGGAGAACTTCACATTTCCAAATTAGAAAATGTTATTGATCTTGAAAACACAAAAGAATTCATTTTAAGTGATAAGAAAGATCTAAAATTGCTTTTTCTAGAATGGGGATCTAGGTTTAATGAATCAAGGGATAAGGACGTCGATAAAAAAGTACTCGATATACTTCGACCTCATCAAAATGTAGAAAAACTCATAATAAACTGTTATGGGGGTACAAAATTTTCTTCTTGGGTTGGTGATAGGTCATTCTCTGAGTCTAAGATGACAGTCCTAGAGTTGGTAGATTGTAAGAAATGCACATCCTTGCCTTCAATTGGGCTGTTAGGCTCACTCAAAAGTCTTACTATCAAAGGTATGAATGGAGTTAAAAGCATCGGTTCTGTATTTTATGGAGAGCATTGCTTAAATCCTTTCCGGTCTTTGGAGACTCTTAATTTTGAGAATTTAGAAGAATGGGAGTGTTGGGTCCCTGTCAAAGAAAATGAGAGCTTTCGTAAGCTCCAAGAACTTTCCATTGTAAACTGCCCCAAACTTTCCAAAAGATTACCCAACAATCTCTCTTCATTGAAGAAGCTTGTGATCCGCCGATGGTTTCATTATCAAATATCCCAATGCTATGCACACTTGACCTTGATGAATGCAAGAAGATTGTGTGCAGCAGTTCAGTTTACTCCGAGTCATTAGAATCTATGACTCTTTCAAATATTTCAAATTTTGGTGATTGGTCAATGCAGGAATTTAAGAAAGTTCAAAGTCTAAGCATTGTGGGTAGTGAAGAGCTGATAAAATTGTGGCAGAATGAGATTTTCCTTGAGAAGCCATTTCAAGGGTTGCATAGTCCTCTCATCTCCCTAAGAGAGCTCCATTTTAAAAATTGCAATACCCTAACAACTTTACTCGAGGGAATTAAACAGAAAAATGCACAAGTGGAAGAGTTGACAATTGAGAGGTGTAATTCTCTAAATTTCATTTTTAAAGGAAATCTGCCTCAATCTCTGAAGAAGCTTAGTATAGAGAATTGTAAGAAATTGCAGTGTTTGTTGGATGATAATGTGGATACTTGCAGCACTTCATTTTCTTCTTCGACAACAATGCACTTTTTGAAGAAGTTTTTACTTCCCAAGGAGAATGCCAACACCTACACGTCTCATCTTGAAGACTTGTATATATACAGATGTCCAGCTCTCACGTGTTTGCAAGCAACAGACCAAATATCGTTCACACTCACTCGTCTTGAAATTTGGAATTGTTCAAAGTTGACAACCTTGTCTTCAACAGGTCAGGCACTCAAACATCTTAGAATTTACAATTGCTCGGAGCTCACAGCCTTATTACAGAAAGGCCTATTACCCGAGACTCTTGAAACCCTAGAAATTTTTTCTTGTCCAAAACTAGAGTCGATAGTTGAGAAATTTCGTAATAACAATGCTCTTCGTGAGATCCGTACAGTGGGTTGCCATAATCTCAAATCCTTTCCAGAAGGCCTACACACTCTTAGCAGTCTTTATTTCCTCAATATAGCCTTCTGCAACGATTTTGCTTCCTTTCCAAAAGAAGGGTTCCCCAACAGTAATTTCAGACTTCGTATTCAAGGATGTAAGAAACTAGAAGCCTTGCCGAGTGAAATACACACTCTTTCCTCTTTAGAAATACTTGATTGTCCAAATATGTCCTTGTCGGAGGAAGCTCTGCCCACCAAACTTTCATCGCTTGAAATTACAAGTCTCAAACAATATAAAGCACTCATGCAAACAGGGTTGCACAATTTCACCTCTCTCACTAGCCTCTACATTTTTGGAAACCCGGATGGTGAGTCTTTACAAGAAGAGGACATGACAAATACTTTTCCCCGCACTCTAATTCGGCTGTCGATTAGAAAATTCCCAAAATTGAAATACATGCATTTCAAGGATTTCAAAGACCTCCCCTGTCTTGACTGCTTGAGTATTGATGATTGCCCAGATCTCACATCCCTTCCAAGCCTGCCATCCTCACTTTTGGAATTATATATATCTGGTTGCCCAGATCTCACATTCCTTCCAAGCCTGCCATCCTCACTTTTGGAATTATATATATCTGGTTGTCCTTTGCTGAAAAAAGCCTGCAAAAGAGATAAAGGAAAAGAATGGTTCAAGATAGCCGACATCCCTAAGGTCGAGATAGATTGCAAATTCATCTACGATCCAGAGGAAGAATAAGAGCATCTACCTTCCATATCAGGTATGCCCATTTGTAACAGAAAAACAGTTTGTTTCACTTTCATGATAAACAATCTGAACATATTTTATTGCTTTAATAATCTATTCTAGTACTTCTCTTCCTTTAATTGAAAGACTCACTAACTCATCTGCATTTTTACTTGTCAGATGGTATCTTATTGCAATTTGACTTGTCAATTCTGATTTATTGAACCATCTAGATGCTCAGAATTGCATGCAAATTTTTGAATTCAGGTAATTAGTATTTTTAATTTCTGTATTTCATTTTGGTTGATTAAGTTTAATTTGGTACCCTGTTACTGAAATTTAATTGCATTTGTCTGCTGTTTAGATGTTTAGGTGGTGGGCATGTTAGCAAGCAAAAAATTGCTTCATTGCATTCTATATAATATATGTAGAATAGCTTGTTTTCAAGGATTGATGCGTTGGCTGCTACAGAACCAGGAACTCTTCCGGCTATAAATGTAAGAATACTAGTTGACTTGAGTAATTGTTTGTCTTCAATATCTAAATGGCCAGTTTGCTCTTAGAGAAAATTGCTAACAGGATAGCTGGCCATTATTATTATTATTATTTTGTTGATTTCGTTTGTCGTATTAGAGTATCGTATTAGTATGTACACTCTAGGGCTTGTAAAATCATGTTGTGTTGTGTATTTATGTTTAAAGGAGAGTTTTCAGGTTATTATAAACTAATTAAACTTTGAAGAAAAACTTGTGTCGGTTGTTTCATTTTTTCTTGTTGTTTGTCAATTTTGAGTACAATGTCTTGAAATTGTAGTCGAAACTTTGTGCACATCATTTTCTCTTGTTGTTTGTCAAGTCGAAACTTTTATTGTTGGTGAGCTATTTTTTTGTGTGTGATTGCAGGATATGATATTGGAAGTCTTTTTCAAGAAGCTCGATTGCGTTGGTTGAAGCCTGCGGAGGTGCATTTTATATTGCAAAACCATGAGAAGTACCAACTCAACCAGGAGGCACCTCAAAAGCCATCTGGTAAGCTTCACAGTTGTTGTATCTAGTCGCGGAGATTTGTTTGTGAATTGTGACCTTCCCTGTTTTTCAAGTCTGCTACATGTTAAAGTATTCATGTTAATGTTGGATTTCTTTAACAGTTGGATCTGTGTTTCTATTTAATAATAGGGTCCTTCGGTTTTTTCGTAAGGATGGTCATAATTGGCGTAAAAAGAAGGACGGTAGAGCCTTTGGGGAAGCACATGAAAGACTTGAGGTTTGTGATGATGTCGATGCAGTTCTACTTATTGGCCTTCTGATTAGTTTGAAGCATTTTCTTTCTTCTTTTTTATTTGGTCCTCTTTGCTTAATGGAAGTTCTAGTTAAAATGTTTTGTTGATTGCTTTAATTGTAGCATCATTTCTTTGTATATGCTGACATTTATCATGCCGTGTATGAAAATTTTATGTGAATCTTAAATTGTTTTTTTTATTATATGGAGAAAAAAAGGTCATTCAAATTTTAGCAAAATATTAATGCAAAAATTTGACTTGCTCACTAGATTGGAGTTCTCTTTTTTATTCTTGGGTATATATAAGTTCCCATGGCAGATTTTGCTCTTTCTATTTTTGCAATCCGTTACATTTAACATGTTTGATGTTTGCCTAATATGTAAATGTCATGTTCACATTTCATAATTTCCATGTTTTGAAGCACCCTGCAGCAATTTATGCATAGATGAAAAGATAGAAAGAGCAAAGAGTCGTGAGATATTATCATTAAATATAACTATGACATTTTGGATATTCTCAAATTTCTCAAATTATAAGGCATTTGAGGTTGGAATATGGTAAATGCAAAATTGAAGTTCCCCTTAAAAAATGTGAAAAACAGTCATAGTGCTGCTGATGTTTCATGTGAAAAAGTCATGTTCTAGATATAAATTGAATAAGTCATGTTCTTGATATAAATTGCTAGTATTGGATTGCATTTTAATGGTGGATTCATGAAATAGATTTAATTCATAGACAGTTTTAGCTGCAAAACTAAAAAATTATTCATGTGATGTGCACAAAGTTGATCTTTTTAAGTGTCAATGCTCTTCATAACGCATGCCATGTTTGTTCTAAGATCAATTGAGTACTTCATAGTTCATGCTGCTTGTTTCAGTCCAAGCGATGACATTGTATCTGCCTGACTAGGTTGGAAATGCTGAAGCTTTAAATTGTTATTATGCGCATGGAGAGCAGAACCTTAATTTTCAAAGGCATAGCTATTGGATGCTTGATCCGACGTAAGTGTACTTTACTATTTAGTGGATTTCATACCTTGTTGTATCTTTGAAGTTTCCAAATATGTTGGAGGATGTTTATAAAAGAGTGAAATTTTAGATTGGCAAAATTGTGAAATTTTAACTCATATACTTTCTTCTCAGGGCATACGAGCACATTGTTTGTTGGAAAGTGTTCACTAAGGAGTAATTCTAGGAGTAAAATCCTAGGAGGACTTCTAGGGATTAATTTCCTATAACTGTAGACTTGTAAATTAATTGTTAGTTGACTAATTGATTAGCTAAAAGTTAGGAATTAATTAGTTAGCATTCATATCCTTAATTGTAGGTCTAATTGTAGGCTAAGTAAGGAAACTTCTCTTGTATATATATGTCTTATTGTAACTATTTGATCATTCAATCAATATACAAAAATCTTCATTGTTTTAGTTTACTATCGAGAGATAACTGAGGTGAGCAAGTTTAATTTTACCATATTTGTAATTTCAGTTTTGCTTATGACCTTTTATCAATCACAACGTCAACCTTCCATTTGTCACTGTTTATTCAAGCCATAGACCGGTCATTTTACATCTTTCCATTTTATATTTTAAATCATTCTACAGTTCTACCTACTGCTAGATTCTTTTCAGTTGAATAGTGCTAAGACTCTCCCGATAGATCTATTTTGATGCATAGCACTGCTTTTAAACCAGTTGCAACTGAAATTGTCTCTCTTCAAGGGATTCTTTTTACCTAGAAATATTCCTTGGTGACCTTGTGATTGATATCTCAGAGCCAGGATGAGTTGATTATACCACAAAATCACATATATTGTAGTGCTGATTATACCATAAAATCTCTTATATGGTAATGTTTTGTCGTTCAACATCATTATCATCATCTAAATCTGTTCTTGTTAGATTATTTATGGACTTCCCAGTCAGCCTTTGTTTGCTTCTTGAATTTCTATCTAGTACCCCATTTAATAGTATTCAACCACTATCCCATAGTTGAATCTCTTTTCGTGAAATACATTTTCTTCTTCTCTAAGTAACTGTTATCCAGTACTAAATCATTGGCTGCATCCTATTTGTACAGGGAAAGCCTACTTCCAGCTCTGTTGCAGTATCACCTGAAGCTGGAGCTTCTTCTACTGTTAGTTTGAGTCCAAACTTTTATACTACTCAAAATCCAGGCTCTACCTCTGTACACAGTGATTTCTATGAACCTTGTCATAGTTCATCTAGTCCAGGTTCTGTAGAAGTTAGTTCTGAGATAGCCATTAAGGATAACGGTGTAGATATTATTGGAGAGTTTATTGGATGTGATGATGTTAAAACTAGTCAAGCTTTGCGAAGACTTGAGGAGCAGTTAAGTTTGAATGATGACATCTACCAAGAGATTGATTCATTGCTCAATCAGTATTTTGAATACAAAGGTGGGATCTCCAAGCAGGAACAATACGACGCTTTGTTGCAGAGCCCAGAGTATACTGTACAGGAACAATATAATGGTGGCCATCCTGGATTCCAAGATCATTCAAGCAATTTTGTGCTGCATGATGATGCAGGTTGGTTAAGTAGTGTTATTTGGGTGCTTAAATTTGTCAAAATGTCATATCAGTTCTGAGCTTAAACAGCTATTTTGTGGGGTGCATTTCTATTCAATTTTTATGACATATTTCTGACCTGATGTTTGATATTAATGATCTTTACTGCTGATTCTGAATTCTGATATAGTTTTGTATCTTTCTTTTTTCATATGGCATGATTGGTTGCAAAAAAGTGTTGAATGCATGAATTTCTAAAGAACTTAATGTGTTTGAACTAACCAAAAAAAAAAACCATCACATTGGAGTAATCAGGGAGTGAACTGATCGATGCCCATAACTTTATTGAAAGTGGAAGAATAATTTTAACCAGTTTTGAGTTTATAGAATTCAGAAGTAGTAAGAAAAGCTTTGCTTCCCCTTCACAAAAAAAAGAAAAATAAAAAAAGAATAGCTTTGCTTGATGATCTATGGGGACTGAATACATTCTCTAAGAATAAATTTATCTTGTAACATTAAGTGAAAGTGTATTCTGTTTTTGATGATCATCACAAAGAAATCCATAAGAAAATAATATTATTTTTCTATGAAATTTTTTGTTTGTTGGACGTGACCCTGAAATTTTCCTTCTACATGACGGTCTTGAATGTTTAATTTCCTTGCCTTATTTATCTCCCACTCCTTCATAAAAACATCAATAGATTAGGGGTATTTCACTGATCGGTTCAAGGTATTTGTGCTTCTGTTGGAACAAAGTTTTCTGGTGCAAGCATCTGATACATTCACACTGTTTCTTCTGTTGAGGTGTCTGTTACTTTTTTTCTTAATTGATTACAATTTACAACTACAATTAAACAGGAAACTAAGCTAGAAAGAGCAGCTTATGGGTTTTTTTTCTTCTTCTTCTTCATTTTCTTCTTTTGTGTAGGTATTGATGGCCAACATCTTCATCAATCATATGGGCATGGTTATGCTGATGGAAGTAAAGGACCTTTATCTTGGCAAGAGGTGCTGGAGACGTGTACTCCATCAGTTGTTGAGTCCCAGGTAGAATATTTATTCATTGAAACATGCAGAACACCAAGAACATTGTAATATCTCTTCTTTTGTCATTTATGATATATTGTATGACAGTCAATAATTACTTGCTTCAAGCAGTGTAAATAGTCTTTTACTTTTTAAAACTTTTAGTCATCGTGCTGTTTGTGTGGATAACTCCAACCTTCATACAGTTGTTTATTAAAAACCCTAAGTACCCTCTTTAGCATTCTTTTCATTACAGTAATCTTAAATAGGAGAAGCAATTATCTTCTTCCGGGAGGGAAATGGCTGAAAAGCAGGAACATACTCCTGGCCAAATTTCAATGGGTCTCATGTTGAACATTGTATGATTTCCCTATCTTGTTGAGAATAATTCAATACTAAACTTTCCAGAATCTATTTAACTTTTGACAAGCTCTGATAAGTCTCTTGTATTGCCAGCTACTAGGTTGCTGCCTCAGGAGGTTAATAGTTTCAAAAGTCCTGCATATTCTTCTGTAATAGGAGCCCATGAAATCAATTCTGACTACAATACAATGTTCTTCAACCAAGACCAGATCGGTGTGCCTCTTGAAGGAGATTTAAGTTTGACTGTTGCTCAAAAGCAAAAATTTACAATTCGGGAAATATCCCTAGAATGGGGTTACACCACTGAAGCTACAAAGGTATGGACTGTGAGACTGTTTGGTTTAACTTTTCTTTTCCATCCTCATTGACATACTGAAATTGAACTTACTGCAGGTTATCATTGTTGGATCCTTTCTCTATGATTCGTCGGAATCATCATGGTTATGTATCTTTGGTGACATTGAAGTTCCTATTCAGATCATTCAGGATGGTGTCATCCGTTGTGAAGCGCCTCCTCGTCCTCCTGGAAAAGTCACACTGTACATCACTTCTGGCAATCGGGAGTCTTGCAGTGAAGTTAAAGAGTTTGATTATCAAATACCAACTAGTAGTTGTATTCACAATAATTCATCCCAGAAAGAAACTAGTGCAGATGCTTGTGTCTGATTCACCAGTGCAGAAAGGAGACATCAGGACATCATCTATTAAGAAGATTGAAAGCCGATGATGAATTGTGGGGACAAGTAATAGAGGCTCTCTTAGTAGGTAGCGGGACTTCTTCTGGTACCATTGAATGGCTAATGCAGGAGCTTCTAAAAGACAAGCTGCAGCAGTGGCCGTCTTCGAAATCCATGGGAGAAAGTGATCAGCCAGGTTGCTCCTTGTCTAAGAAAGAGCGAGGGATAATACACATGATTGCTGGGTTGGGCTTTGAGTGGGCTTTAAACCCGATTCTCAGTCATGGAGTCAATGTCAACTTCCGGGATATTAATGGGTGGACTGCTCTTCATTGGGCTTCGCGTTTTGGAATGTACTAAAATTCTATTATTATGTGTGTTTGTGTGTGCGCGTGCGTGTGTGTTTGTGTTTGGGAAGGTACTAAAATTTTATTATTGTGTATGTATTTATGTGGAAGTGCATGTGTGTATAAACTTCGGGGATATAGAAGTTTTTAAGTGGTCCATGTTTTTCTTCTGTAATAGGGAGAAAATGGTTGCAGCCCTTTTAGCTTCTGGTGCATTTGCTGGAGCAGTAACCGATCCCATTTCACAAGATCGAACTGGCAGAACCCCAGAATTCATTGCTGCCTCCAATGGGCATAAGGAACACCAGCCATCTTTCATCCCTCACACTGGAAGAAAGCGAGCTTTCCAAAGGCTCTGCTGAGGTTGAAGCAGAAATAGCTGTGCATAGTGTCACAAACAGGAGCCTCTCTACCAATGAGGAACAGCTTTCACTTAAGGATACCTTGGCTGCAGTTAGGAATGCAGCTCAGGCTGCTGCACGCATACAGTCTGCATTCCGTGCACACTCTTTCAGAAGGCAGCAGCCTTCAGGTGCTGATTCTAGTATAGATCAATATGGTATAGATTCAGATGACATTCCAGGACTTTAGCTATGTCAAAGCTGACTTTTCGTAATGTTCGTGATTACAATTCGGCTGCTTTGTACACTCAGAAGAAATATCGAGGATGGAAAGGTCACTAAGATTATTTAGCATTTCGCAAGAAAGTTGTGAAGATACAGGTAACACATTTCTTTTACTTGAACTATTTACCCAATATCTCCTCACCTAACAAACTGAAATTGGAATTGTTTCTTGGCTTAATCATCATTCATGTTTGAAGTCATATCACATACAAACTTATTAGTTAACACAATGAATAAATTTATATCGCGGTATGCAAACAAATTTTGATATACTAAGACTGCATTATGAATTACAGTGCAAGGGAAAGATGATTTACAAAAATATTAACTTTTATGTTTTTTGGCAGGCTCATGTAAGAGGTTATCAGGTTAGGAAAAACTACAAGGTAATCTGGTGGCGACGGAAAGGAGTTGGTTTGTGAGGTTTTCGGCAGGAGACAGAGGCGTCCATTGATGATAGTGAAGATGAAGACATTGTCAAAGTGTTCCGCGAAGAGAAGGTAGATGGAGCTATTGATGAGGCTGTCTCTCGAGTTTTGGGCATGGTTGATTCTCCAGATGCACGCCAACAATATCGTTGCATGCTTGAAAGATACCAACAAGCTAAGGTAAGTAGACAAACATTCAAGTATAAAGTAACTTCGATGGACTCGAATCCAACTAGTTAAACTAAATTATAGTGATAGTTTTACTAAAGTGAGATTCAACTGTTCTTGCACGCTGAACTCAGAGCAACAGCAGCAGCATCGATATCTGGAGGTGACATTGTCGATATGGATAATGATGATTCTTACCTATTAGAGTAGTTAGTAGCAAGCTCTAAGCATCCTAACTTGTGTTTCTATTTGCTTTCAACTTATCATGTTTGTACATAGTGATATGATTTTCATAGTAATTGTTAGTGATTCTGTTTGATATGATCAGGCTCGAGTCTTGTACATTAATGATGTAAATGCCGCTATTTTTTTTGGTTCTAAATTATTAAATATTTAGATGTTCACTTTTTATTATTATTATTATTATTATTATTTTATTTTGAAGAGATGTCCGGGTTGTTAACTTATCTTCATTTTCATTTGTGAGATGTTTTTTCAATCTTATTTGGCAGTGCAACCCTGATTCATTGAACTGTGAAGGAAAAGCTCATGTTGGTTTGCAAATATAAGTGACAGATAATTTCTTGATATCAAAACTTGCAAGTTGTACAATTGATTTGGGTAAACTTTGATCTTATTGTCAGAAAGGTCAAGGGGAGGTACCAATATCCAATCTTCATTTTCTAATTGATATCCTTGTACACATATTATATTATTTGTTGAATGGCCGATCTTGCTACTGCTATGGCTGGCTGATCTCAGGTGGATTGTATATGCTGGAATTTTGGTTTTGTATTTTTGTACAGAAAATCTTAGAAGATGCTTCTACTAAATTTTTTCACTTGTTCTGTGATCGCAGCCGGAGGCTAACATCAATAAACACCGAATGTAGATTTAGCTTAAAAGAGGTAATTTCTTCTACAGTTACTCAAAAAAATGATTACAACAATTGCTTGTTATGTGTTTTACTAATTTATCAAACTTCTTACCTCTTATATGTTGTGATTGGAACTAAAAACTGTTTGCTATGATTGATATAAGGCCTTCATGACTCTAATTTGCCTCTATAGTCCTTATGCCCTCACCATTTTAGGTATATACTCAATGCAAGACTTTATCTAAATTTATGCAAACCACAAAGTTGAGAAAAGATGTAACTGAATGACTTAATTTATGTAATTCTCATTTGGTTGTAACTTGTAATTTTAGAAATAGCACTGGCCAAATGGCTTTCCTACATAATAATGTCAATAAGAAATTCACAACGATATACAAACGTTGTTAAAACATCTTGATAGACAACATGCATATGCATAATGAATGTTGTGGAGCACATTAACACCATGCATTTCTTGTTGTTAAATGTTTATTCGAGTAATTTTCTCCAATTTTTATTCAGGAAAGGTTTAGTTTTTTTTAGTGATAAGTCCAATAATTTTGAATCCATTAATAGTTAGATAAACAAAGTTGAGAAAATGATCATTATTTGATCATATCTGAAGCTAAAGTTAAATATGTAAATTCAATAAAAATTTTAAATTAAAATAATATATAGATTTTCAGGTGCAGAAAAATAATAAAATGACCTAATTGCTCATATACTATATGCAAGTATTATGGATTTTCAATGGAGAAATTTAACTTCATGTCCATGGAAAGACAAGTCTTGCATTTCAAATAATGAAGATACACGTATAAGGCTAAATAGGATGGCAAATAAACATAAGGTTCGGGTCTGGATCCGACCAGTTGAGAGTTCGGGTTTTACCCGACCTAATCATGAGCCATGACCCGGTTTATGTTTATTTTTTACACAAATTTTTGACCCGAACATTTTGGGCCATAAGTTTTTTTGAAAGGTGGGCTATATTTTGTTGGGTCTGAATTTTTGTAAAATCTATAAAAATACTCTTTGAAACTAAATAATAATTTAAATAAAAAGTAACTATCAAATAAAAACTAAAAGTAAATATTGAGTATTTATTTATAGATTTTACTTTGTTGATGGCTTTGTGTTTTGTTTTGGGATTGAAATTATCTGGTTTTTGTTTTGAGATTGAAAGTTCTAATATTGAACATGTCCATGGTCTGTGAAGTTTCAACTATGGACATCAGATGGTCAACATAACTGGAAGTCTGGAAAATGGAGACTTTGTGACTGGTAATACCAACGCATCAAGCCATCAACAAAGATCAAATTCTCAATGACACAAATCGAAATGGATACTTTTGTTGTTTAATATCTGTTTGTTTTAAATGAGATAGTTTTTTTTTTTTTTTTCCTTATTAATCATCTAATCAGAATTTTTATTATGTTATTTAATTATATTTGTTATATAAATATTTGTAGTTTTTGTTTATACTTTTGATGTTAATTTGATGAAAGACGAAAATATCCTATGACTGTTAGGGTTGATTAACTGAAATTTAGCTAGAGGATGAAAATGGTACAATTTTGAAAAATTGGAGACCAATTTGATCACTCTTGTAAAAGTCACAAACTACTTGGAATTTAAAAAAAAGCCCAAGACCTATTTGGTAATCGCCCTATTAAAAATATTGGTTTGTGTGTAAATTTTTCACTTAAATATGTTTATTTACTTTGCAACATCATATATTTTATGGATATTGATTGTTTTTTTGTATCATTTAAGTATTTAAGAAATAAAATATCAAAAATCAAAATTTGTCATTTGCCAAAAAAATTTCACATATTTATTGCTTGTGTAAAATCTTTTTTAATACTACATGAAATCAATTTTAATATTACGTGAAACTATCTTTGATATTACTTTAAATCATTTTTGTTATACGACATGAAATCATTTTTAACACGACATGAAATCATTTTTGCTATACTATATGAAATCCTCGAGAAAATAAGGCAAAGCCATTTAAGTGAGTGGTATTTCCACTTTGAGACATTTCAGTTTTCATCTGGTTAAAACAATCAAATTTATTCATACGGTTAAAAATAAGGTTAAAAAGAATTTTCACTATTTCTTAGAGACTATTTATGAAATTTTCTCTATCTTTTTTTAAAAACATTAAAAATTTGCATTGTCTTTCAAAGGAACTAATTTGAATATTTGATAGGATATTTAACTCTGCAAACATATCCTAAATAAAGTGTTTCGTACCCCTTCTCAAGCCTCAACTGGGTTCCTGTTTTTGAAAATATACTACATGCTTAAACATGGAAAATGAAAATTAAACATTTGATTTCAGCTGTTCTTGTTGAGCGGCCTTTGCTTTTAGCTAGCTTCTTCACAGTTATTGCAAAAGATGTGCACGTCTATGAAATTCACCAAGGGGTGGCTCAACGAATTTTGAGACCCTAAGGGAGAAAAAAAAAATAGGTCCCAATTTTTTATATATAATCCAATTTTTATATAAAAAATTCAAATTAAAAAATTAATGATAGAACATGATTAGAAATATCTAACTAGATTTAGAAGATTGCAATTAAAAATTTTCTTCTTGTAATATAATATCTTAGGTAATAAGACAAACAACAACAATTAGTAAGTAGTAATTATATTAATATTAACCATTTAATTTATCATGTAATTAGAAAAAATTAAAACAAAAACTAAATTCTTAAATTTAAATTTATATACTTTTTAAATGTTAGAATTTCTTTTTTAGAGATAATATAAATAATAGATTTAAAGAATATTATATAGATGTAAGTGATGTAACTCTTAAGTTTTAAGAGATGAATAAAAAAAAAAAAAAGAGTTACTTGTAAGCTTTAAAAGATAAACAAATTATAACAAAAAGAGAAATGTAGTTATACTTGAATTGTTGTAGATAAATGAGAATAATTTGATTTTTTTTATAGATAATTTTAAACAGTAAAATATTTTTGGTGAGAAGTTTAATGGTTTTGTTAATTATAACGATGTTTGAAAAGTGGATACTCAATAATCATTTGTTAAATAAATAATTATTAATATTATTAATATATTCCCATTTTTTAGGTACATTTCCCTATAACTAAGCAATAATATATATATAAAAAAATCCTTCAATATGTTTTTATTGGTAATTTTAATTTTTTTAATAATATCTTCAAAATTTACAAATAAATGAGGCCCTTAATTTTTTGCCTTTTTTTTGATGCCCTAAGCACATGTCTTGCTTGCTTATGCCTTCCAGCACTACATTCACCTCCTGATTATTACCTTGTGGAAATTCACAAATGCACCGGCCATCCAAACTCACATAAATGAACTTGGGTCAACAATAACAACTGCCATTTTCTTCGATCTCTCTAAATGAAATTAAACCAGTAGTTTAATATTAACTCATACAAATCCAAGCACACGTCAGTATGAAGTTCGCAAATACATATAGTATGAAATCATTATTAAATTGAAAGGAGACATGAATTACAAGGTTTACCATTGTTTCCACCACTTTGTTTCCAAGATCTGCTATTTCTGGTAGTTGATTCTTCTTCCTCTACTTAAATGTTGATAACATCAACTCGTTTGGAGCCCTCTTAAACCGTAACAACATCCCTTTTCTTAGATCCTCCTGAATCAATTACATTTAGATCAAAACTATCTCATAAAAATCTAAACTCACATCAGCATGACACAGAGAATGAAATTACTATTAAATTGATATAATAAATTAATACGAATTAAAATGTTTACCAATATTTCCAACACTTTGTTTTCCAGCTCTGCTATTTTTAATAGCTTCTTCTTTTGTTGAATCCTCCTCCTGCCCACCAATATAATCCTCATAATCATTGTCATTGCCATCATGATCATCACAATCTTCATTGTCATTATCATTTTCTTTTGTTTCTTCGTCCTTCTCTTTTTCCTCATAATCTTTTTCCAACTTCACCTTATTCATGTATGATGTTCCATTAACCCTACTTTCTATCTTTTCACATGCATCTTGTCCAAAAATTTTGACACTGAATCCACATTGACCATTATATCTGAAGATTAATAAATCGCCAAACTCTATAGAATTATCTCCGACAAATTTTTTCCAACCATTCAGAAAACATACCCTTCCATCAATATAATCCACAATTACATGCCACAAACTTCCCATATGATTACTGAGGACGGCATTCTTTGGCAGCAGTCTATTATAGAATCATACAAAAGAATCTGGGATGAGCTACAAGAGAAAGTGGTTGTATATCGGTCAATCACAACATCTAAAAGATCTAAAAGTCAATTGAATATCATTTTACATGTGTTTTTGTCTATAATTTTACTCTTTAACATCCTCTTTTATGTATTCCAAGATACAAATTGTTGTCTATGTATACTAGATCTGATATTTGTATATTTGTATGCACGATAGTAAACTATTTCTTCGTGATATCATTTTTGCTAAAATGCCACCCTATGGTACTATTAGACCATCAGATTACATTTAGAAGAAATCCTACAACATAGAATGTGAGAAACATAGATCTTGAAAGGGAAAGAAAAACAAACAACTTAATATGATTGTATTCACTACCAGTTTTCAATTGAAAGAGGTTTTTGCCAGGGTGACCCATTGTCCCCTTTTCTTTTTAATTTGGTAGTTGAAATCTTGAGTGTGATGTTGTGTAAAGCAAAGTCTTTGGGTATGATCAATGGAGTCGGTTTTGGAAATGATGACATTAATATTTCCCATTTACAGTTTGCAGATGATAGAGTGTTGTTTTTAGATCCCAAGTTGGAATCTCTGTTGAACGTTAGAAGAATACCGAGGTGTTTTGAGTTGATATCTGGTTTGAGAATTAATTTCCACAAATCGTGTCTTGTATGGATTGGCAAGAAAGATCCGGTTGAGGTTGATTGGGCAGCCGCTTTTCGTTGCAAGTTATCTTTGTTGCCTGTGCCATATCTTGGCCTTCCTTTGGGAGGAAATTGTAGGAAGGAAAGCTTTTGGAAGCCGGTGATTAATAAGGTGGAACGGAGACTTGCACCTTGGAAACGTATTTTATTGTCAAAAGGAGGTCGACTTGTACTTATAAAAGCGGTCCTCTAATTTCCAGTATCCCTTCATATTTTATGTCAGGATTTTCCATCCCTACGGCGGTTGCAAAAAAAAATTGAATCACTTCAACGGAATTTTTTCTAGAATGACGGAATCACCAAAAAGAAGGCTCATCTTGTTGATTGGGAGTCTCTATGCGCATGTAAGAGCAAGGGTGGTCTTGGCATTGGTCAGATGACAGATAAGGGATTGAGCCTTTTGGCTAAATGGATTTAGAGGTTTGGTAGGGAGAAGTCTTCCTTATGGAAGAAGGTTTTGTGTGCCAAATATGGTTTGGGTGAA
This sequence comes from Acer negundo, assembly GCA_035582765.1. Lineage (NCBI taxonomy): Eukaryota > Viridiplantae > Streptophyta > Magnoliopsida > Sapindales > Sapindaceae > Acer > Acer negundo. Next base: position 8,849,806 of record CM069241.1, on the reverse strand, counting down.
AATTCTTTGATGTGGGAATGTAAAAACAGGAATTACGGATCCTCTTTCTTTTTGGCTTTGTGCAGATTTTTTGAGAATAGTCACCGTGCCTATAATATTGTCACAAAAGGGTTCAAGGTGGTGGCTGGAAATGGAAATCGTATCCGTTTGTGGGACGATATTTGTTTGGATTCTTTTCCATTGAAGGTTGCTTTTCCTAGAATATATGTTCTGGCTTCTAACAAGGAGGGGGTGCTGAATGATTTTGGGAGGTGGGAGGATTCGAAATGGTTTTGGGTGGTGAATCTTCGTCGATCTTTGTTTGATTGGGAAATTAATCAATGGAATATTTTTATGGCTGCGTTAGGTAGTACCAGAGTTAGGAATAATGTGGAAGACTCGTTGGCGTGGTCTTTCTCATCTAATGGTCTCTTTACTGTTCAATCGTTTCGGTTGTGTTTGGAGGATTTGCGCTCAACTGGTTCTCTGGAAAATTCTTTGTTGTCTTCTATTTGGCAAGGGATTTGTCCCCCAAAAATAGAAGTTTTCTCTTGGCAACTTATGAGAGGTCGACTTTTGGTTAGAGAGGTAATGGTCAAGTTTGGCATGGTTCATTTGGTTAATTTGGACTGTCCAATGTGCAGTGCTGCTACTGAATCAATAAACCGTTTGTTTTTAACGTGTGAATGGGCTAAGAACTATGGAGGTGTAGTATGGGCTGGTGGGATGTTCATTGTTGTTTGAATTCGAGTTTGGTGGATTGGTTTAATGGGTGGACTGGTATGTGTCCTTCGAAGTCTAGGAGGAGAGTGTGGAATATATTGTTTTATGTAGTGGTTTGGACGATTTGGGAGAGTCAAGATAATGCAATTTTTAGGGACTCTATTCCTTGTTTGGGTCTGGCATTGGATTCAATTCAGTTTAGGGTAGCTTTATGGTTTAAGAATCTTGGTCAGGGTTCGGGTTACGATTTAACTTTGCTCATGCTGGATTTGAAGGATAGATGTGTTGACAAGGAGGCTTTTAAAGCCAAGAAGAATGTTGTTTGGACCCCACCTACTAGTAATGTACTTTGTTTTAATGTTGATGGATCTTCAAGAGATAATCCAGGCGATGCGTGTATTGGGGGAGTGTTAAGAGATTCAAGAGGCAAGGTCCTATGTTTGTTCTCTTACTTTGTTGGTGTTGAAGATTCAATAACCGCAGAAGTTATGGCAATTCACAGAGCATGCATCTTGATCTCTTCAAATTTGCGGCTAACTGGTTGGAATATTGATATGGTTAGTGATTCGAAAACTGCTGTGTCCTGGATTAATGGTAAGGATTTCTGTTGCTTAAAACTGGTGAATTGGATTTATGACATCAGAAGTTTTTTGCATAGTTGGGATGGTCTTTCCATTTGTTTCAAGCCAAGGGATTCTAATTCCTTTGCGGATAGTCTTGCGAAAGGTGGTTCTGGGCAGTGTGGGGACAGGCTTGATTGGTGTACTGATCTTTGATTTGATGGCTGCAGGCGTTGTCTTGGCTGTGTATATCATGGACACTGATTTTCTGCTCATCTGGTGTATTTTGATATTCTGGTCTTCTGATGTTTTTTGGTTGGCATGGCTATAGCCTCTTTTCTGGTTATTTGGTAGTTTGTTTTGTTTGAGTGTTTCTTGAATCGCCTGGGTTTGGGTTTGTTGCTGTGTCTGGTGGTTCAGACTGTTTTGTGGTCTCTTGGTTTGCTGTCATTTGGTGTACATTGCCTATGGGATTCTTTTTCAATAAAGCTAAGATGTTTCAATATATATATATATATATATATATGATTGTATTCACTTAATAATTTCATGTACAAGATGTGAGCTCTAGTTATAATTGTACTCACTTATTAATTTTCCCACACAAGATGCGACAAGAATTAAAAGCAAATAAAGAAATGCACATAGGCTTTTCATATTAGTTTCCATTATGTAATTAGAATTTCATAAATAATGAACAACAACATGTCATGTTTAGCTACATGACGCATGTTTTCCGACTGGCTTGATCACATCCTAATCTCAGCTCTCTTTTCCTCGTACACAGACCCATCAAATTTATTTGATTACTATTAGATCTTCTAATTGAAGCTGTTGCAGCATCTAACAATCTACTTGTCCAAAAAAAAAAAAAATAGAGATTTACGACAAATGAAACATTTATTATTTCTTTCCTTCGAATTAGTATAAAACAATTAAAGTGACCCATCACAAATAAGTTGATACAAAACCCAAAACCCATTTTGTTTACCTCAAAAACAAGAAAATATCTCAAGACATGAATGTCTAAACAAAAACAGAAAATAAAACTCAAGCAAAATAGCACATAAGAGTGACTTAAAAGATAGTTTTTCCTTTCTAAACTAGTAAAATATTACTAAGACAGAAACTAAAAAATGCATTCCTTTGTTTGTAAATATAGCTATTTGAAGTGTTTTTAAACAACACATTTGATTAAGCACATTTCAGTATTTCACATTATAAAATATCACACATAGCAAATTTCCAACTTCAAATACATTACTAGCTTCATCCAACATAAACAAGACTATATGTCTTTGACTAATGCTTTACTTAGTAGATTTAATAATAATCGAAACATTTATGGGGTAGATTTATGAGGGAAAGAGAGCTAAAGCCATAAGTAAAATAAGTAAAGAACAAAACTTTTTCATCATAGAATCAGAATACATCATAAAACAGACAAACAAACCCATCAAAATTTCTAAAACACTATCAATAGATTAAGCAACACAGCACTCAAAAAAGGTGACATGAATTACAATGTTTACCGTTACTTCCACCACTTTGTTTTTGAGCTCTACTATTTCTAGTAGTCGATTCTTCTTCTACTGCTTCAATGTTGATAACATCAATTCGTTTAGAGCCTCCTTCCACCATAACAACATCCCTTTTCTTAGATCCTCCTTAATCAATTACATTTAAGTCAAAACTTTCTCATACAAATCTAAGCTCATATCAGCATGACATTCACACATATACAGAGAGTGAAATGACAATTAAATGAATAGAATATACAAATTAGAATTAAAATGTTTACCAATATTTCCAATACTCTGTTTCCCGACTCTGCTATTTTTAATAGCTTATTCTTTTGTTGAATCCTCCTACTGCTCACCAATATAATCCTCATAATCACGGTCATCATTGTCATCGCCATCTTGATCATCACAATCTTCGTCGTCATTATCATTTTATTTTGTTTGTTCGTCCTTGTCTTTTTCCAAATTCACCTCTTTCATGTATGATGTTTCATTAACCCTACTGTCTATCATTTCACAGGCATCTTATCCAAAAATTTTGACACTAAATCCACATTGACCATTATATCTAAAGATTACTAAATCTCCGGACTTGAGAGAATTATCTCCGACAAATTTTTTATTACAACATTTAAGAAAAATTTTGTCAAAGATAATTCTGTCAAGTCTAGAGATTAAGAAAAAATACCCTTCCATCAATATAATCCACCATTACATGTCACAAACTTCCCATATGATTACTAAGGACAGCATTCTTTGGCATCAGTCTATTACAGAATGCTACAAAAGAAAGCAATTGTAAGTCAGTTAATCATAGCACCTAAAAGTCAATTGAATATCATTTGAAACGTGTTTTTGTCTATAATTCTACTCTTTCACATCATCTTTTATGTATTCCCAATACAAACTATTGTTTATGGATACTCCTATATAAATGTATGGACAATAGTAAAATGTTTATTCCTGATATCATTTTTGGTAAAATGCCACCCTAGGGTACCATTAGACCATCCAATTACATTTAGAAGAAATCCTACAACATAGGATGTTGGAAGCACACAGATCTTGAAAGGGAAAGAAAAAACAAAACAACTTAATATGATTGAATTCACTTAATGATTTTTTGTATAAGATGTGAGTTCTAGTTATAATTGTACTTACTAATTTTCCCACACAAGATGCAACAGAAAGTAAAAGAAAATGAAGAAATGCACATAGGAATTTCATATTAGTTTCCATTATGTAATTAGAATTTCATAAATAATGAACAGCAATAACATGTCATGTTTGGCTACTTAGCACATGTTTTCTGACTAGCTTTGATCACACCCTAATCTCTGCTCTCTTTCCCTTGTACATGGACCCATCAAATTTATTTGACTACTATTAGATCTTCTAATTAAAGGCATGTAAGATTGTTGTATCATACAATGATCTTGGAACTAATCATCTACTTGTCCAAAAAATAGGTAAAGAGATCTTGACAAATGAAACATTTACTATTTCTTTCCTTCGAATTAGTATAAAACAATTAAAGTGACTCATCGCAAATAAGTAAACTTATTGTTTTAAACAACCAACTCCAACATGTTGATACGAAACCCAAAATCCATTTTGTTTACCTCAAAAACTAGAAAATATCTCAAGACATGGATGCCTAAATAAAAACAGAAAATAAAACTCAAGCAAAACAGCACATAAGAGTGACTTAAAGATAGTTTTTCCTTCCTAAACTAGTAAAATATTTCACATATTACTAAGACAGAAACAAAAAATGCATTCCTTTGTTTGTAAATATAGCTATTTGAAGTGTTTTTAAACAGCACATTTGATTAAGCACATTTCAGTATTTCACATTATAAAATATCACATAAAATATCACACATAGCAAATTTCCAACTTCAAATACATTACTAGCTTCATCCAACAGAAACAAAACTATGTCTTTGCCTAATGCTTTACTCAGTAGATTTAATAATAATCGAAACATTTATGAGGGAAAGAGAGCAAAAGCCACAAGTAAAATAAGTAAAGAACAAAACTTTTTCATCATAGAATCAGAACACATCATAAAACAGACAAACAAACCCATCAAAATTTCTAAAACACTATCAATAGATTAAGCAACACAGCACTCAAAAAAGAAAGTGAAAAACAGAACCCACATGACAGAAAACAGAAATAAAGCTAGAGAGTGAATTACCATGTTCTCAGAGCTGTGCTCTGGCAGATACACTAAGAAGAACTCAGGTACCCTTTTCTGGTTGAACGTATAGGTCATCTCTCTCTCACTCTCTCGGTGTACAGAGATAAAATGAGCCTAAAAAACACACAATGAGAGGAGAACTTATTGATGTTGCTTTTTGAAAACACTTCTCTCGTGTTTGTCTAGTGGTCTCAAGACAAGACTGAAGACTGACACTACTTTGATTTGTTTTGTACAATTAAGATATGCTCATTTCCAGTAATACTTTCTTTTGTTTTCGATAATCATAAAGCTATTTTTGGAAGACTTAAATCAACTGTTTTAATTTGTGTCTAACCAACCAAATTGGGACATGTGTGCATATTTATGAAAGAAGTTGAAAAAAAATAATTACATGTGCAACAAATGTACACACATGCCCTAATTTGGTTGGTTGGACACAAATTGGGACACCCAAATTTGACAGCCGATTTAAGTCTATTTTTGGATAGTTAATTCCAGTACTTGTTGTCCCACATGCACACTTGGCTTGAAGACAATGGTTTGAGCCTGTTTGTGTACAGCGAAATGGCTTCAAGTTGGGGTTGCATTGGAACGGAAACTTGAAAATTGAAATTGGATGGAGTGTGGGATTGAATCGGCAGTATAATCAAAACCCTTTTGTGAAAAACTTAAAAGAATTCTGATTCGGTTGTTGGGGTCAGAAGAAAATTGAAGAAAAAAAAACATCGTATAGAAGTCAAGGCTTTTGAGTTTTGACTGTGAAGACTGATAAAGCAGTCACTAAAGAATGGAAGAAAACGGAGAGCCGTCCACGTGGACACTCTACGCTAGTGCAATCTAGTAATAAATATATAATTACTTCAAGCACCAACAAGAACAAATATGTATGCAAATTACTTGTATTAATTACGTCCATCTCTGTATACGTACTGAAGCACCTTCATACTTGAGTGTCCTAACTTGAGGCAGATTCTTTACTATTACATGTGCATTGTCCTGATTAATGTGGAAATCGTTCGTACTTACATACATTATTTCAAGCTTTGAGCAGTTTTTGGCAATCCATTTTATAAATCGAGTGAAGTAGTACCGATCACTTCTGAGTTTTGGAAGATTTATGGCTTTGACATCCTTCCAAAGACATATTGCTCTTGCAAATCCTTTTGTTGTGATCCTTGAAGCTCCTAATAGATCTATTTTTTCAAGTCCACTTTGATAGAACCCTAGCTTTCTACCTTAGCAAATGATTCGCACAGAGAACAAAAGAAACCATTTCTTATTTCATTTCTAACAATCAGCTGAAGATAGCTTAATACACCAGCTAACATCGTTGCAGCTCACAAAAGAAACCACAAATGGGTGACACGTGTCCCTTAGTAAAATGTATTTTATTTATTACAAATGAGACTCTATCACACTTGTCTTGAAAGACACAATATAACCACTTTCGTTCGGACTAAAAAAAGAAAAATAAAAAAAAAAGTACATATTGAATAAGGAAGCTCGATTTACCGACCTTTCTGCGATATAAATAAGATATTTATCGAAAATTTAAATACTTTCAGGAATCGAATCTGTTCGAATAGACAATCGCCAAGGTGCCAAAGAAATGCCAAACTCATCATTGTCCTCAAATATGTTTTTTAACAGCTCCATCAACTTTATATCCACCATACCTGACCATACTTGTCTGCTGAACAAGGGACTCCAATAATTTAATTCAAAGGTTTTGCAGCTGTTGTTGACTTGACAGTATCAAGAACTGGCTTAGTGACACTCAAATCAAGCTCATTGTTTGCCCAGAATAAGACATGCCAACAACCTAATCGCCACGAATGGCATACTGAGGAGACATTTTGAGACAAGTGAGAGATTTCAACACTAGTGAAAATTTGGTATAGTATGTCAAAACTCGAGTCTTCCCATCTTCTCAAACCTAATGATGATGAAGAGTTCTTTTGCTTTTGTTTGATATTAATCCTTCTATTCTTGTTAGTAGAATATGCTACTTGCATGTCCATTTTTGTCACTGTGTTAATCTGGAAATGCAATCAAAAGTTTGTTAAGCATCTTTTCTAGTTTTCACCACTTTTCTTAAAAAGGTGTCGAGGGTTTATCGAACCTTTCGAGATTAAACATTATATGTCTACATTAAATATCATAAAAACCTACCATAGCTGTCCAGGGAAAAAAAACCCTATATCATCAGCCAAAAACTCTTGTCATCTAATGTTGAAACAGAAAAATAAAAAATATATATTAAAAAAAAAGATCAATTTTGATTAAATATCATGTTGTTTTATAAATTCTCACTAAACAAAAAATAACATCAGATTAAAGGTTTGAAAAACTTACCTCAACAACAAATTCGAGTTTGAATATATAGTTTTGCTGCAGCATCACATTCAATTCACAAACCAAAATTTATATTCACATACCAAGTTCTGATTAGAAATTTAGTTTTCTATTTGAACTTTAATTCTTCAACTCAATTTCATTTTATGTGCACCACATGAATTATTTTTTGGATACTTGCCTTAATTTTGTTTTTGAAAATCGTCAATTTGATCACATAATTTTTTTTTTTTAATATTTTAAAACACGTCTATGAATTTAAAAAGTATATATATATTGTTTACGACAAAATGTGTTTTTCACCTGATAGCCAAAAAGATTGCCAAAAATAATTTACATCTTCCTCCAAAGTCCTACCTCTCTTCCTCTCTCTTTTCCTCCACTTCTCTTACTAACAAGATTCGTGTAAAACCAAACATTCAGTTGTTATACATATAAAAAATCAACAAAAAACTATTTCATTGGGTAGTATTGTAGAAGATTTTGGAGGTTTCGAATTTTCGAATATTAACAATATGGGTTCAAGTGTGTAAGTCTTTTACTTAAATCTGTTTATTTAGTTTGAAACATCATACATTTCGTAGGTATTGATTGCTTTTTGCATCATTTAAGTATTTAATAAAACCTAACATCAAATATCTAAGTTCATCACTTTCTAGAAAATTTCAACCACAACAGATATTGTGATGATTTGCTAATAAATCATCACAAGCTTGTTAACAGAAAGCCAAACAAGAAACAAACAACAACCACAACAGCAGCCACAAACAGAACAACAAAAGCTAAGCCCAGAAAACAGAGAAAACAGCCCCAAACAGAGCAGGAACCCAGCTCCACCACCTAACAACGCTAAAAAAAACGAAGGGAAAGAAAAGCAGCTAAGAAATTAAAACTCTCTCCACTCAACATCCTCCCCATCCATAGAAGAACCCATCTTGGCCAAACTGTCAGCTACAGAGTTTGAAGCTCTAGAGTTGTGACACACTAAAGTGTTGCCTAAGAGACGATACCACATACATAAACATTACAATTTTACTTTGTCTTGCAAAGGAACTAATTTGATAGAATATTTAACACTACAAACATATCCCAAATAAAGTATTCCTGTTTTGAAAACATACTACATGCTTATACATTGAAAATGGAAATCATTCGATTTCAGCTGTTCTTGTTGAGCGCCCTTTGCTTTCGGCTAGCTCCTTCACCAGTATTGCAAACGATGTGCACTTCTATGACATTCACCTCTTGATTACTACCTTGAGGAAATTCACAAATGCACGAGTCATCCATACTCACATGGTTCGCCCTGCAGAAATCATTCCACCCACGAATATAGATTTGATTATTCTTCCGGTTGATAACATCTTCAGGCCAATGCATCCCACACTTGTTACGAAAGAAAATAAGATTTTGTAATTTTAGCTGGTAAAGTTTCAAGACTGTCGCTGGTACAAGCTGCAATAATGAACATAATTCTAACATTAGCAACTATATACAGTGACATTGATGGTGCGGCCCCAATAAAATTCAAGCCAAATGAATTCAATATGTACAGGCATAAATTGTGAAAGAATTAGCAGATATTTCACATTTTGGTTTTCATAATTAAACAAAGAATTAGCAGTCACTGCAACTCTGCAAGTAATGACCAATGCCAAGAATTATTGCACTTAGGCAACATTAAGTAGAATTGAAAAAATAATAGACAGTAGAACCATAGCAGCAGTTTATAGAAGAGCTGAGATTATTACCAATAGGTTCTTAGTAGACCCAGCCTTCAATTTTGCAATAAAATGGGGATTTTGAGGCTGAATAATTTTCGGTACATCAACTTCTTCTAACGAGACATCATTGGTTCTTTTATAGCCTCTTCCAATCTTATGAGCAGCCATTTGTTGAAATACTCCTGGATCAAAATGAACCAACAAGTTAAAATTGTCTTACCCAAATCCAAGCACACACACATGGTGTTCAGTCAAAATTAAACCAGTAGGTTATCTCATAAAATTCCAAACATACATCTGAATGGCATTCACACGTGCATAGAATGGAACAACAATTAAGTTAAAGGCGACAAGAATTACAATGTTTACCATTGTTACCGCAACTCTATTTTCGGGCTCTGCTCTTCCTGATAGTAGATTCTTCTTCTTCAATGTTGATAGGATTAATTCGTACCTTAACAGCTGCCATTTTCTTAGATCCTCCTATATGAAATTAAACCAATAGTTTAATACAACTTATACAAAATCAAGCTCACATCAGCAATTCAGCATGGTTTTCACACATATACAGAGACTGAAGTTACTGTTAAATTAAAGAATACACTAATGCGAATTAGAATGTTTACCGATATTTCCAACACTCTGTTTCCTGGCTCTGCTATTTTTAAGCTTCTTCTTCTTTTGTTGAATCCTCCTCCTCCTCCCCGATGTAATCCTTATAATCACTGTCATCGATGTCATGATCATCACAATCTTCGTCTTCATTATCATTCTCTTTTGTTTCTTCGTCCTGCTCTTTTTCCACCTCACCTTTTTCCAACTTCACCTTATTCAAGTATGAATCCTCCTCCTTCACTTGCTTACCAATATAATCCTCATAATCACTGTCATCGCTATCATGATCATCACAATCTTTGTCATCATTATCATTTTCTTTTGTTTCTTCGTCCTTCTCTTGTTCCACCTCATCTTTTTCCAACTTTACCTTATTCATGTATGAATCTTCCTCCTCCTGCTCACCAATATAATCCAAATAATCACTGTCATCATTGTCACAGCTATCATGATCATCACAATCTTCGTCGTCATTATCATTTTCTTTTGGTTCTTCTTCCTTCTGTTTTTCCTCCTCATCGTCTTCCAACTTCACTTTATTCATGTATGATGTTCCATTAGTCTTATTTTCTATCTTTTCACATGCATCTTGTCCAAAAACTTTGACACTGAATCCACATTGACCATTAGATCTAAAGATTAATAAATCTCCTGACTCTATGGAATTATCCTTGACAAATTTGTTCCAACCATTCAGAAAAAACACCTTTCCATCAATACAATCCACAATTAAATGCCACAAACTTCCCACATGATTACTGAGGACAGCATTCTTTGGCATCAGTCTATTACAGAGTGATACAAAAGAATCTGGGATGAGCTACAAAAGAAAGCGGTTGTATATCAATCAATCATAACATCTAAAAGCCAATTGAATATCATTTGACATGTGTTTCTATCTACAATATTACTCTTTCACATCATCTTTTATGTTTTCCAAGATACAAACTGTTGTCTATGTATACTCTGATATATGTATGCACCATAGTAAACTATTTCTTCGTGATATCATTTTTGCTAAAATGCCACCCTATGGTACTATTAGACCATCAAATTACATTTAGAAGAAATCATACAACAAAGGATGTCAGAAAGCACACAGATCTTGAAGGGGAAAGAAAAAAAAAAACAATTTAATATGATTGTTTCTGTATAAGATGTGAGTTCTAGTAATAATTGTACTCACTTATTAATTTTCCCACACTAGATACAACAAGAAGTAAAAGCAAATAAAGAAATGCACATAGCTTTTCATATTAGTTTCCATTATGCATTATGTAATTAGATTTTCCTAAATAATGAACAGCAAGTATAAAACAATCAAATTGACCCACCAAAAATAAGTAAACTCACTGTATTAAAGAACCAACTCCACCATGTTGATACAAAACCCAAAACCCATTTTGAAAACAAGAAAAATCTCAAGACATGAATGCCTCAACAAAAACATAAAATAAAACTCAAGCAAAACTGCACATAAGAGTGACTTAAAGATAGTCTTTCCTTTCTAAACTAGTAAAATATTTCACATATTACTAACAGAGTCCAGAGAAACAAAAAATTCTTTCCTTTGTTTGTAAATATAGCAATTTGACGTGTTTTTGAACTAAACACATTTGATTAGCACATGTTAGTATTTCACATTATCAAATATCACACCTAGCAAATTTCCAACTTCAAATACATTACTAGCTTAATCCAACAGAAACAAAACTATTTCTTTGCCTAATGCTTTAATTAGTAGATTAAATAATAATCAAAACATTTGTGGGGTTGATTTATGAGGGAAAGAGAGCTAAAGCCTACATCTTCCTCACTTGGATTACTTATGTGTGCACCCTTCAATGATAAGGTAAGTAAAGAACTAAACTTTTTCATCATAGAATCAGATTACATCATAAAACACAGACAAACAAACCCATCAAAACATCAAAATTTCTAAAAGACTATCAATGATTGAATATGAAAAAAAAAAAAAAAAAAACCATGTTAGATTTCCACACAAGTCAATAGATTAAGCAACACAGCACTCAAAAAAGAAGCTGAAAAACAGAACCCACATGACAGAGAACCCATGTTTGAAGTGTTTTTAAACTAAGCACATTTCAGTATTTCACATTATAAAATATCACACATAGCAAATTTCCAACATCAAATCGCTTCATCCAACAGAAACAAAACTATGTCATTGACTAATGCTTTACTTAGTAGATTTAATATTAATCTAAACATTTATGGGGTTGATTTATGAGGGAAAGAGAGCTAAAGCCATAAGTAGAATAAAGTAAAGAACCAAACTTTTTCATCATAGAATCAGAATACATCATAAAACAGACAAACAAACCCATCAAAATTTCTAAAACACTATCAATGATCGAACATGAAACAAGAAAAACAAAACTCAAGTTAGATTTCCACACAAGTCAGTAGATCAAGCAACACAGAACTCAAAAAAAAAAGTGAAAAACAGAACCCACATGACAGAAAACAGAAAGAAAGCCAGAGAGTCGATTACCAAGCTCTCAGAGCTGTGCTCTGGCAGATACACTATGAAGAACTCAGGTACCCTCTTCTGGTTGAACGTATAGGCCATCCAGAGAGTGGATTACCAAGCTCTCAGAGCTGTGCTCTGGCAGATACACTATGAAGAACTCAGGTACCCTCTTCTGGTTGAACGTATAGGCCATCTCTCTCTCTCTCTCTCTCTCTCTCTGTCTGTGTCGGTTTTCAGAGATAAAATGAGCCTAATGATATAAAAAAGACACAATGAGAGGAGAACTTATTGATGTTGCTTTTTGAAAACACTTCTCTCGTGTTTGTCTAGTGGTCTCAAGACAAGACTGAAGACTGACACTACTTTGATTTGTTATGTACAATTGAGATATGCTTACCATTTCCAGTAACACTTCCTTTTGTATTCAATGCTCGTATAGTCATTTTTGGATAGCTAATACCAGTACTTGTGGTCCCAGATGCACACTTGGCTTGAAAACAATGGTTTGAGATCTGTTCGTTTGTGTACAGCGAAAATGGCTTCAACGTGTTGCATTGAAACGAAAACTTAAAATTGGATGGAGTGTAAGGTTGAGTCGACATTATAGTCAAAACCCTTTTGTGAAAAACCTTAAAGAATTTTGATTCGGTTGTTGAGGTAACATGGATCGTACAGAAGAAGAGGGCTTTTGACAGTGAAGAGTGAAGACTGATAAACTGAGAATTGAAGAAACGGAGAGCTTTCCACGTCAGGTGGACGGCCAGGGTTAGTTTTATACACTTATGGATTTTTCTGATTTGGGCCTAAAACACATTTATTGTTGTGAGTTTACTTTGGTTGGCCTCGCTTAGTATTCACAAATCACAATTGAAATTAATGCAAGTCTGTAACTATTTCTGGATTTATTGGATTTATTAGCTTGTAATTCTACAAAGAAATTGATCCATCATTCAAATTGCATATTAGAATCAAAACTCTTAACTTTAGAAAATTCCCATGACAGTGTATGCTGTTTAATTCAACTCCAAGTTTCGCTCCAAAGCTTCTCTCAAATGTTGTTGCACAAAAACCCATTAAGGTATAATTTTCTTCACTGTTTGAGCTTTTACATGCTACATTTTCTGCATCTTAATTTTTATATACTTCAATATGCTCAACTTTTCATTTCTGCTCAACTCATGTTGTGGAATAATAAATTATTTTTTGCATGATTGCTTGTTGTGTGCTAAAAGCTAGGTATTAAAATGTGTTAGAACAAGCTAGCTATTCAACTGTGGATCTTCCCTTTTCATATATGTAGTTTTTCTCTCTATTGAAATCTGTAATTTGAAACTGTGGATTATGCTACTTGAAGGAAATCTTTCTACTGCCTCTAGGCTCTAGCTTACCAGAAACCGACTGTTCATATTTTATGATGGTACATTCTAACACGGTGCACTTACAAAATACAATAGGAATGCTGACATTGTCACTCTTGAAGAATTTTTAAATACAATCCATTTCAAATCTACATTGATGAAATATATTGAGTCAGAATACAAAAAGGCCTACAAAGGTACTCTGGGGTCCTCTCCTCTTGTCATCTACTCATCTACTCAACTTCTTGCATTTTGTACCAAAAGAACACACTGATAAAAAATAAAAATAAAAAGCATTTTCAATTTTTCATCATCGTCGATCCAGACAATGCTTTCCCTTCCCCCATCCTTGCCCCCAAACCCCATTTGGAGAAATAGGGATGGGGTGTTTGGGCTGTAAAATAATATTGTTGGTACTAAACAAATATTATTATTTTAAAGAGGTTATTTATTTAACGGTAAATGAATTTATTGGTTTATCTATAAATAAATATTTATTAATTTAAAAATATTTTTATGTTTTTGTTACTTTACATGTATTAATATTTTGGGGTCCCTTTTAGTGCCCTAGTGCACCAAATGTGATCTTGCTTTTTTTTTTTTTTTTTTTTAAGTACGATCACATTCAACTCACACGCAATCACATTAAAATTTTACCATATATTATTATGATCACATGCAAACTGGTGTAAAATAGAATACTCTTTTTTTTTTTTGACCTAAATACATGTATGACTTAATAATAATAATAATAATAAATGAACAATAAATAAAAACAATGGATGTCGTCGAACTATAGAAATGTTACAAATGTTAGGCATATTTTTAATTTACCTTAATGAAAATGATATAATGATGAAATTTTTTACAGATGATATCGTGATCAAATGACAATTATTTTACCAACTGCTTTTCCAAAAGAGGTATTTTAAGTAGTAATAACTGTAAATAAATACTTGCTACAAAATGAAGAAAAAAAATACCAAATGTGATACATGCATTGCCATAGTTAAGAATAGTCAATAATGTTGAGTTCGGCTTAGGTACACAGTAAAAGCACACGATTTTATACACATTTTTTAAGCTGAATAAAGAAAATATAAGTTGTCAAGTAAGAAGTTAATATATATATATATATATATATATATATATAATAAAAATTTATATGCTATTTTTTTTATAAAAAAAAAAATTATTATCTTTTGCATTTAGCAAGGTTATTATTTTAGTATACTGATTTGAGTTGGGATCGGAAGATTTAATTTTTTAAATAATGTTATTAATTTATCAAACATTCATTTATCATGGTTTTACGGTAATTAAAATTTTTTAAAATTATAAATTAATTAAATATAATTTATTATATAATATTATAAATAAAAAATAAATAAAGTAAAAGTTTGGAGGATATGGGGAAAATGGGAGAAGGTTCCTCCATCCCCATCCCCACCCCCATTTGGATTTGGTGGTGAAATTCAACCTGCCCTCGCCCCCATCCCCTATTTGGGAGTGACATTTACCCCCAAATCCCCACAGGTCCCCATGGGAATGGGTCCCGTAAGGGTTTTGTGCAAGAGTGAGTGTCAATAATTGCACCCCGTACACTCTAAATAAGTATATTTTTATATTTCCAACATTACCCTTAAATAAAATTATTAATATAAATATATCTTATATATCACATTAATAAAATATTTAAAATTTTTAATATTTGAACAAATATTATAATTAGTTACACAAATCTATATAATATATAAACAATAATCTTACTTTGCCTAATTTTGGTATCCAAATCTGGTGCCTAAATTATGAGGCATTACTTTAATCCATTTATTTAGTAATAATGGTACTTTACCCAAATTTGATACCTAAATATAATGCCTAAATAATGTGGCATCACTCTAATCAATTCATTTAACAATAATGCTACTTTGTCCAAATTTGTTACCAAAATCCGGTGCCCAAATGAAGTGGTATGAATGCATTATAATGATGTTACATTATTTGAACACCGGATTTATGTACCAAATTTGAACAAAGTAGCATTACTCTATTACAATTATTGAAAATTATTATGGTAACAAACAATAATTAAAAAGAAAAAAAAAACCCCCTTCATAAATAGAAGCCACGAATTGCATCTTGAAAGATATGCCCTTGTTTCCATATTAGGATAACAATTACCAAACAATATACCAAGATGCGAAAAGAAATTAATCACTCAAGATTTAGTTTCCTTATTAAAAGGATGTAAATCTAATATTACCATATAATACTAGATATGGTTAGTAGATTTATTTTTAATGTTAACACTATAAATAAATCCATATTATTGAATGACTAACACAAGTGGGTTTTGAAAATTAGGAGTTCAAATATTATAATTCAATAGATTGTTGATAGAAATAACCATCATGAGGTCAATTGTTCTTCCATTGATTCTATGCATTGTTCTTTTCAACTTATTTGCTGGTACTCAAGCCGAAGGTATGTGTATCAAATAAGTTTTGAACTTTCAGCATAACATCATATTAAACAAGATTAATTAATATAATATTACTTTGTACTTTGATTTTTTGTGTGCAGGACCTGTATGGAGGCAGAGAACAGAGAAATTTAAAGGCAATACTTGTACAAGTGGACAGTGCCTGCTTGACTTTTTGGGACGCCTGGGTGCAGGCAGTATGCCCAAGAATTGCTATTGTACACCTATTGATCCTACACAATACTCATGCACATGCGACGTCGTAACCCCTGTTTAGTAATTTTTAACTTCGGTTACTAATTAGTTGTTGTAACAGCTTCTTCTGATTACTACAACCGCTGTTACAACAACCAAACCAATATCAATAATAATTAAGTCATTCCAATTTGGAGATTTTCATTATATAATTGTTTCTCTCTATTTTTTATTTTTTTATTTTTATTTTTGATGAAGTGTTATAAGAACTATTACAATAGGATTGCTGGGGCCTACAGATATCAAACAATATATGTGCGGATCGGAAATATACTCCCATTACGGGAGATAATTACTCCCACAAATCGATAAGAAAACTCCTCACACGTGTTTGTAAAATGTGTATGATGGGATTAAGCAATGTTCAATTACTATTGCTAAGAACACTACAACGTTTCTCTCTTTATTTAAAAAATAAAAAATAAAAATAAAAATAAAAATAAAAGGAAGATAATTTAAAATAAATTAAAAGTTTACTGGATTTTTGTCTTAGTAAAAAACCTACATTGGATGACTAACAAATATAAGTATATCAATAACATATATATAAATACAAACTATATGTTATTGATGAAATATGTATTATGTTGTTAATATTTTTTTGTAATTTCAAAATTGTATAGGAAATTGTGATCATAGTTGGGCGAAGTATTGTGTGGTTGGTGTCTTATTCAGTTTAAAGCCATTATACAGTGTTTTTACAAGATTAACAAATAAAGGTATACCCTTCGAAGTTTACTATCTGGGTGGGTTGAAGACTCTATGGTCCTTCCGATCTGGGGATCATATGAAGGAATTTTTGCTGAATAGGTTTTTATAGGAGGATGTTATTAATTATTGTGAAGACAATGATAATTGGACAGTCTTTGCAACCAAGGTTAGGTGGTATCGTCTTGCTAGTTGCCCTGTTAAATATTGGTGCCCCTCTTTCCTTAAAACTGTGGGATTCTAGTAGAAGAAAGGAGTGCTTTGAAAGGAAGAATAGATCTTTGTCGTATTTTGGTTGCTATGTCTGAAGGTTCTATCTGTCCAGATTTAGTGCCAGTGGAAATTGATAAACCCATATTCAGGGTCAAAGTGCCTGAAATGAATGATATCCCTTCAGATGGTTGGATATGGGAGTAGCTTGGACTCAACCAGAATTGGCTTTCGACAGCTCCGGAGTTGACAAATTTTTCGGCAAAGAAGGTAGTGGGTTAAGAAGGATGTCAGGATTGGGAGCCTAGTGGGTGGTAGAGGCACTGTGATCGAGGATGAAGATAGAGGCAGGAGGTTTACGGAACCAATCAGTATGAAGGAATGTGAAGAGGCGGTTATTAATTCCAAGAATGTTCATGTTGCTGATAGGCCATTAGAAGGAGAAGTTAGAGAATTTCTAGAAATTAATGATGGTGAGGTTCCCTTTTTGAAAGGTAAGACTGTTGCTTTTATTAAAAAGATGGCTCCTCTTTCTTCTAAAACAAGTGGGCAATCAAAATTAATCATTGGAAGGATGAATAATCGATGTCATCAGTTAGAATTCTCGTCTGAAGACAGTTTGGACTTTGTGTCTTCTGATGAGGATGTTTTGGGCCTTCATAAGGATCGAGGTGGTCCATTGTATGATGGTAAGTGTCATAGTGGGCCTTCTAATGGTGGTAAGAACTTAAAGGCTAGTAGTAAGGATCAAATCAATTATAGATTGAACCACAAAATTGGTGACAGAGAGCCTATTGACTGTATGGATCCTATTGCTGATTGTCTTGCAGCCAAGTCTCCTTTGGGTCAAAGTTCCTTGCACTCTTATAAGTTGTATATGGATCTTGGGTCAGGTATTAAAGTGGTGAATACTTCTCAAAATAATTTATTATTGTCTAATTCGTGTGATGAGGAAGAAAGGAACGGTGTGGAAAAACAAAAGAGGAAGACCAATTTCAAGGAGCTAAAGGAAGAGGCAGGGGAAGAAAAAGAGTTGTCGTATCGTCAAGTCACCATGGAATGAGAACTAGAAGGTCATCTAAACAATCTGCTCCAACTAAAACAGGGGGTTCGGATAAGGATTTAGATATGGAATTTGCAAGAGTCATGGAGGAGTGAATCACAAGGGGGGTTAATATAGCTGAAGGTAATCAATCTTATGGTGAGGATGGGGAATGGGGTATGGAAGAAGAAGTGGCCAAGGTGGTGGAGACAGGAACTATTTTAGGTTTGAAATTTGTTGGGAATGTTGAAACACTGCATAATGAAATCGTTACAAGAGAAATGGTGGATATGGATCGGTTTAAAGAGCTGTAAAGGGTTGAGTGTTGTGATTACAAGTTGCGGGGGTTCATTAAGTTTTTATGGAGTGTATCTCTTGGAATGTTAGGGGGTCAGTTCGTTCGGAGAAGAGAAGAGCAGTGAGGAAATTGGTTAACAAATTTAAACCTTTCTTTCTTTTCATTCAAGAATCGAAGGTTAGATCGGTGGATTATCGGCTAGTCAATTGTTTAGGAGATGGAATCCTTTCTAAAGGAATGATTGTTGATGCGGTGGGGTCGTCCGACGACCTTATTTCTCTATGGAATGAGCTTGTATTCATGGCAAACGCATGAGTTAACATTGATAGATGTTCTATAATACTAGGTGAATTGGTGATTCTTAAGCAGGAGATTGTTATCTACAATATTTATACCCCTAATGTGCAGGAGGATAGGGTCTATTATGGCTAACAGGAGGAAATTTTCGGTTCCATGGTTTATTAAGGGGGGGGGGGGGGGATTTGAAGCTTCGGAAAAAAGTAGTGGTCTGCCGGTTATGTCTCATCTTCGGCATTTTAGGAAATTTAATGAGGATGCTATGCTGATTAACCTTCCGTTGCAGGGTTTCCCATTCACTTGGTCAAACGCTAGGGAAGTTGCTTCATGGGCATGATTAGATAGGTTTTTGGTATCTCCGGAATTTCTTTATTGGTTCTCTGGTCTCATTTAATGCAATCTCCCTAAATCCATTTTGGACCACTCAGCGATTTGGATTGGAGTTCCGAAGGAGTTTTAGGGTCCCTATCCGTTCAAATTTTTTTACTCTTGGTTGGAAAATAAGGAGGTGATGGAAAAGGCTAGGATAGTATAGAGGAAGAAGAGTGTGGGCGGATCAAGGGGTTTGGTGTTAGATACCAAGCTTAAGGCTGTAAAGGACTATTTTAAAAGAAGGTAGAGTGGCGTAAAAGCTGAGGCAAGTTCTCTAAATATGCTGGAAGTGAAGCTGGAGACAATGGAATCTGTTGCGAAGAATAGTGGTTGGACTGAATTGTTGCGTGAGCAGAGAAGGTGTTTATTGGCTAAGATGTGTTCTGTGCTTCGTAATGAAGAGATGAATTGGAGGCAAAAGTCTAGGGTAAAATGCACTTGAAGGTGTTTATTGGGGGGGGGGGGGGGGATTTGAAGCTTCGGAAAAAAGTAGTGGTCCGCCGGTTATGTCTCATCTTCGGCATTTTAGGAAATTTAATGAGGATGCTATGCTGATTAACCTTCCGTTGCAGGGTTTCCCATTCACTTGGTCAAACGCTAGGGAAGTTGCTTCATGGGCATGATTAGATAGGTTTTTGGTATCTCCAGAATTTCTTTATTGGTTCTCTGGTCTCATTCAATGCAATCTCCCTAAATCCATTTTGGACCACTCAGCGATTTGGATTGGAGTTCCGAAGGAGTTTTAGGGTCTCTATCCGTTCAAATTTTTTTACTCTTGGTTGGAAAATAAGGAGGTGATGGAGAAGGCTAGGATAGTATAGAGGAAGAAGAGTGTGGGCGGATCAAGGGGTTTGGTGTTAGATACCAAGCTTAAGGCTGTAAAGGACTATTTTAAAAGAAGGCAGAGTGGCGTAAAAGCTGAGGCAAGTTCTCTAAATATGCTGGAAGTGAAGCTGGAGACAGTGGAATCTGTTGCGAAGAATAGTGGTTGGACTGAATTGTTGCGTAAGCAGAGAAGGTGTTTATTGGCTAAGATGTGTTCTGTGCTTCGTAATAAGGAGATGAATTGGAGGCAAAAGTCTAGGGTAAAATGGCACTTGGAAGGGGATATGAATTTAAGATTTTTTTCATCTTGTTTGTAATTCTAGGAAACAGATGAATCTAATAGACAATGTGGCCATAAATGGGGTTTTATGTGCTGGTCCATCTCAGGTCAGGGTGGGGGTCCATGGATTTTTTAAAGACCATTTTTCTAGTAAGTGTAAAGATAGACCAAGATTGGAAGGTTTAAGGTTTTTTAAGATTTCATCTGAACAGAGGTTGAAGCTTGAGGAGGCTTTCTCGGTTGAAAAAGTGAGGAGTTCTTTAAATGGGTGTGCGGGGAATAAGGCTCCTGGACCGGATGGGTTCAGTATGAATTTTATTAAAAATAACTGGAAAGAAATAGAAGGCGATTTTATAAATTTTATGAATGATTTTTTCTTGGATAGTTCTTCGGTCAAACACATAAACCATAGCTTTATCTTATGATTCCGAAAGTTGCTAATCCTAGTTCCTTATCTGAATATAGGCCTATTAATTTGGTTAATTCCCTCTACAAAATGTTGACGAAAGTTCTCTCCAATAGGCTGCGAAGTGTGATGGATAATATTATTGGTGAAGCTCAAATGGCTTTTGTTGAAAAGAGACAAATAATAGATAGTTTTGTCATAGCTAATGAGGTGATTAGTAGTTGGAAAAAGGAGAAAGAGGGGGGTATTATCTTGAAATTGGACTTTGAGAAGGCTTATGATAGTGTGGATCACAAGTTTTTAGATTTGTGTCTTGAAGGTATGGGTTTGGTGAGAGATGGAAGGGTTGGATGTTTAGTGTTATGGCCTCTCCTATGATCTCGGTCCTTGTTAATGGGAGTCCTTCAAAAGAATTTGGGGTTGGTAGAGGCCTTAGGCAGGGTGACCCTCTGTCCTTATTTTTGTTTAATATTGTGGTTGAAGCATTAAATAGAATGCTTTTGAAGGCTAGGGATCAGAACTTGTTTAAAGGTAAAGCCTTTGGTAGGAATGGGTCTCTAATTACTCATTTACAATTTACTGATGATACATTGATTTTTATTAATGCAAATAAGGATTCGTTGGTTAATCTAAGACGTGTTTTGCGTTGCTTTGAAGTGGGGTTTGATCTAAATATTAATTTTCACAAATCAGTTTTAGTTAGAGTTGGGAAAGGAAATAGGAATGAGGAAAGGTGGGTTGAATTGTTTAGATGTAAGAAGGTCTCTTTACCGATCAATTATTTGGGGTTGCCTTTGGGTGGGAATTCGAGTTCTGTAAGCTTTTGTGATCCAATGATTAATAAGGTTCGTTCGAGATTAGCTTCTTGGAAGATGAGATTCATTTCTAAGGAGGGTCGGCTTGTGCTCATTAAATCGGTGATATCTAACTTGCCTACATATTTTTTGTCAGTTTTTAAAACACCGAAATCAGTAGCTTTGGCTATGGAAAAATTACAAAGAGATTTCTTTTGCGGTGTTAAAGGTGGTAAGAAGGGCATTCATTGGGTGAATTGGTCAACCTTATGTAGGAATAGGTGGTATGGTGGTTTGGGTATAGGAAAAATCATGGATAAAAATGATGTCTTGCTAGCCAAGTAGGTATGGAGGTTTGGTGTTGAGGGAGAGGCGTTATAGAGGAAGGTGATATGTGAAAAGTATTCGATCGACCCTTGGTCTCTGTTATGGGATTGGGGGGGTGGAGGGACTCAAGCTTCTCCCTTTATTAATTCGATTGGGACATTATGGAAGGAAGGTTCGATTACAGTTGGAATATTTAATGATTACCTACAGGTGTTATTGGGAGATGGGGGTGTGTGAAGTTTTGGAAAGATCTCAAGATTAATGATATTTCTCTTGCTGAAATGTTTCCCAAGATTCATGCGTTGGCTATAAATAAGACTGGTGTTGTAGGGAATTTTGGTTCGTGGTCTAAGAATCAATGGTGTTAGGATATTGCAACTAGGGGACCGATCTTTAGTTGGGAAGAATAGGTATGGTCTCAGTTTTTGTCAGAGTTAAGGAAATACAACATACGAAGATGGTGTCCAGATTCCCTTGTTTGGTCTCTCATGCCCTCTGGAATTTTTTCAGTTTGTTCATTTAGGAGAGAAATTGAGTGTCGCATGTCAAATATGTTTGTGGTTCATGAGAATCCCTCGTTTCTTTTGTTTTGTTTTGTTTTGTTTTTTTGTTTTGCTGCCTTGGTGTGTTTGTTTTGCCCGGTTTGTTCGTGTGGTCTTAGTTAGGCCTTCAATAAATCTTTTGCTGTTAAAAAAAAAGAAGCAGAAATAGCTGTGCATAGTGTCACAAACGGGAGGATCAGCTTTCACTTGGCTGCACTCAGGAATGCAGCTCAGGCTGCTGCATCTATGCAGTCTCCATTCCGTGCACTCTTTCAGAAGGCGGCAGCAAAAAGACGCTGCAGGTGCTGATTCTAGTATAGATCAGTATGGTTTAGATTCAGATGACATTCCAGTACTTTTAGCTATGTCAAAGCTGACTTTTTGTAATGTTCGTGATTACAATTCAGCTGCTTTTTCCATTCAGAAGAAATATCGAGGATGGAAAGGTCGCAAAGATTAAGATACAGGTAACACATTTCTTATACATGAACTATTTACCGAATATCTCCTCACCTAACAAACTTGATGCAGCGGAAAATTCAACACAACAACAATCGATAAAAGAAAGGATAAACGATTCGGATCCGTTGATTCGCGCACGAATACCGGAAACAAACCCTACTAACGCTCCGTTGATTCGCACACGAATACCGGATTATTAGGCTTCAAATACGATAATCGACTTCGCGCACGAAGGATAATGTAATTGGATAGTTGAGAAACATCTCTGAATTTTATTTAATCAAAAGCTGAATGGCCAATTCGGCCTACATCATTATTTAAAGCAAAAATAAATCCTAAACCTAATCGAATTCCTTGGAAAGCAAGAAAAACGACTTAAAAACGGAAATTTACCAAAAAAGGCAAAAACGAAATTAAAGCAAAAACTAATTCTACTGAGAATCCTAAACACTCCAGAATTGACGGAAGTCGATTCGGAATTGGGAAACTCAAATTATTGCGAAAAAGAAAATTTCCTAAAACGGCAAAAATTGCAACTTCAAGGCCTAAACGACGGAATTTGCCTAAAAAAGGACGTGCTTACGCAGCAAAGCTACGTAGTAGTTCCGGAAACGCCGAAACGCATCAGCTGTCAAAATTTCAAATCATTCTGATTCCGCCGCCCGGGTTTAGCCTTACTTGGTTTGTTTCAAATCCCACCCCTCCAAATAATCTAATGCCAGTTGATCCGCCGCATCATTCTCCCCAGGTTGGAGAAAATTCGTCCTCGAATTTATCGCGGTGTCATCATCAGAGGAGTCGCCATGGAAAGGAATCAAATGCTTGACATTGAAGACATTATGAGTTCTAATATGGCTGGGTAGTTTCAGGCGATACGCATTTGGATTAATTTTTTCCACAATTTCCAGCGGGCCTATCTTCTTAGCAGCAAGTTTGTTATACTCCCCCACAGCAAACCTGTCCTTTGTGAGGACTGCCCACACAAAATCGCCCACCTCAAACTCCAAATGACGCCTTTTCTTGTCCGCGGCCAGCTTGTATTTCTCTACCGATTGCAACAAATTTTCTTGCACCTGCTTATGAACCTCATGTAACCCTTGAACGAAATCTTCAGCTTTCCCATGAACTCTAGTCTTGCTAGGTAGAGGAATCAGGTCTATAGGGCTTCGAGGAACCAGTGAGTACACGACCTGAAAAGGACTGAAGCCGGTACTCCTATTGACAGCATGGTTGTGGGCAAATTCGGCTTGGCTCAACTTCAGATCCCATGACCGAACATTTTCTCCTACCAGACATCTCAGTAAATCTCCAAGCGCTCGGTTCACCACCTCCGTCTGCCCATCAGTTTGCGGGTGATATGCACTGCTAAAATCCAACCTTGTATTGACCATCTTCCAAAGGCTCCGCCAAAAGTGACTGAGGAATCGAGTGTCCCGGTCAGAAACAATTGACGAAGGTAAACCATGAAGGCGATAAATCTCTCGGAAGAACAATTGGGCGACCTTGACAGCATCAGTAGTTTTTTTGCACGGGATAAAATGAACCATCTTGGAAAATCGGTCAACCACTACATAGATGGAATCACATCCATGTTGGGTTCTTGGCAGTCCCAAAACAAAATCCATGCTCAAGTCCGTCCATGGTTGAGTAGGAATCGGTAATGGTCTGTACAAACCAGCATTAGTCGCTTTCCCTTTGGACACTTGGCAAATCCGACAACGTTCCACATATCTCTCTACTTCCTTCCGAATTGTTGGCCAAAAGTACGATGCCTTAACTAACTGAAGCGTGCGATCTCTGCCCACGTGACCCTCCCCATGTATTTCCGTAATAATTTGCAGACGCAAACTACACTCGGGAATACAAAGTTGATTTCCCCGAAACAAGAACCCATCTACCAATACAAATTCTGAATTTTTTTTCTCTCGAACAGCAACCATTATCTCTGAAAAGTGTGGATCTGAATCATATAATTCACGAAAAGAGTTAAAACCTGGAACCTGGACAACCATTGTTGATAACAGATTGACTCTTCGACTCAGGGCATCAGCCACCCGGTTCGTAACACCTGCTTTGTGCTTCAGGACAAATGTAAATTGTTGAAGGTAAGCTGACCATGAAGCATGCCGGGAAGAAATTTTTTCTTGACTGTGGAGATGTCTCAATGAATCATGATCGGTGTATAGAATGAATTCTCGGTGGAATAAGTAATGCCGCCAATGTTTCACCGCTTGGACCACAGCATAGAATTCTATGTCATATGTGCTATAACGTACTCGAGATCCCGACAGTTTCTCACTGAAATATGCCACCGGTTTCCCACCTTGACTCAAAACAGCTCCGATGCCCACCTTGGAAGCATCGCTATGCAGCTCGAACGGTTGAGAAAAATCTGGTAGAACGAGTATAGGGGCTGTTGTCAATTTCTCTTTGATTTGCTGAAAACCTTCTTCAGCTTCGGTCGTCCACTGAAACTTGACTCCTTTCATACACTCAGTGACAGGTGCCATAATGCTACTAAAGTGCGGGATGAACCGGCGGTAGAATGATGCCAATCCATGGAAACTCCGTACCTCAGTAATTGTTTTCGGTTGCGGCCACTGCCTCACTGCCTCTATTTTGGACTCATCCACCTGTAGACCCTCTCCAGAAATAACATATCCCAAAAATAACACCTTTGGTGTCATAAAAACGCACTTCTTGGCTGCAGCAACAAATTTTTCTCTACGCAACACACATAACACTTCCCGAATGTGCTGAAGATGCAGCTCGGGGTTTGCACTGTAAATTAAGATATCATCGAAGTAAACAACAACAAACTTACCGATAAATGGTCGAAGGGCTTGGTCCATCACTCTCATGAAGGTGCTAGGCGCGTTTGACAACCCAAATGGCATGATTAGCCATTCATATAACCCCTCTCGCGTCTTGAACGCTGTCTTCCATTCATCCCCAGGTCGAATACGAATCTGATGATACCCACTCTTCAGGTCCAATTTGGTGAACTCATGTGCCCCGCTCAATTGATCTAACAAATCATCTAGTCTCGGAATTGGAAAGCGATACCTTACTGTGATCTTATTAATTGCGCGACTGTCAACACACATCCTCCATGTTCCATCTTTCTTGGGAATTAACAAGGCGGGAACAGCACATGGACTTAGACTCTCACGGATATGCCCCTTTGACTGAAGCTCCTCAACCTGCCTTCGTAACTCTTCGTGCTCAGTGGGACTCATTCTGTAATGTGGTTTGTTTGGCAACATAGCTCCTGGCTCTAGGTCGATATGATGTTGAATGTCACGTAGAGGTGGTAGTCCTTCAGGTAATTCTTCCGGAAACACATCAGCAAACTCCGAAATCAGAGGAGCTGCCGCACTAGGAACCTCCATATCAGCCTGTGTTTCTTTTCCCATTAACACATACACCGTTTCTACTTCCTTTATCTCCAACTCGAATTTTGCATATGATAACAGGTTAGTAGTATCGCTATGCGCCTTAATCTTCTCAGATGGTTTGCTCGGTAGTAGCACAATTTTTTTTTTCATGGAAAACGAAAGAATAGGTATTCTTAAACCCATCATGATACACTTTTCTGTCATATTGCCACGGCCTCCCTAGCAGTAAGTGACATGCATCCATGTCCACCACATCGCACCACATCTGATCCTTGTAGTTGGTTCCCATCGAAAACGAAATTAGCGCCCGCTGTGATACAGTCACCTCGCCCCCCTTTTGCAGCCAAGCTAGTCTATATGGTTTTGGATGTTTTTCTGTCGTCACCCCTAACTTTCGTACCGCTTCGACTGACACAATATTCTCACAACTCCCCCCGTCTATGACAAATCGACACACCTTACCAAGGATGGTACAAGTAGACTGAAATATGTTATTTCGCAGCCACTCTCCTTCTCCAGTTCTCGGTGCCAAGCAGGTACGTCGCACCATCAACATCGTTCCGGTGTCACCATCTACCAGTTCTTCACTCACTTCCTCTGCTCCTGATTGTGGTTCTTCAATTATTTCCGCATCTTCCTCATTAAATTCTGCCGGGTCAATAAATAATACCCTCTTTGCTGGTCTTGGACACTCAGACAGCCTGTGACCCGTTTCTCCACATCCAAAACACCGAAATCCGCCAGTGGTTGCCCTGGGAGTTTGAACGTTGTTTGTCGGGTTCCGTGGACCAGTATATGAACCACTGCTAGCACTAACACCTGGTCGACTTCCAGTATTTTCACTGGAACTACTTGCTCTGTTTCGACTGCTCATTCCTCCTCCGAAATTCAGCGTCTGTCCACTATTAGATTTTCGCGACAATGTCTTCTCCAATTGTAAAGCCCTCTGATGCGCCTCAGTTACTGTCACGGGATCGAAAAGATTAACCATATCAAGGATTTGTGTACGCAACCCACCACAGTAGCGCGACACCAACTGATCTTGTGTCTCCTCTATATCGTTTCGCACCAACAACTCATAGAACTCGGTTGTATATTCATCAACAGACCTCATACCTTGACGCAGATTCTGCAACCTCTGGTACATCAATCTCGTAAAATTGTGAGGTAGAAACTCTTTACGCAACTTTTGTTTCATCTTCTCCCAGTCAGAAAGTTTGGGTTTTCCAGCGCGATTCCTAGCGAGTTTAAATTGTTGCCACCAAGCCGCGGCTCTACCCCGAAACCTCGTGGCCACCAATGCCACCCTCTCATTCGCAGGAACTCTTTTGAATTCCAGAATCTCGTCAGCGATTCCAATCCATTCCAGAAACTCTTCTGGCTGCATGCTTCCACGGAATTCCGGAACCTCAGTCCGCATCCCTGACTCCCATCGCCTGACATCTTCAGTTCTGTCATCAACCCTGTCATCAGTCACAGGCGCTCTCTGTCGACGTCGTGGTTGCGGATCCCCTTCCACTTCGTCACTACTTGTCTCAGGATGTAA
This sequence comes from Acer negundo, assembly GCA_035582765.1. Taxonomy (NCBI): domain Eukaryota; kingdom Viridiplantae; phylum Streptophyta; class Magnoliopsida; order Sapindales; family Sapindaceae; genus Acer; species Acer negundo. Next base: position 8,822,019 of record CM069241.1, on the reverse strand, counting down.
GGCCTGAAACGGGTTTTGGTTGGCTCTTGACGCCGCAAGTTGCGCCGTTAATTGCTCCACCTGTCGCTCCAACTGTATCACACGGTCACGTTCGATGGCTAGGTCTACAGGAATCTGGTCTGGTCGTCTTCTCGGCGGCATGATGATGTCGTCCCGAACGAACACGGCTCTGATACCAACTGATGCAGCGGAAAATTCAACACAACAACAATCGATAAAAGAAAGGATAAACGATTCGGATCCGTTGATTCGCGCACGAATACCGGAAACAAACCCTACTAACGCTCCGTTGATTCGCACACGAATACCGGATTATTAGGCTTCAAATACGATAATCGACTTCGCACACGAAGGATAATGTAATTGGATAGTTGAGAAACATCTCTGAATTTTATTTAATCAAAAGCTGAATGGCCAATTCGGCCTACATCATTATTTAAAGCAAAATAAATCCTAAACCTAATCGAATTCCTTGGAAAGCAAGAAAAACGACTTAAAAACGGAAATTTACCAAAAAAGGCAAAAACGAAATTAAAGCAAAAACTAATTCTACTGAGAATCCTAAACACTCCAGAATTGACGGAAGTCGATTCGGAATTGGGAAACTCAAATTATTGCGAAAAAGAAAATTTCCTAAAACGGCAAAAATTGCAACTTCAAGGCCTAAACAACGGAATTTGCCTAAAAAAGGACGTGCTTACGCAGCAAAGCTACGTAGTAGTTCCGGAAACGCCGAAACGCATCAGCTGTCAAAATTTCAAATCATTCTGATTCCGCCGCCCGGGTTTAGCCTTACTTGGTTTGTTTCAAATCCCACCCCTCTAAATAATCTAATGCCAGTTGATCCGCCGCATCATTAATGATGCAGGAGATATTATTGGAGATTTTCTTGAAGACTTTTTATTTTTAAAATATTCTTTTAATTAATACATGTTATTTTATGTCCTTTTAGTTTATATGTAATTAGGTTATTAATTATTTTATGATTTGAATTTTAAATCAAATCTAATTTCCTTTTTAGATAGGTTTTTAATGTTTTAGGATTCTTTTGATTTTTAGGAGATTTGATTTCTTTTTCATTTATGATTCTATTCCTTTTGTTTAGAATTTTCTTTTTTAGTTAAGTTTTGCAATTCTATTTAAGTAGATTGTATTAGGGTTTGAAAGTCAGCTTTTGATTTATAAAATTTTAGAGTTTTCTCTAATTAATCCAATTTCGGTATTCATCGTGAATCAACGAATTGAAGCCTAACTTTCCGGTATTTGTGCGCAAATCAACGGAACTTTAGTAGGTTGTTTCTAATCGTTTTACGCAGGTTTTTCTCGACAGAGCTTCCGCTACATCAAAACTGAAATTGGAATTGTCTCTTGGCTTAATCATCATTCATGTTTGAATTCATATCACATACAAACTTATTAGTTAACACAATGAATAAATTTATATCGCGGTATGCAAACAAATTTTGATATACTAAGACTGCATTATGAATTACAGTGCAAGGGAAAGATGATCTACAAAAGTATTAACTTTTACGTTTTTTTTTTGCAAGCTCATGTAAGAGGTTATCGGGTTAGTAAAACTACAAGGTAATCTGTTGGGCTGTTGGAGTTCTAGATAAGGTTATACTGCAGTGGCGACGGAAAGGAGTTGGTTTGCGAGGTTTTCGGCAGGAGACAGAGTCATCCATTGATGATAGTGAAGATGAAGACATTCTCAAAGTGTTCCGCAAAGAGAAAGTAGATGGAGCAATTGATGAGGCTGTCTCTCGAGTTTTGGGCATGGTTGATTTTCTAGATGCAGACCAACAATATCATCGAAATTGTAAGACAGTTCCATATGCTATGGGTATGTATGTACTCATCATTTTTAACCTTTGATTTTTTTTTTTTTTAAAGATTTAAATAAAAATTGTAAGAAAATATTATGTTTAGCCTGCTAATATGGGAGAGATGAAATTGTAAATATGAATTTTAAGTACATGTCAATGTTGTTAACGTTGTTACTACTGCAACACGTCATCAATGTTGTTAAAAAAACATGTCAAATTGTATGTCCAATTTGACATGTTGTATCTTCCTTATTACTTGTTGTATTTCCACTTATTGTATTTCCAATTTGAGAAATCAATTTAGAAGTGTTTAATTGTATGTCTTTATTACTTGTGCAAGAATGTGCTTTTTATAATAATTTTTTGGTTAGACATGTCCACGGTCTGAAGTTTCAACTATGGACATCAGACGGTCAACATAACTAGAAGTCTGGAAAATGGATTCAGCATTTCTGCATGCATCCATACGAAAATGGAGACTCTATGGCTGATAATGCCAACGCATCAAGCCATCAACAAAGATCAAATTGAAATGGAGACTTTTGTTGTTTAATTTTCCCACACAAGATACGACAAGAATTAAAAGCAAATAAAGAAATGCACATAGGCTTTTCATATTAGTTTCCATTATACAATTAGAATTTCATAAATAATGAACAATATGCCATGTTTGGCTACTTGGCACATGTTTTCCTACTAGCTTGATCACATCCTAATCTCAACTCTCTTTCCCTCATACACATACCCATCAAATTTATTTTATTACTATTTGACCTTCTAATTGAAGCCGTTGCAGCATATAACAATCTACTTGTCAAAAAAAATAGTCAAAGAGATTTACGACAAGTGAAACATTTACTATTTCTTTCCTTAGAATTAGTATAAAACAATTAAAGTGACCCATCGTAAATAAGTAAACTCATTGTTTTAAAAAACCAACTCCAACATATTGATACAAAACCCAAAACCCATTTTGTTTACCTCGAAAACAAGAAAATATCTCAAGACATGAATACCTAAACAAAAACAGAAAATAAAACTCAAGTAAAACAGCACATAAGAGTGAATTAAAGTTAGTTTTTCCTTTCTAAAATAGTAAAATATTTCACATATTACTATCAGAGAAACAAAACATTCATTCCTTTGTTTGTAAATATAGCTATTTGAAGTGTTTTTAAACTAAACTCATTTGATTAAGCACATTTTAGTATTTCACATTATAAAATACACACATAAACAAAACTATGTCTTTGACTAATGCTTTACATAGTAGATTTAATAATAAACGAAACATTTATGCGGTTGATTTATGAGGGAAAGAGAGCTAAAGCCATAAGTCATAAGTAAAATAAGTGAAGAACAAAACGTTTTCATCATAGAATCAGAATACATCATAAAACTGACAAACAAACCCATCAAAATTTCTAAAACACTATCAATTATCGAACATGAAACAAGAAAAAAAAAACCCATGTTAGATTTCCGCACAAGTCAGTAGATTAAGCAACACAGAACTCAAAAAAGAAAGTGAAAAACAGAACCCACGTGACAGAAAACAGAAATAAAGCTAGAAAGTGAATTACCAAGCTCTAAGAGCTGTGCTCTGGCAGATACACTATGAAGAACTCAAGCACCCTCTTCTGGTTGAAAGTATAGGCCATCTCTCTCTCTCTCTCTCTCACTCTCTTGGTTTTCAGAGATAAAATGAGCCTAATGATGTTAAGTACACACAATGAGAGGAGAACTTTTTGATGCTGCTTTTTGAAAACACTTCTCTCACGTTTGTCTAATGGTTTCAAGACAAGACAGAGACCACTTTGATTTGTTTTGTCCAAAAATTTTGACACTGAATCCACATTGATCATTATATCTAAAGATTAATAAATCTCTGGACTCTATAGAATGATCTCCAACTAATTTTTTCCAAACATTCAGAAATAGAATCCTTCCATCAATATAATCCACAATTACATGCCACAAACTTCCCATATGATTACTAAGGACGACATTCTTTGGCAGCAGTCTATTACAGAATGATATAAAAGAATCTGGGATAAGCTACAAGAAAAAGTGGTTGCATATCAGTCAATCATAACATCTAAAAGATCTAAAAGTCAATTGAATATCATTTGAAATGTGCTTCTGTCTATAATTTTACTCTTTTCACATAATCTTTTATGTATTCCAAGATACAAACTGTTGTCTATGTGTACTCTGATATATGTATACACGATAGTAAACTATTTCTTCGTGAAATTATTTTTGCTAAAATGCCACCCTATGGTTGGAAAAATTTGTCGAAGATAATTCTATCATTTTTACTCAATAGAATTGTCTCCGACAAATTTTTTCCAACCATTCAAAAACAGAACCCTTCCATCAATATAATCCACAATTACATGCCACAGACTTCCCATATGATTACTGAGGATGGCATTCTTTGGCAGCAATCTATTACATAATGACACAAAAGAATTTAAAAGATCTAAAAGTCAATTGAATATCATTTAACATGTGTTTCCGTCTATAATTTTACTCTTTTCACATCATCTTTTATATATTCCAAGATACAAATTGTTGTCTATGTGTACTCTGATATATGTATGCACGATAGTAAACTATTTCTTCGTGATATCATTTATGCTAAAATGCCACCCTATGGTACTAATAGACCATAAGATTACATTTAGAATAAATTCTACAGCATAGGATGTGAGAAACACGCAGATCTTGAAGGGGAGAGAAAAGCAAACAACTTCATATGATTGTATTCACTTAATAATTTCCTGTATAAGATGTGAGTTCTAGTTATAATTGTACTCATTAATTTTCCCACACAAGACGCAACAAGAATTAAAAGAAATGCACATAGGCTTTTCATATTAGTTTCCATTATGTAATTAGAATAATGAACAACAACAACAACATGTTGATACAAAATCCAAAATCCATTTTGTTTACCTCAAAAACAAGAAAATATCTCATGACATGAATGTCTAAACAAAAACAAAAAATAAAACTCATGCAACAACACATAAGAGTGACTTAAAGATGGTTTTTCCTTTCTAAACTAGTAAAATATTTCACATATTACTAACAGAGAAAAAAAATATTCATTCCTTTGTTTGTAAATATAGGAAACAAAACTATGTCTTTGACTAATGCTTTACTTTGTAGATTTAATAATTAATCGAAACATTTATGGGGTTGATTTATGAGGGAAGGAGAGCTAAAGCCATAAGTACAATAAAGTAAAATAAGTAAAGAACAAAAATTTTGCATCATAGAATCAGAATACATCATAAAACAGACAAACAAACCCATCAAAATTTCTAAAACACTATCAATAGATTAAACAACACAGCACTCAAAAAAGAAAGTAAAAAACAGAACCCACATGACAGAAAACAGAAATAAAGCTAGAGAGTGAATTACCAAGCTCTCAGAGCTGTACTCTGGCAGATACACTATGAAGAACTCAGGTACCCTCTTCTGGTTGAACGTATAGGCCATCTCTCTCTCTCTCTCTCTCTCTCTCTCTCTCTCTCTCTGTTTTCAAAGATAAAATGACCCTAAAAAACACACAATGAGAGGAGAACTTATTGATGTTGCTTTTTGAAAACACTTCTCTCGTGTTTGTCTAGTGGTCTCAAGACAAGACTGAAGACTGACACTACTTTGATTTGTTATGTACAATTGAGATATGCTTACCATTTCCAGTAACACTTTCTTTTGTTTTCGATGTTCGTAACTTCATATAGCTATTTTTGGATAGCTAATTCTAGTACTTGTGGTCCCAGATGCACACTTGGCTTGAAAACAATGGTTTGAGCGTTTGTGTACAACGAAAATGGCTTCAAGGTGGGGTTGCATTGGAACGGAAACTTGAAAATTGAAATTGGATGGAATGTGGGGTTGAATCGACATTATAATCAAAACCCTTTTGTGAAAAGCTTTAAAGAATTCAGATTCAGTTGTTGGGGTCTGAAGAAAATTGAAGAAAAAAAACATCGTACAGAAGCCAAGGCTTTTGAGTTTTGACTGTGAAGACTGATAAAGCAGTCACTAAGAATGGAAGAAAACGGAGACGGCCAAGGTTACTTTTATCCACTTTTGGATTTTGATATTAGAAAAGTTGATTTTTCTGATTTGGGTCCAAAAACATATTTGTTGTTTCACTGGGCTCGCTTATTATTCACAATTTCGGCCAAGTCAGCATATTTTGCTGACTTGTCATAACACGGCAGTGGGTAGTAGATTGCGTGGCATACCATATCAGCAAAACTTGATGAGCTGTTCGGTACGTCAGCAGAATTCAACTCTAACTTTAGAAAATTCACATGACAGTTTGTGCCGTTTAATTTAGGTACCAAGATGCTCCTTCATGTGGCCAGTGAAAAGATTTCTATTAGAAGATTATTGTGCCGGTAAAAACTTGAATCTATTTCGAGTTGTACTAATTTGGATACAAAATGTATTTCTAATTTACTTTCATGCATGTATGTTCAAGCTGTCTAGAATTGATATTTGTTTTCTTTGTCATTTATGGAGTAAAATTCACATAAAAATGAAGAAGAAAGTATTGAATAAAGAAGCTCGACTTAATTACTAACCTTTCTGTGATATAAAAGATGTCTATTCGAAATTTGAATACTTTCAGGAATCACAATCGCCAAGGCGCCAGAGCAATGCCAAACTCATCATTGTCCTCAAATATGTTTTTTAACAGCTCCATCAACTTTATATCCACCATATCCTGAGCATACTTGTCTGCTGAACAAGAGACTACAATAATTTAATTCAAAGGTTTTGCAGCTGTTGTTGACTTGACAGTATCAAGAACTGCCTTAGTGACACTCAAATTAGGCTCATTGTTTGCCCAGAACAAGATATGCTAACAACCTAATCGCCACGAATGGCATACTGAGGAGACATTCTGAGACAAGTGAGAGATTTTAACACTTATGAAAATTTGGTTTAGTATATCAAAACTCAAGTCTTCCCATCTTCTCAAACCTAATGATGATGAAGAGTTGTTTTGCTTTCGTTTGATATTAATCCTTCTATTCTTGTTAGTAGAATATGCTACTTGCATGTCCATTTTTGTCACTCTGTTAATCTGAAAATGCAATCAAAAGTTTGTTAAGCAAGCTGCCAAACATCCTTTCTAGTTTTTATCGCTTTTCTTAAAAAGGTGTCGAGGGTTTATCGGATCTACCGAAATTAAATACTACATGTTTAGATTAAATATCATAAAAACGTAGAATAGCTATCTATGAAAAAAAAACGCTTGATAGCTAAAAACTCTTGTCATCTAATGTTGAAACAGCAAAATAAAAAAACAATTTTAAAAAAAATATATATCAATTTTGATTAAATATCATGTTGTTTTAGAAATTCTCACTAAACAAAAAATAACATCAGTTTAAAGGTTTGAAAAACTTACCTCAACAACAGATTCAAGTTTCAATATATAGTTTTGCTGCAGCATCACATTCAATTCACATAACAAAATTTATATTCGCATACCAAGTTCTGATTAGAAATTTAAAATAATTGAGAGACCACAAGTCATCATTGTTCTATTTGAACTTTAATTCTTCAACTCAATTTCATTTTATGTGCACTACATGAATTATTTTTTGGATACTTGCCTTAATTTTTTTTGTCCAAATCTTTTTTCGAAAATTGTCAATTTGATCACATAAATTTTTTTAAAAATATTTTAAAACACATCTATAAATTTAAAAAGTATATATATATTGTTTACGACAAAATGTGTTTTTCACCGGATAGCAAAAAAGATTGCCGAAAATAATTTACATCTTCCTCCAAAGTCCTACCTCTCTTCCTCTCTTTTCTTCCACTTCTCTTACTAACAATATTTGTGTGAAACCAAACATTAAGTTGTTATACATAGAAAAAATCAACAAAATACTATTTCATTGGGTAGTATTGTAGAAGATTTTGGAGATTTCGAATTTTCGAATGTTAACTATATTGGTTCGTGTGTGTAAGTTTTCACTTAAATCCGTTTATTTAGTTTGAAACATCATACATTTCATAGGATTGATTGCTTTTTGCATCATAAGTATTTTTAGAAAACCTAACATCAAATATCTAAATTCATCACTTCCTAGAAAATTTCAACCATAACAGATATTGTGATGATTTGCTAATAAATCATCACAAGCTTGTTAACAGAAAGCCAAACAAGAAACAAACAACAACCACAACAGCAGCCACAAACAGAACAACAACAAAAGCTAAGCCCAGAAAACAGAGAAAACAGCCCCAAACAGAGCAGGAACCCCACCTAACAACGCCAAAAAAAACATAGGGAAAGAAAAGCAGCTAAGAAATTAAAACTCTCTCCACTCAACATCCTCCCCATCCATAGAAGAACCCATCTTGGCCAAACTGTCAGCTACAGAGTTTGAAGCTCTAGAGTTGTGACACACTAAAGTGTTGCCTAAGAGACGATACCACATGCATAAACATTACAAATTTACATTGTCTTGCAAAGGAACTAATTTGATAGAATATTTAACACTGCAAACATATCCCAAATAAAGTATTCCTGTTTTGAAAACATACTACATGCTTAAACATTGAAGATGAAAAACATTCGATTTCAGCTGTTCTTGTTGAGCACCCTTTGCTTTCGGCTAGCTCCTTCACCAGTATTGCAAACGATGTGCACTTCTATGACATTCACCTCTTGATTACTACCTTGAGGAAATTCACAAATGCACGAGTCATTCATACTCACATGGTTCGCCCTGCAGAAATCATTCCACCCACGAATATAGATTTGATTATTCCTCCGGTTGATAACATCTCCAGGCCAATGCATCCCACGCTTGTTACGAAAGAAAATAAGATTTTGTAATTTTAGCTGGTAAAGTTTCAAGACTGTCGCTGGTACAAGCTGCAACAATGAACATAATTCTAACATTAGCAACTATATACAGTGACATTGATGGTGCGGCCCCAATAAAATTCAGGACAAATGAATTCAATATGTACATGCATAAATTGTAACAAGAATTAGCAGATATTTCACATTTTGGTTTTCATAATTAAACAAGGAATTAGTAGTCACTGCAACTCTGCAAGTAATGACCAACGCCAAGAATTATTGCACTTAGGCAACATTAAGTAGAATTGTAAAAATAATAGACAAGTAATGACCAACGCCAAGAATTATTGCACTTAGGCAACATTAAGTAGAATTGTAAAAATAATAGACAGTAGAATCATAGCAGCTGTTTATAGAAGAGCTGAGATTATTACCAATAGGTTCTTCGTGGACCCAGCCTTCAATTTTGCAATAAAATGGGGATTTTGAGGCTTAATAGTTTTCGGTACATCAACTTCTTCTAACAAGACATCATTGGTTCTTTTATAGCCTCTTCCAATCTTATGAACAAGCATTTGTTGAAATACTCCTGGGTCAAAATGAAGGATCAAAACGAAGCAACAAATTAAAATTGTCTAACACAAATCCAAGCACACATACATGGTGTTCAGTCAAAATTAAACCAGTAGGTTATCTCATAAAATTCCAAACATACATCTTAATGGCATTCACACATGTGCATAGAATGGAACAACAATTAAATTAAAGGAGACAAGAATTACAATGTTTACCATTGTTACCGCAACTTTGTTTTCGGGCTCTGCTCTTCCCGACAGTAGATTCTTCTTCTTCTTCTTCAATGTTGATAGGATTAGTTCGTTTAGAACCTGACTCGACCTTAACAACTGCCATTTTCTTAGATCCTCCTATATGAAATTAAACCAATAGTTTAATACAACTTATACAAAATCAAGCTCACATCAGCAATTCAGCATGGTATTCACATATATACAGAGACTGAAATTATTGTTAAATTAAAAGAATACACTATTACGGATTAGAATGTTTACCAATATTTCCAACACCTCTGCTATTTTTAAAAGCTTCTTCTTCTTTTGTTGAATTCTCCTCCTCCTCCTCCCCGATATAATCCTTATAATCACTGTCATCGATGTCATGATCATCACAATCTTCGTCTTCCTTATCATTTTCTTTTGTTTCTTCGTCCAGCTCTTTTTCTACCTCACCTTTTTCCAACTTCACCTTATTCATGTATGAATCCTCCTCCTTCTCTTGCTCACCAATATAATCCTCATAATCACTGTCATCACTATCATGATCATCACAATCTTTGTCATCATTATCATTTTCTTTTGTTTCTTTGTCCTTCTCTTGTTCCACCTCATCTTTTTCCAACTTCACCTTATTCATGTATGAATCTTCCTCCTCCTGCTCACCAATATAATCCAAATAATCACTGTCATCATTGTCACAGCTATCATGATCATCACAATCTTCGTCGTCATTATCATTTTCTTTTGGTTCTTCTTCCTTCTCTTTTTCCTCGTCGTCGTCTTCCAACTTCACTTTATTCATGTATGATGTTCCATTAGCCTTTTTTTCTATCTTTTCACATGCATCTTGTCCAAAAACTTTGACACCGAATCCACATTGACCATTAGATCTAAAGATTAATAAATCTCCTGACTCTATGGAATTATCCTTGACAAATTTGTTCCAAACATTCAGAAAAAACACCTTTCCATCAATACAATCCACAATTACATGCCACAAACTTCCCACATGATTACTGAGGACAGCATTCTTTGGCATCAGTCTATTACAGAGTGATACAAAAGAATCTGGGATGAGCTACAAAAGAAAGCGGTTGTATATCAATCAATCATAACATCTAAAAGCCAATTGAATATCATTTGACGTGTTTCTATATACAATTTTACTCTTTCACATCATCTTTTATGTTTTCCAAGATACAAACTGTTGTCTATGTATACTCTGATATATGTATGCACCATAGTAAACTATTTCTTTGTGATATCATTTTTGCTAAAATGCCACCCTATGGTACTATTAGACCATCAGATTACATTTAGAAGAAATCCTACAACAAAGGATGTCAGAAGCACACAAATCTTGAAGGGGAAAGAAAAAAAAAACAATTTAATATGATTGCATTAACTTAATAATTTTCTGTATAAGATGTGAGTTCTAGTAATAATTGTACTCGCTTATTAATTTTCCCACACTAGATACACCAAGAAGTAAAAGCAAATGAAGAAATGCACATAGCTTTTCATATTAGTTTCCATTATGCATTATGTAATTAGAATTTCCTAAATAATGAACAGCAATAAGTATAAAACAATTAAATTGGCCCACCAAAAATAAGTAAACTCACTGTTTTAAAGAACCAACTTCACCATGTTGATACAAAACCCAAAACCCATTTTGAAAATAAGAAAAAATCTCAAGGCACGAATGCCTCAACAAAAACATAAAATAAAACTCGAGCAAAATTGCATATAAGAGTGACTTAAAGATAGTCTTTCCTTTATAAACTAGTAAAATATTTCACATATTACTAACAGAGTCCAGTGAAACAAAAAATTCTTTCCTTTGTTTGTAAATATAGCAATTTGACATGTTTTTGAACTAAACACGTTTGATTAAGCACATTTCAGTATTTCACATTATCAAATATCACACCTAACAAATTTCCAACTTCAAATACATTACTTGCTTAATCCAACAGAAACAGAACTATGTCATTGCCTGATGCTTTAATTAGTAGAACAAATAATAATCAGAACATTTGTGGGGTTGATTTATGAGAGAAAGAGAGCTAAAGCCTACATCTTCCTCACTTGGATTACTTATGTGTGCACCCTTCAATGATAGAGTAAGTAAAGAACAAAACTTTTTCATCATAGAATCAGATTACATCATAAAACACAGACAAACAAACCCATCAAAATTTCTAAAACACTATCACTGATTGAATATGAAACAAGAAAAAAAAAAAACTCATGTACACAGGTCAATAGATTAAGCAACACAGCACTCATAAAGAAGGTGAAAAACAGAACCCACGTGACAGAGAACCCATGTTTGAAGTGTTTTTAAACTAAACACATTTGATTAAGCACATTTCATTATTTCACATTATAAAATATCACACATAGCAAATTTCCAACTTCAAATCGCTTCATCCAACAGAAACAAAACTATGTCTTTGACTAATGCTTTACTTAGTAGATTTAATAATAATCTAAACATTTATGGGGTTGATTTATGAGGGAAAGAGAGCTAAAGCCATAAGTCATAAGTAAAGTAAGTAAAGAACAAAACTTTTTCATCATAGAATCAGATTACATCATAAAACAGACAAACAAACCCATCAAAATTTCTAAAACACTATCAATAGATTAAACAACACAGCACTCAAAAAAGAAAGTAAAAAACAGAACCCACGTGACAGAAAACAGAAATAAAGCTAGAGAGTGAATTACCAAGCTCTCAGAGCTGTGCTCTGGAAGATACACTATGAAGAACTCAGGTACCCTCTTCTGGTTGAACGTATATGCCATCTCTCTCTCTCTCTCTCTCTCTCTCTCTCTCTCTCTCTCTGAGATAAAATGAGCCTAAAAAACACACAATGAGAGGAGAACTTATTGATGTTGCTTTTTGAAAACACTTCTCTCGTGTTTGTCTAGTGGTCTCAAGACAAGACTGAAGACTGACACTACTTTGATTTGTTATGTACAATTGAGATATGCTTACCATTTCCAGTAACACTTCCTTTTGTATTCAATGCTCGTATAGTCATTTTTGGATAGCTAATACCAGTACTTGTGGTCCCAGATGCACACTTGGCTTGAAAACAATGGTTTGAGGTCTGTTCGTTTGTGTACAGCGAAAATGGCTTCAACGTGTTGCATTGAAACGAAAACTTAAAATTGGATGGAGTGTAAGGTTGAGTCGACATTATAGTCAAAACCCTTTTGTGAAAAACCTTAAAGAATTTTGATTCGGTTGTTGAGGTAACATGGATAGTACAGAAGAAGAGGGCTTTTGACAGTGAAGAGTGAAGACTGATAAACTGAGAATTGAAGAAAACGGAGAGCTTTCCACGTGGACGGCCAGGGTTAGTTTTATACACTTATGGATTTTTCTGATTTGGGCCTAAAACACATTTATTGTTGTGGGTTTACTTTGGCTGGCCTCGCTTAGTATTCCCAAATCACAATTGAAGAAAATGCAAGTCTGTAACTATTTTTGGATTTATTGGATTTATTAGCTTGTAATTCTACAAAGAAATTGATCCATCATTCAAATTGCATAAAAGAATCAAAACTCTTAACCTTAGAAAATTCCCATGACAGTGTATGCTGTTTAATTCAACTCCAAGTTTCGCTCCAAAGCTTCTCTCAAATGTTGTTGCACAAAAACCCATTAAGGTATAATTTTCTTCACTGTTTGAGCTTTTACATGCTACATTTTCTGCATCTTGATTTTTATATACTTCAATATGCTCAACTTTTCATTTCTGCTCAACTCATGTTGTGGAATAATAAATTATTTTTTGCATGATTGCTAGTTGTGTGCTAAAAGCTAGGTATTAAAATGTGTTGGAACAAGCTAGCTATTCAACTGTGGATCTTCCCTTTTCATATATGTAGTTTTTCTCTCTATTGAAATCTGTAATTTGAAACTGTGGATTATGCTACTTGAAGGAATCTTTCTGCTGCCTCTAGGCTCTAGCTTACCAGAAACCGACTGTTCATATTTTTGAACTATGAGTATTGCACCTTTTTACAGAAATCGGCTCAATTTTTCGATCCGAATACCAATCGAAATTGAGCCGATTCCTGCCCTGGCCAACATCGCAATTGGTGCTAAAGGATCTGTTAATTGTTGCCACCAAAATACTGGACCACTATAAGTATTTGGAATTTGATTTCTTCTATTTTGCTACTTGTTTTTTTCATTCCTTGAAGAAAGATGAAAAGTTTCCAGAAATGTTAATGTCGAGGAAATCACGTGGTTCCTTTTCATATATTCAAATTGAATCTTGATTCCCTCGATGTTCAAACTCATCAACTTTTGCCTTAATATGATGCAACTTCTACTGCAGTTTCTTCTTGTTTTGATACTCAAAGAAGTTGGTATTGTATTTATGATGGTACATTCTAACACGGTGCACTTACAAAATACAATAGGAGTGTTGATATTGTCACTCTTGAAGAATTATTAAATACAATCCATTTAAAATCTACATTGATGAAATATATTGAGTCAGAATACAGAAAGGCCTACAAAGGTACTTTGGGGTCCTCTCCTCTTATCATCTACTCATCTACTCAACTTCTTGCATTTTGTACCAAAAGAACACACCGATAAAAAATAAAAATAAAAAGCATTTTCAATTTTTCATCATCGTCGATCCAGTCAATGCTTCCCCTTCCCCCATTCCCGCCCCCAAACCCCATTTGGGGAAATAGGGATGGGGTGTTTGGGCTGTAAAATAATATTGTTGGTACTAAACAATTATTATTATTTTAGAGAGGTTATTTATTTAACGGTAAATGAATTTATTGGTTTATCTATAAATTAATATTTATTAACTTAAAAATATTTTTATGTTTTTATTACTTTACATGTATTAATATTTTGGGGTCCCTTTTAGTGCCCTAGTGCACCAAATGTGATCTTGCTTTTTTTTTTTTTTTTTATAAGTATGATCACATTCAACTCACATGCAATCACATTAAAATTTTACCTTAAATTAGTATGATCACATGCAAACCGGTGTAAATGAACAATAAATAAAAACAATGGATGTCGTCAAACTATAGAAATGTTACAAATGTTAGGCATATTTTTAATTACCTTAATGAAAATGATATAATGATGAATTTTTTTACAGATGATGATCGTGATCAAATGACAGTTATTTTACCAACTGCTTTTCCAAAAGAGGTATTTTAAGTAGTAATAACTTTAAATAAATACTTGCTACAAAATGAAGAAAAAAAATACCAAATGTGATACATGCATTGCCAAAAGTTAAGGATAGTCAATAATGTTGAGTTCGGCTTAGGTACACAGTAAAAGCACACGATTTTATACACATTTTTTGAGCTGAATTAAGAAAATATAAGTTGTCAAGTAAGAAGTTAATATATATATATATATATAATAAAAATTTATATGCTATTTCTTTTTTGTAATTAATAAATTATTAATTTCTATATTCATTGGGCCTTAAAGGAATTTTTTTTTAAAAAAAAAAAAAATTATTATCCTTTGCATTTAGCAAGGTTATTATTTTAGTATACTGATTTGAGTTGGGACCGGAAGATTTAATTTTTTAAATAATGTTATTAATTTATCAAACATTCATTTATCATAGTTTATCATGGTTTTATGGTAATTAAAATTTTTTAAAATTATAAATAAGTATATTTTTATATTTCGAACACTACCCTTAAATAAAATTATTAATATAAATATATCTTATATATCACATTAATAAAATATTTAAAATTTTTAATATTTGAACAAATATTATAATTAGTTACACAAATCTATATAATATATAAACAATAATGTTACTTTGCCTAATTTTGGTATCCAAATCTGGTGCCCAAATGATGTAGCATTACTCTAATCCATTTATTTAGTAATAATGGTACTTTACCCAAATTTGATACCCAAATATAGTGCATAAATGATGTGGCATCACTCTAATCAATTCATTTAACAATAATGCTACTTTGTCCAAATTTGTTACAAAAATCCGGTGCCCAAATGAAGTGGTATGAATGCATTATAATGATGTTACATTATTTGAACACCGGATTTATGTACCAAATTTGAACAAAGTAGCATTACTCTATTACAATTATTGAAAATTATTATGGTAACAAACATTAATTAAAAAGAAAAAAAAAAACCCCTTCATAAATAGAAGCCACGAATTGCATCTTGAAAGATATGCCCTTGTTTCCATATTAGGATAACAATTACCAAACAATATACCAAGATGCGAAAAGAAATTAATCACTCAAGATTTAGTTTCCTTATTAAAAGGATGTAAATCTAATATTACCATATAATACTAGATATGGTTAGTAGATTTATTTTTAATGTTAACACTATAAATAAATCCATATTATTGAATGACTAACACAAGTGGGTTTTGAAAATTAGGAGTTCAAATATTATAATTCAATAGATTGTTGATAGAAATAACCATCATGAGGTCAATTGTTCTTCCATTGATTCTATGCATTGTTCTTTTCAACTTATTTGCTGGTACTCAAGCCGAAGGTATGTGTATCAAATAAGTTTTGAACTTTCGGCATAACATCATATTAAACAAGATTAATTAATATAAAATAACGTAATTAATATAATATACTTTGTACTTTGATTTTTTGTGTGCAGGACCTGTATGGAGGCAGAGAACAGAGAAATTTAAAGGCAATACTTGTACAAGTGGACAGTGCCTGCTTGACTTTTTGGGACGCCTGGGTGCAGGCAGTATGCCCAAGAATTGCTATTGTACACCTATAGATCCTACACAATACTCATGCACATGCGACGTCGTAACCCCTGTTTAGTAATTTTTAACTTCGGTTACTAATTAGTTGTTGTAACAGCTTCTTCTGATTACTACAACCGCTGTTACAACAACCAAACCAATATCAATAATAATTAAGTCATTCCAATTTGGAGATTTTCATTATATAATTGTTTCTCTCTATTTTTTATTTTTTTATTTTTATTTTTGATGAAGTGTTATAAGAACTATTACAATAGGATTGCTGGGGCCTACAGATATCAAACAATATATGTGCGGATCGGAAATATACTCCCATTACGGGAGATAATTACTTCCACAAATCGATAAGAAAACTCCTCACACGTGTTTGTAAAATGTGTATGATGGGATTAAGCAGTGTTCAATTACTATTGCTAAGAACACTACAACGTTTCTCTCTTTATTTAAAAAAAAAAAAAAAAAAAAAAAGGAAGATAATTTAAAATAAATTAAAAGTTTACTGGATTTTTGTCTTAGTAAAAAACATACATTGGATGACTAACAAATATAAGTATATCAATAACATATATATAAATACAAATTATATGTTATTGAAGAAATATGTATTATGTTTTTAATATTTTTTTGTAATTTCAAAATTGTATAGGAAATATTTATTTTATTTATAAAATTATTATTATAAAAAAAAAATTGTTTCAATTAAAATAGATATTTATTGATTTTTATATAAAATATTTATTGATTTATTCATGGTAAGGATATTTATAATTAATTATTAACTATTTTTAAAAAAATATATATTATATTTTTATAATATAATAAAATACAAAAAAAAAAATCATATAAGAATAAGATGAGTATAAAATTGATTGCAATTATAACAATGACTTTGATAATTGAAGACTTAAAATAAAGAAAAACTTTACAAGAATTTATATTTCCAGAAATTTAATCTCAGTCCCTACACAATAAAGAGAAAAAAATGAGAGAGTCTAGACTGTAGAGAAATACTAAGGACTTTAGGTCGGGTTTAGTTTCCATTTTTGTGGATAATCTGAATCCGATAGTTGATCCTAAATGCCTATGGAGGATTTTCAAACCTTTTGGCATCGTAAGAGATATTTCCCATCATAGGGGTAGAAGAGGAAGGATTAATGATTTTGCGTTTGTGAGATTTGGATCTAGAGATGAAGCTGTTAAAGTGGCTCAAGCGACAGACGGGATGCATGTTTACAGCTAGCCAATCTCCTACAAGATTGCTAAATATGGAAGGAAAGATAGAAAAGACAAGGTGGTGTCGAATCAAGCTAGAAGGAGTGAAGGATTTGACATTTGTAGAATGCCTTATAAGGTTGAGAAACATATCAACAATAGGCTTGATTTAGGAGGAAGCTTTACTTCATATGTTGATATGGTCAAGGAAGCAGGAAGAGGTTTGAAGGAGGTCAATGGCACTACTAAGAAGTGGTAAGGTGACAAGGCAAATGTTGGAACCAGAATTAAGTGGTATCCCAAAAATTGTGATCATAGCTGGGCGAAGTATTGTGTGGTTGGTGTCTTATTCAGTTTAAAGCCATTATACAGTGTTTTTACAAGATTAACAAATAAAGGTATACCCTTCGAAGTTTACTATCTGAGTGGGTTGAAGACTCTATGGTCCTTTCGATCTGGGGATCATATGAAGGAATTTTTGCTGAATAGGTTTTTATAGGAGGATGTTATTAATTATTGTGAAGACAATGATAATTGGACAGTCTCTACAACCAAGGTTAGGTGGTATCGTCTTGCTGGTTTCCCTGTTAAATATTGGTGCCCCTCTTTCCTTAAAACTGTGGGATTCTAGTATAAGAAAGGAGTGCTTTGAAAGGAAGAATGGATCTTTGTCATATTTTGGTTGCTACGTCTGAAGGTTCTATCTGTCCAGATTTAGGGCCAGTGGAAATTGATAAACCCATATTCAGGGTCAAAGTGCCTGAAATGAATGATATCCCTTCAGATGGTTGGACATGGGAGTAGCTTGGACTCAACCAGAATTGGCTTTCGACAGCTCCGGAGTTGACAATTTTTCGGCAAAGAAGGTAGTGGGTTCTAAGAAGGATGTCAGGATTGGGAGCCTAGTGGGTGGTAGAGGCACTGTGATCGAGGAAAAAGATAGAGGCAGGAGGTTTACGGAACCAATCGGTATGAAGGAATGTGAGGAGGCGGTTATTAATTGCAAGAATGTTCATGTTGCTGATAGGCCATTAGAAGGAGAAGTTAGAGAATTTCTGGAAATTAATGATGGTGAGGTTCCCTTTTCGAAAGGTAAGTCTGTTGCTTTTATTAAAAAGATGGCTCCTCTTTCTTCTAAAATAAGTGGGCAATCAAAATTAATCATTGGAAGGATGAATAATCGATGTCAGCTGTTAGAATCCTCGTCTGAAGACAGTTTGGACTTTGTGTCTTCTGATGAGGATGTTTTGGGCCTTCATAAGGATCGAGGTGGTCCATTGTATGATGGTAAGTGTCATAGTGGGCCTTCTAATGGTGGTAAGAACTTAAAGGCTGGTAGTAAGGATCAGATCAATTATAGATTGAACCATAAAATTGGTGACAGAGAGCCTATTGACTTGATGGATCCTATTGCTGATTGCCTTGCAGCCAAGTCTCCTTTGGGCCAAAGTTCCTTGCACTCTTATGAGTTGTATGTGGATCTTGGGTCAGGTATTAAAGTGGTGAATACTTCTCAGAATAATTTATTATTGTCTAATTCGTGTGATGAGGAAGAAAGGAACGGTGTGGAAAAACAAAAGAGGAAGACCAATTTCAAGGAGCTAGAGGAAGAGGCAGGGGAAGAAAAAGAGCTGCCGTATCGTCAAGTCACCATGGAATGAGAACTAGAAGGTCATCTAAACAATCTGCTCCAACTAAAACAGGGGGTTCGGATAAGGATTTAGATATGGAATTTGCAAGAGTCATGGAGGAGTGAATCACAAGGGGGGTTAATATAGCTGAAGGTAATCAATCTTATGGTGAGGATGGGGAATGGGGTATGGAAGAAGAAGTGGCCAAGGTGGTGGAGACAGGAACTATTTTAGGTTTGAAATTTGTTGGGAATGTTGAAACACTGCATAATGAAATCGTTACAAGAGAAATGGTGGATATGGATCGGTTTAAAGAGCTGTAAAGGGTTGAGTGTTGCGATTACAAGTTGCGGGGGTTCATTAAGTTTTTATGGAGTGTATCTCTTGGAATGTTAGGGGGTCAGTTCGTTCGGAGAAGAGAAGAGCAGTGAGGAAATTGGTTAACAAATTTAAACCTTTCTTTCTTTTCATTCAAGAATCGAAGGTTAGATCAATGGATTATCGGCTAGTCAATTGTTTAGGAGGTGGAATCCTTTCTAAAGGAATGATTGTTGATGCGGTGGGGTCATCCGACGACCTTATTTCTCTATGGAATGAGCTTGTATTCATGGCAAATGCATGAGTTAACATTGATAGATGTTCTATAATACTAGGTGAATTGGTGATTCTTAAGCAGGAGATTGTTATCTACAATATTTATACCCCTAATGTGCAGGAGGATAGGGTTGCTTTATGGGAGTCTATTATGGCTAACAGGAGGAAATTTTCGGTTCCATGGTTTATTGGGGGGGGGGGGATTTGAAGCTTCGGAAAAGAGTAGTGGTCCGCCGGTTATGTCTCATCTTCGGCATTTTAGGAAATTTAATGAGGATGCTATGTTGATTAACCTTCCGTTGCAGGGTTTCCCGTTCACTTGGTCAAACGCTAGGGAAGTTGCTTCATGGGCATGATTAGATAGGTTTTTGGTATCTCCGGAATTTCTTTATTGGTTCCCTGGTCTCATTCAATGCAATCTCCCTAAATCCATTTTAAACCACTCAGCGATTTGGATTGGAGTTCCGAAGGAGTTTTAGAGTCCCTATCCGTTCAAATTTTTTTACTCTTGGTTGGAAAATAAGGAGGTGATGGAGAAGGCTAGGATAGTATAGAGGAAGAAGAGTGTGGGCGGATCAAGGGGTTTGGTGTTAGATACCAAGCTTGAGGCTGTAAAGGACTATTTTAAAAGAAGGCAGAGTGGCGTAAAAGCTAAGGCAAGTTCTCTAAATATGCTGGAAGTGAAGCTGGAGACAGTGGAATCTGCTGCGAAGAATAGTGGTTGGACTGAATTGTTGCTTGAGCAGAGAAGGTGTTTATTGGCTAAGATGTGTTCTGTGCTTCGTAATGAGGAGATGAATTGGAGGCAAAAGTCTAGGGTAAAATGGCACTTGGAGGGGGATATGAATTTAAGATTTTTTTCATCTTGTTTGTAATTCTAGGAAACAGAGGAATCTAATAGACAATGTGGCCATAAATGGGGTTTTATGTGCTGGTCTCAGGTCGGGGAGGGGGTCCATGGATTTTTTAAAGACCATTTTTCTAGTAAGTGTAAAGATAGACCAAGATTGGAAGGTTTAAGGTTCTTTAAGATTTCATCTGAACAGAGGTTGAAGCTTGAGGAGGCTTTCTCGGTTGAAAAAGTAAGGAGTGCTTTAAATGGGTGTGCGGGGAATAAGGCTCCTGGACCGGATGGGTTCAGTATGAATTTTATTAAAAATAACTGGAAAGAAATAGAAGGCGATTTTATAAATTTTATGAATGATTTTTTCTTGGATAGTTCTTCGGTCAAACACATAAACCATAGCTTCATCTTATGATTCCGAAAGTTGCTAATCCTAGTTCCTTATCTGAATATAGGCCTATTAATTTGGTTAATTCCCTCTACAAAATGTTGGCGAAAGTTCTCTCCAATAGGCTGCGAAGTGTGATGGATAATATTATTGGTGAAGCTCAAATGGCTTTTGTGGAAAAGAGACAAATAATAGATAGTTTTGTCATAGCTAATGAGGTGATTAGTAGTTGGAAAAAGGAGAAAGACGGGGGTATTATCTTGAAATTAGACTTTGAGAAGGCTTATGATAGTGTGGATCACAAGTTTTTAGATTTGTGTCTTGAATGTATGGGTTTGGTGAGAGATGGAGGGGTTGGATGTTTAGTGTTATGGCCTCTCCTATGATCTCGGTCCTTGTTAATGGGAGTCCTTCAAAAGAATTTGGGGTTGGTAGAGCCTTAGGCAGGGTGACCCTCTGTCCTTATTTTTGTTTAATATTGTGGTTGAAGCATTAAATAGAATGCTTTTGAAGGCTAGGGATCAGAACTTGTTTAAAGGTAAAGCCTTTGGTAGGAATGGGTCTCTAATTACTCATTTACAATTTGCTGATGATACATTGATTTTTATTAATGCAAATAAGGATTCGTTGGTTAATCTAAGACGTGTTTTGCATTGCTTTGAAGTGGGGTTTGATCTAAAAATTAATTTTCACAAATCAGTTTTAGTTAGAGTTGGGAAAGGAAATAGGAATGAGGAAAGGTGGGCTGAATTGTTTAGATGTAAGAAGGTCTCTTTACCGATCAATTATTTGGGGTTGCCTTTGGGTGGGAATTCGAGTTCTGTAAGCTTTTGTGATCCAATGATTAATAAGGTTCGTTCGAGATTAGCTTCTTGGAAGATGAGATTCATTTCTAAGGCGGGTCGGCTTGTGCTCATTAAATCGGTGATATCTAACTTGCCTACATATTTTTTGTCAGTTTTTAAAACACCGAAATCAGTAGCTTTGGCTATGGAAAAATTACAAAAAGATTTCTTTTGGGGTGTTAAAGGTGGTAAGAAGGGCATTCATTGGGTGGATTGGTCAACCTTATGTAGGAATAGGTGGTATGGTGGTTTGGGTATAGGAAAAATCCTGGATAAAAATGATGTCTTGTTAGCCAAGTAGGTATGGAGGTTTGGTGTTGAGGGAGAGGCGTTATAGAGGAAGGTGATATGTGAAAAGTATTCGATCGACCCTTGGTCTCTGTTATGGGATTGGGTGGGGGGACTCAAGCTTCTCCCTTTATTAATTCGATTGGGACATTATGGAAGGAAGGTTCGATTACAGCTGGAATATTTAATGATTACCTACAAGTGTTATTGGGAAATGGGGGTGTGTGAAGTTTTGGAAAGATCTCAAGATTAATGATATTTCTCTTGCTGAAATGTTTCCCAAGATTCATGCGTTGGCTATAAATAAGACTGGTGTTGTAGGGAATTTTGGTTCGTGGTCTAAGAATCAATGGTGTTAGGATATTGCAACTAGGGGACCGATCTTTAGTTGGGAAGAATCGGTATGGTCTCAGTTTTTGTCAGAGTTAAGGAAATACAACATACGAAGATGGTGTCCAGAATCCCTTGTTTGGTCTCTCATGCCCTCTGGAATTTTTTCAGTTTGTTCATTTAGGAGAGAAATTAAGTTTCGCATGTCAAATATGTTTGTGGTTCATGAGAATCCCTTGATTTGGTGTGGGGTGGTGCCTCCTAAAGTGGACTTATTCCTTTGGATGCTTGCTAAGAAAAGGTTAATGGTTAGGGATTTGTTGCCTAAATTCATTGGTGGTTTGATTGGTACTCTGATATGTCCATTTTGCAAAACTCTTGAGGAATCAATCGATCATTTCTTTATTGGATGTAAGTGGTCTTGGAGGTTATGGTCAGCTTGCCTTAGCTGGTGGGAAATCTCGGCTTGTCTTCCTAATAACTTGAGTGATTGGATGGATTGTTGGAAGGATCTTTGTCCGGTAGCAAGTAGTAGTAAAGTATGTTTAGTGGCTTTTCATGCAATCTGCTGGACCATTTGGGAATTCAGGAATGAAGTGGTCTTAAAATAGGGTGTTGTTGATTTTGATAGGGCTATGGAAATGGTGATCTGGAGGGTAGTGTGGTGGTTCAAGACTTATGGCAAAGGGTATCAGCTTCCTGTCTCTCTTCTTATGATGAATTTAAAGGTTGGGTGTGTAGATATCCCTAGAACTGTTAGGAAGGTTAATTATCCTTGGATTCCACCTGTGGATGGGGTATTGAAATTCAACGTTGATGACCAGGACCTTCTGGCATTGGAGGCATTTTGCGAAACTCGAATGGTGATCCCTTGTGTAGGTTTTCTGCATTCATTGGTTTTGGGTCGGCCGTGGCTGTAGAAGTTCAAGCTATCCTCCAAGCTTGTCTGTTGTGTGTGAGTGACAATTGTCTGATGATAACTCTTATTTCTACACGAAATGTAGCCCCATTATTTTTATCTTTTACGCTCAGTTCTCGGATAAAATCGTGTTTTTAACGGTTTAAATAAGTGTTCCAGGATTTCTTCTAAGAGGAGGGCTTATTTGCAAAATTGTGGAAATTCTAGGGCAAAAGTGTAATTTAAGAAAGCCAATTATGCGCCCTTGTAAGCGGTTAGGGGCCGTATAAAAGGGCGCCGTTTTCTTGGCACAGGATCACGTTTTCTCATTTATGCGCCCTGTTGTGTGGCCAAGGGCGCCGATAAGGGCGCATTTTCTACACGATGCTGTCAATTTCAGTTGCTATTTTTGGATTCTTGGGCCACTCAATTTCAGCCAATCAGAGATCTTGTCTTTAACCCTTGACCTTGCTAAGAAAGGGGAGGAGTTTATTAGAGATCTTGGTGGGCCCTCTTCATTGAAGAAGCATTGAAGATACTTGGCCTTGGAGATTGGTGAGAAGACTTTGGTGGAAGCTCTCTTAAAACCATTCTAGAGCCTCACACCCAACCAACTCCGACCAGAACACACTCACAATAGAAAACCTCTCTTTTTCTCTCTGAAATTGGTGGCTCTTCATCAACATTGGAGCTTGGTGCAGTTGGTTTTTGGAGAAGAAAGCATTGGAAACCATTGGAGACTAAGCTTTGCAGGAAGGAGATCATCATCTTAGTTTTCTCTATAAACTCTACATTTTATCTTCTTGTATTAGTTATGGTCTGTGCCTATTGGATATTTTGTATGGTTTATATGTGTAATATGAGCTAAATACTCTTGTGCTAGAGCAATGATGAAACCAAACCCTTGATCTTTTGTCAATGGCTCATTAGTTTCTCTAAAAGTGTTTGTGTGGTTATATGAATGTTTTGTGTGCCTAATGCTTTTGTCTTGATTGGCCATCTTGTTGAATGATCACTTGATAAACAAAATATTCATTATATATGACTAGAAAGTGAGAGATACACTAGGCTAGCATATAGGGTTCATGTATGTGTTCCATAAATTCTCATGAGTTCATTCATATTTTTTATACATGGATACAGTCTCTAAGACATCGAGAGAGATTAGAGATTTATATAAGGGAATATGAACCTATAATCTATACTTGCACATTTGAGGGATTAAGTGAGTCAAGTGGTTAATTAGAAGGGTGAGGTAGATTTGATGTTCTAGCACTCTTTTATCATAATTGCACATTTGTTCTTGTTGTGGTTGGTATTTTACTTGCCTTAGAATTAATTAGTTTAGTGTTAAAAATCTAGAAACGTTCAATCTTAATTGTCCAAATAGTATATAGAACGATAAAAGTCGGTAATCAATCTTTAGTCCTCGTGGGAACGATCCCTACTCGGCCATTATATTACATTATAATCTCGTACACTTGCGAGGGTCTAACCTTGTGACTGTGGACCAATCATCTGACCGATTTGAGCATTAGTATTGAAAGTGATTCTAAGATGGTTGTTGCTTGGGTGAATGGGGGATGTTGGTGTTGGTAATATCAGTCTCATGGAATACATTCTGGATATAAAGGAAATTTTGCTTAAATGTAAACCAAGGTTATCTGTTAATTTTATCTCCAGGAGCAGTAATGCGGCTGCTGATTTTCTTGCTAAACAAGGTGCAACAAGTCGAGTGACTTAGGTGGCTTGGGCTTGATTTGGTTCGCTTTCGGTTTCGTGCCAGTGTTTTGCTATGTTCTTTCTCTATTCTATGGGCGTTTCTAGTGGTGTTTTGTTTGTGGATGAGTCCTGGGTTTACTTTGCTGTTGTGGCCTTTTCTTGTTGTATGTTTTTTGGCTGTAATGGCTGATGGCTATTGCGTTCTTGTATAATTTTTGGGGCTTGATTTGTTCTTTGGGAATTTAAAATATTTTTTTAAACAAGTCTATAAATTTAAAATATATTGATGTGAATTATGAAAAACATACAATGAGAGGAGAATTTATTGATATTGCTTTTTGGAAGGAAAAAAAAAAAAAAAAACCTCTCATGTTTGTCAAGGGGTCTCAAGACAAGATTGAGACTACTTTGATTGTTTCGTACAGTTGAGATATGCTTACCATTTCAAGTAACACTATCTTTTGTTTTCAATGCTCGTATAGTCATTTTTGTATAGCTAATTCCAGTACATGTGGTCCCAGATGCACACTTGGCTTGACAACAATGGTTTGAGGTCTGTTCGTTTGTGTAAAGCGAAAATAGCTTCAACGTGTTGCATTTAAACGAAAAATTGAAATTGTATTGAGTGAGAGGTAGAGATGTACATTGAAATGGGGATGGGGGGAGGTCCACCATCCCCATTTTCCCATTTTCCCAGACATATATAAATATAATTATAATATATATATATATATATTGTTCTTTGAAAACGCTAACTCCCTAAGTAATATACACATTTTATATAAATTGCACTAATGAATTTTATTTTGTATTTCTAATGGAATGTTTGTTTTTTTAGTTTAATTTGTAAATTTTAGTCAAATAGAAAAATCGGAGAAATGGGAAAAATCGGAGAAATGGGAAAAATAGAGAATTGGGAATGATGATGGATATAGGTCCCCCAAAATTCCTCATTCTCATCCCCATTTTTCCCAAATGGGAAAATGGAGGGACCTATATCAATCCATATTCCCCAAATGTGCATCTTTAATGAGAGGTTGAATCGACGTTATAATCGATACCCCTTTTGTGAAAAAACTTGAAAGAATTCAGACTAGGTTGTTGGGGTCAAAAGAAAATTGAAGAAAAAAAAATTGCAAACAAACATCGATCGTACAGAAGAAAAGGGTGACAGTGAAGAATTAGTATTATGCTGTCACGGATATTTATAATTTTCATCTATATGAGCTGTTTTGCATGACTCATGACTACATAAATGGATCATGTTTGAAAAAGGAACAACTTTGTGAAAAAATAACACCGCCATTTGTAAGTGGATCATGTTTGATCCTCTCATTTCAATAATTTTTTTTTTAAGTGATCCTCTCATTTAAATTTAAAATCACTTCTATAATTATTAGTTTTTTTTTTTTTTTTTTTCTTAATTAAATATTTTTGCATATATGATAGGACGTTACCTATAATACACCAATATATTAAAACACTTCTCTAATCTTTTAGCCTTCAAATATTGATATCAATGTTATATGAATTTGTTTAATTAAGTACAATTAGATTTAACAAATGTTCTTTTATATCCTTCACACAAATTGAAACTAACCAAGAGATTAACATGAATTATTAATCTAACCAAATTTCCTCCGCACATCTTATTGTCCAACGTACATGTCATGTGGTGGTCGTGACAAGTAAAATAACAGTCATTGATAGGATTTCAATTTTTTGTATTTCTTGTAAATGTGAATTTTTGTTAAAGTTTAAATGTAATGCATCACTAAAAAAAAGACACATACCAAGATCACTCGACATTTCTGGATTTTTAATACTTTTTGTTAATACTTCGAAACATTTTGGTGTGAGGGTCTCACCATAAATTCATCACTCGAAAATAACTGTAAATATTTGTAAGTATTATACAGTTATACCAATCATATATTATAAATTCATCCCTAAGAAAATCCGGCACAATATATTCACAAGTGTTCAACCAATCATATATTATTAGCAAATTTTCTATTGTATTTTGAGTGGAAAGTCTAAGGTATGAGCACCACACACAAGTTTTTATTGGCAGCAATCGCCATATATTATAAATTCATCCCTAAGAAAATCCGGCACAATATGATGTAGAATGAATTTGTAAAGGATGATTCAGGAACAATTTTGGAAGATACTGTTAGGTTTTGACTTGTATTCCTAAGTGAACAAATGTGAACCAAACAAGACTCAAGTGATGTGTTACTTCTTGGAGACATGAGATACGTTTAGAAATTGAATGGTGGTAGTTTGAGGGAGGTTGAATATTGTTGAAGAACTGAAGAAACGGTATCTGGCAATTTCCGCTACCCAGACCGCTAAGTAGGCAAGTGCTTGGCCGGCGACATAGGGCGGTCAAGTCTAGAGGTTCAAGCGCAGTGCAGGACCGCTGCCGAGGCAAGGCACAGGCAACGGTACCAAGAGCGGTCAAGAGCAGAATTGTTCCATGGTGTTGGGAGTAGGGTGCACACCAGGACCAATGCGGCGGAGACGATGCATTGCTGGGATCGAAAATAATACGTGGAATGGGAAAAGGTATTCTTCTGGAAGTTCTTGTACTTATCGGAAAAGGATTTACTCCTTATAAGAAGACTTATCATAAAAAGAAATAGTATTTATGTTGAACAAGTAAATCTTGTACATTTAGAAGTCGGATTTCCTTTTATCTTAAAATCACTATAACTATTATAAATAGAACCTTGTAATTAGGTTGAATGTGTGAGTTGAACACCATGTAACATCAGAGAGTGTGAGTGAGATTCGGGGAGACCCATGGGAATATCCGATGAGGGATCTAAGGGGATATCGGTGGATCACATTAGAGATCCGTGGGTGATATTTAGGGGAGACCTAGGGAATATTATGGGGGTTCTTGGTGAGGATCTTGTGAGTGGGGTTTGGGGTTAGGTGTGAGAGAGAATCCTAGAGCATATGGTTGTAACCGTTTATCATATAGTGGAACTTCCTCTGTCGTCCTGACGGCCCATGGTTTTTTACCCGATTTGGATTTTCCAAGTATGTCTTGTGTTGTGATTGTTTTATTCTCTCTCATCTATTTTTCTACTATGTTGACGTTATTAATTACTATGAGTTATGGGCGAGTATTAGGCACAGCGTTCTGCGGTCATCAGTTCTAGTGGATTATCCCAATAGATGCAGCTGAAAGGACATCAGGTAGTCCTAAAAATGATACTGTTATGATCCAGAGCAGCAAATTAGAGGGAAATAAATATGCAACTGAACTACCAGAATGTCAACTCGAAGATCGGGTTAGTCGGCTGGAAAAGATATTTGCAGAGCTAAAAGCAGCAAAACTTGGTCTTTCGCATCACAATTAATCCACTCCTGTTGAACATGATAAACAGAATTGTTATAGCTCTAGCTCTATAGCTGCATGAATTAACTTTTGTCAATAGGATTGATGTATGGCCAAATATTTTTGATTATTTTGTCAATAGGATTGCTGGTTTGGCAGTTAATTTTTGGCTTTGCTGTATCAGAAATGTTGGCCTCTTTAGAAAAACCAATTGTAGATTGTATATATATATGTTGATCATTTGAGTGTAAATTCAGTTTGGGAAAACAAATTGTGAAGACTACTCTGGTTTGACAGTTGATATCTGGAATCCTTATATGCATCATAGTTTATTTTATATCAGCATTTATGATGGATAACATTTGTTGCAATTTGTTGATGATGGGTACATTTTCGACCGGACATTGTTTCTCCATCCTTCGGAAAATTTTATGTGTCATTTGCTCATTGTGGTATTGATGCAGCGGAAAATTCAACACAACAACAATCGATAAAAGAAAGGATAAACGATTTGGATCCGTTGATTCGCGCACGAATACCGGATTATTAGGCTTCAAATACGATAATCGACTTCGCGCACGAAGAATAATGTAATTGGATAGTTGAGAAACATCTCTGAATTTTATTTAATCAAAAGTTGTCTTTCAAACCCTAATACAATCTACTTAAATAGAATTGCAAAACTTAACTAAAAAGAAAATCATAAACAAAAGGAAAAGAATCATAAATGAAAAAGAAATCAAATCTCCTAAAAATCAGAAGAATCCTAAAACATTAAAAACCTATCTAAAAGGGAAATTAGATTTGATCTAAAATTCAAATCATAAAATAATTGATAACCTAATTACATATAAACTAAAAGGAAATAAAAAAACATATATTAATTACAAGAATATTTTTAAAATAAAAAGTTTTCAAGAAAATCTCTAATAATATCTCCTGCATCAATGATGATGCAGGTTGGTTGAGTAGTGTTATTTGGGTGCTCATATTTGTCAAAATGTCATATCAGTTCTGAGCTTAAACAACTAATTTGTGGGGTGCATTTCTATTCAATTTTTATGATATATTTCTGATGTGATGTTTGATATTAATGATCTTTACTATTGATTCTGAATATCTGATATTGTTTTGTTTCTTTCTTTTTTCATATGGCATGATTGGTTGCAACTTGCACTAAAAAAGTGTTGAATGCATAAATATCTAAAGGAAACTATGTGCTTACTGTATTTGAACTAACCAAAAAAAGCCATCACATTAGAGTAACCAGGGAGTGAACTAATGCCCATAACTTTATTGAAAGTGAAAGAATAATGTTAACCAGTATTGAGTTTATAGAATTTTGCAGTAGTAAGAAATGCTTTGCTTGATGATTTAGGGGGACTGAATACATTCTCTAAGAATAAAATTATCTTGTAACATTGAGTGAAATTGTATTCTGTTTTTGATGACCGTCACAAAAGAAATCCATAAGAAAATTAATTTTCCATGAAATTTTTTGTTTGTTGGATGTGACCTGAAATTTTCCTTCTACATGACAGTCTTGAATGTTTAATTTCCCTGCCTTCTTTATCTCCCACTCCTTCAAGAAAAACATCAATAGATTAGGGGTATTTCATTGATCGGTTCAAGGTATTTGTGCTTCTGTTGGAACAAAGTTTTCTGGTGCAAGCATCTGATACATTCACTCTGTTTCTTTTCTGTTGAGGTGTCTTATTACTTTGTTTCTTAATTGATTACAATTTACAACTACAACTAAACAGGAAACTAAGCTAGAAAGAGCAGCTTATGGGTTTTTTTTTTTTCTTCTTCTTCATTTTCTTCTTTTGGGTAGGTAATGATGGCCAACATCTTCATCAATCATATGGGCATGGTTATGCTGATGGAAGTAAAGGACCTTTATCTTGGCAAGAAGTGCTGGAGACGTGTAATACTTCATCAGTTGTTGAGTCGCAGGTAGAATATTTATTCATTGAAACATGCAAAACACCAAGAACAATGTAATATCTCTTCTTTTGTCATTTATGATATATTGTATGACAGTCAATAATCACTTGCTTCAGGCAGTGTAAATAGTCTTTTACTTTTTAAAGCTTTTTGTCATGGTGCTGTTTGTGTGGATAACTCCAACCTTCATATAGTTGTTTATTAAAAAAAAACCTAAGTACCCTCTTTAGCATTCTTTTCATTACAGTAATTCTTTATTTCTTAATTAGGAGAAGCAACTATCTTCTTTTGGGAGGGAAATGGCTGAAAAGCAGGAACATTCTCCTTGGCCAAATTTCAATGGGTCTCATGTTGAACATTGTATGATTTCCCTATCTTGTTGAGAATAATTCAATACTAAAATTTCCAGAATCTATTTAAGTCTCTTGTATTGCCAGCTACTATGTTGCTGCCTCAGGAGGTTAATATTTTCAAAAGTCATGCATGTTCTTCTGTAATAGGAACTCATGAAACCAATTCAGACTACAATACAATGTTCTTCGACCAAGACCAGATCGGTGTGCCTCTTGAAGGAGATTTAAGTTTGGCTGTTACTCAGAAGTTCCTATTCAGATCATTCAGGATGGTGTCATCCGTTGCGAAGCACCTCCTCGTCCTCCTAGAAAAGTCACACTGTGCATCACTTCTGGCAATTGGGAGTCTTGTAGTGAAGTTAAAGAGTTTGATTATCGAATACCTACTAGCAGTTGTATTCACGATAATTCATCCTAGACAGAAACTACTAAAATTTGGGATGAGCTTTTGCTATTAGTCAGATTTGTGTAGATGCTTCTGTCTGATTCACCGGTGCAGAAAGGAGACGATATACAGCAGGACATCATCTATTAAGAAGATTGAAAGCTGATGATGAATTGTGGGGACTTCTTCTTCTGGTAGCGGGACTTCTTCTGGTACCATTGAATGGCTAATGCAGGAGCTTCTAAAAGACAAGCTGCAGCAGTGGCTGTCTTCGAAATCCATGGGAGAAAGTGATCAGCCAGATTGCTCCTTGTCTAAGAAAGAGCGAGGGATAGTACACATGATTGCTGGGTTGGGCTTTGAGTGGGCTTTAAACCCAATTCTCAGTCATGGAGTCAATGTCAACTTCTGGGATATTAATGGGTGGACTGCTCTTCATTGGGCTTCGCGTTTTGGAAGGCACTAAAATTCCTGTGTGTGCGTTTTGGAAGGTACTGAAATTCTATTATTATGTGTGTGTTTGTGTGTGTGTGCTCACGCGTGTGTTCACGCGTGTGTTTGAGTTTTGGAAGATACTAAAATTCTATTATTGTGTGCGTTTATTTATGTGAAAGTGCATGTGTGTATAAACTTCTGGGATATAGAAGTTTTTAAGTGGTCCATGTTTTTCTTCTGTAATAGGGAGAAAATGGTTGCGGCCCTTTTAGCTTCTGGTGCATTTGCTGGAGCAGTGACCGATTCCACTTCACAAGATTGAACTGGCAGAACCCCAGCAATCATTGCTGCCTCCAATGGGCATAAGGGACTTGCAGGTTATCTTTCGGAGGTGTCACTCACCAGCCATCTTTCATCCCTCACACTGGAAGAAAGTGAGCTTTCCAAAAGCTCTGCTGAGGTCCTTTGCTGATGGCCTCGCGAAGCAGGGATCAGCCGACAGTTTGGACATGTTTGAATTCATATCACATACAAACTTATTAGTTAACACAATGAATAAATTTATATCGCGGTATGCAAACAAATTTTGATATACTAAGACTGCATTATGAATTACAGTGCAAGGGAAAGATGATCTACAAAAATATTAACTTTTACGTTTTTTGGCAAGCTCATGTAAGAGGTTATCGGGTTAGTAAAACTACAAGGTAATCTGTTGGGCTGTTGGAGTTCTAGATAAGGTTATACTGCAGTGGCAACGGAAAGGAGTTGGTTTGCGAGGTTTTCGGCAGGAGACAGAGTCATCCATTGATGATAGTGAAGATGAAGACATTCTCAAAGTGTTCCGCAAAGAGAAAGTAGATGGAGCTATTGATGAGGCTGTCTCTCGAGTTTTGGGCATGGTTGATTTTCTAGATGCACACCAACAATATCATCGCATGCTTGAAAGATACTGACAAGCTAAGGTAAGTAGACAAACATTCAAGTATAAAGTAACTTTGATGGACTCGAATCCAATTAGTTAAACTAAATTTTAGTGATGGTTTAACCATAGTGAGATTCAACTGTTCTTGCAGGATGAACTTGGAGCAACAGCAGCAGCAGCATCGATATCTGGAGGTGACATTGTCGATATGGATAATGATGATTCGTACCTATTAGAGTAGTTAGTAGCAAGCTCTAAGCATCATAACTTGTGTTTTCTATTTTGAAATACTCCTGGGTCAAAATGAAGGATCAAAACGAAGCAACAAATTAAAATTGTCTAACACAAATCCAAGCACACATACATGGTGTTCAGTCAAAATTAAACCGGTAGGTTATCTCATAAAATTCCAAACATACATCTTAATGGCATTCACACATGTGCATAGAATGGAACAACAATTAAATTAAAGGAGACAAGAATTACAATGTTTACCATTGTTACCGCAACTTTGTTTTCGGGCTCTGCTCTTCCCGATAGTAGATTCTTCTTCTTCTTCTTCAATGTTGATTGGATTAGTTCATTTAGAACCTGACTCGACCTTAACAACTGCCATTTTCTTAGATCCTCCTATATGAAATTAAACCAATAGTTTAATACAACTTATACAAAATCAAGCTCACATCAGCAATTCAGCATGGTATTCACATATATACAGAGACTGAAATTACTGTTAAATTAAAAGAATACACTATTACGAATTAGAATGTTTACCAATATTTCTAACACCTCTGCTATTTTTAAAAGCTTCTTCTTCTTTTGTTGAATTCTCCTCCTCCTCCTCCCCGATATAATCCTTATAATCACTGTCATCGATGTCATGATCATCACAATCTTCGTCTTCATTATCATTTTCTTTTGTTTCTTCGTCCAGCTCTTTTTCTACCTCACCTTTTTCCAACTTCACCTTATTCATGTATGAATCCTCCTCCTTCTCTTGCTCACCAATATAATCCTCATAATCACTGTCATCACTATCATGATCATCACAATCTTTGTCATCATTATCATTTTCTTTTGTTTCTTCGTCCTTCTCTTGTTCCACCTCATCTTTTTCCAACTTCACCTTATTCATGTATGAATCTTCCTCCTCCTGCTCACCAATATAATCCAAATAATCACTGTCATCATTGTCACAGCTATCATGATCATCACAATCTTCGTCGTCATTATCATTTTCTTTTGGTTCTTCTTCCTTCTCTTTTTCCTCCTCGTCGTCTTCCAACTTCACTTTACTCATGTATGATGTTCCATTAGCCTTTTTTTCTATCTTTTCACATGCATCTTGTCCAAAAACTTTGACACCGAATCCACATTGACCATTAGATCTAAAGATTAATAAATCTCCTGACTCTATGGAATTATCCTTGACAAATTTGTTCCAACCATTCAGAAAAAACACCTTTCCATCAATACAATCCACAATTACATGCCACAAACTTCCCACATGATTACTGAGGACAGCATTCTTTGGCATCAGTCTATTACAGAGTGATACAAAAGAATCTGGGATGAGCTACAAAAGAAAGCGGTTGTATATCAATCAATCATAACATCTAAAAGCCAATTGAATATCATTTGACGTGTTTCTATATACAATTTTACTCTTTCACATCATCTTTTATGTTTTCCAAGATACAAATTGTTGTCTATGTATACTCTGATATATGTATGCACCATAGTGAACTATTTCTTTGTGATATCATTTTTGCTAAAATGCCACCCTATGGTACTATTAGACCATCAGATTACATTTAGAAGAAATCCTACAACAAAGGATGTCAGAAGCACACAAATCTTGAAGGGGAAAGAAAAAAAAAAACAATTTAATATGATTGTATTCACTTAATAATTTTCTGTATAAGATGTGAGTTCTAGTAATAATTGTACTCGCTTATTAATTTTCCCACACTAGATACAACAAGAAGTAAAAGCAAATGAAGAAATGCACATAGCTTTTCATATTAGTTTCCATTATGCATTATGTAATTAGAATTTCCTAAATAATGAACAGCAATAAGTATAAAACAATTAAATTGGCCCACCAAAAATAAGTAAACTCACTGTTTTAAAGAACCAACTCCACCATGTTGATACAAAACCCAAAACCCATTTTGAAAACAAGAAAAAATCTCAAGGCACGAATGCCTCAACAAAAACATAAAATAAAACTCGAGCAAAATTGCACATAAGAGTGACTTAAAGATAGTCTTTCCTTTATAAACTAGTAAAATATTTCACATATTACTAACAGAGTCCAGTGAAACAAAAAATTCTTTCCTTTGTTTGTAAATATAGCAATTTGACATGTTTTTGAACTAAACACGTTTGATTAAGCACATTTCAGTATTTCACATTATCAAATATCACACCTAACAAATTTCCAACTTCAAATACATTACTTGCTTAATCCAACAGAAACAGAACTATGTCATTGCCTGATGCTTTAATTAGTAGAACAAATAATAATCAGAACATTTGTGGGGTTGATTTATGAGAGAGAGAGCTAAAGCCTACATCTTCCTCACTTGGATTACTTATGTGTGCACCCTTCAATGATAGAGTAAGTAAAGAACAAAACTTTTTCATCATAGAATCAGATTACATCATAAAACAGACAAACAAACCCATCAAAATTTCTAAAACCCTATCAATAGATTAAACAACACAGCACTCAAAAAAGAAAGTAAAAAACAGAACCCACATGACAGAAAACAGAAATAAAGCTAGAGAGTGAATTACCAAGCTCTCAGAGCTGTGCTCTGGAAGATACACGATGAAGAACTCAGGTACCCTCTTCTGGTTGAACGTATATGCCATCTCTCTCTCTCTCTCGGTTTTCAGAGATAAAATGAGCCTAGGTTTTCAGAGATAAAATGAGCCTATGAGAGATAAAATGAGCCTAGGTTTTCAGAGATAAAATGAGCCTAAAAAAGACACAATGAGAGGAGAACTTATTGATGTTGCTTTTTGAAAACACTTCTCTCGTGTTTGTCTAGTGGTCTCAAGACAAGACTGAAGACTGACACTACTTTGATTTGTTATGTACAATTGAGATATGCTTACCATTTCCAGTAACACTTCCTTTTGTATTCAATGCTCGTATAGTCATTTTTGGATAGCTAATACCAGTACTTGTGGTCCCAGATGCACACTTGGCTTGAAAACAATGGTTTGAGGTCTGTTCGTTTGTGTACAGCGAAAATGGCTTCAACGTGTTGCATTGAAACGAAAACTTAAAATTGGATGGAGTGTAAGGTTGAGTCGACATTATAGTCAAAACCCTTTTGTGAAAAACCTTAAAGAATTTTGATTCGGTTGTTGAGGTAACATGGATCGTACAGAAGAAGAGGGCTTTTGACAGTGAAGAGTGAAGACTGATAAACTGAGAATTGAAGAAAACGGAGAGCTTTCCACGTGGACGGCCAGGGTTAGTTTTATACACTTATGGATTTTTCTGATTTGGGCCTAAAACACATTTATTGTTGTGGGTTTACTTTGGTTGGCCTCGCTTAGTATTCACAAATCACAATTGAAATTAATGCAAGTCTGTAACTATTTTTGGATTTATTGGATTTATTAGCCTGTAATTCTACAAAGAAATTGATCCATCATTCAAATTGCATATTAGAATTAAAACTCTTAACTTTAGAAAATTCCCATGACAGTGTATGCTGTTTAATTCAACTCCAAGTTTCGCTCCAAAGCTTCTCTCAAATGTTGTTGCACAAAAACCCATTAAGGTATAATTTTCTTCACTGTTTGAGCTTTTACATGCTACATTTTCTGCATCTTAATTTTTATATACTTCAATATGCTCAACTTTTCATTTCTGCTCAACTCATGTTGTGGAATAATAAATTATTTTTTGCATGATTGCTTGTTGTGTGCTAAAAGCTAGGTATTAAAATGTGTTAGAACAAGCTAGCTATTCAACTGTGGATCTTCCCTTTTCATATATGTAGTTTTTCTCTCTATTGAAATCTGTAATTTGAAACTGTGGATTATGCTACTTGAAGGAATCTTTCTGCTGCCTCTAGGCTCTAGCTTACCAGAAACCGGCTGTTCATATTTTTGAACTATGAGTATTGCATCTTTTTACAGAAATCGGCTCAATTTTTCGATCCGAATACCAATCGAAATTGAGCCGATTCCTGCCCTGGCCAACATCGCAATTGGTGCTAAAGGATCTGTTAATTGTTGCCACCAAAATACTGGACCACTGTAAGTATTTGGAATTTGATTTCTTCTATTTTGCTACTTGTTTTTTTCATTCCTTGAAGAAAGATGAAAAGTTTCCAGAAATGTTAATGTCGAGGAAATCACGTTGTTCCTTTTCATATATTCAAATTGAATCTTGATTCCCTAGATGTTCAAACTCATCAACTTTTGCCTTAATATGATGCAACTTCTACTGCAGTTTCTTCTTGTTTTGATACTCAAAGAAGTTGGTATTGTATTTATGATGGTACATTCTAACACGGTGCACTTACAAAATACAATAGGAGTGTTGATATTGTCACTCTTGAAGAATTATTAAATACAATCCATTTAAAATCTACATTGATGAAATATATTGAGTCAGAATACAGAAAGGCCTACAAAGGTACTTTGGGGTCCTCTCCTCTTGTCATCTACTCATCTACTCAACTTCTTGCATTTTGTACCAAAAGAACACACTGATAAAAAATAAAAATAAAAAGCATTTTCAATTTTTCATCATCGTCGATCCAGTCAATGCTTCCCCTTCCCCCATTCCCGCCCCCAAACCCCATTTGGGGAAATAGGGATGGGGTGTTTGGGCTGTAAAATAATATTGTTGGTACTAAACAATTATTATTATTTTAGAGAGGTTATTTATTTAACGGTAAATGAATTTATTGGTTTATCTATAAATTAATATTTATTAATTTAAAAATATTTTTATGCTTTTATTACTTTACATGTATTAATATTTTGGGGTCCCTTTTAGTGCCCTAGTGCACCAAATGTGATCTTGCTTTTTTTTTTTTTTTATAAGTACGATCACATTCAACTCACATGCAATCACATTAAAATTTTACCTTAAATTAGTATGATAACATGCAAACCGGTGTAAATGAACAATAAATAAAAACAATGGATGTCGTCAAACTATAGAAATGTTACAAATGTTAGGCATATTTTTAATTACCTTAATGAAAATGATATAATGATGAATTTTTTTACAGATGATGATCGTGATCAAACGACAGTTATTTTACCAACTGCTTTTCCAAAAGAGGTATTTTAAGTAGTAATAACTTTAAATAAATACTTGCTACAAAATGAAGAAAAAAAATACCAAATGTGATACATGCATTGCCAAAAGTTAAGGATAGTCAATAATGTTGAGTTCGGCTTAGGTACACAGTAAAAGCACACGATTTTATACACATTTTTTGAGCCGAATTAAGAAAATATAAGTTGTCAAGTAAGAAATTAATATATATATATATATATAATAAAAATTTATATGCTATTTCTTTTTTGTAATTAATAAATTATTAATTTCTATATTCATTGGGCCTTAAAGGAATTTTTTTTTTTTTTAAAAAAAATTATTATCTTTTGCATTTAGCAAGGTTATTATTTTAGTATACTGATTTGAGTTGGGACCGGAAGATTTAATTTTTTAAATAATGTTATTAATTTATCAAACATTCATTTATCATGGTTTATCATGGTTTTATGGTAATTAAAATTTTTTAAAATTATAAATAAGTATATTTTTATATTTCCAACACTACCCTTAAATAAAATTATTAATATAAATATATCTTATATATCACATTAATAAAATATTTAAAATTTTTAATATTTGAACCAATATTATAATTAGTTACACAAATCTATATAATATATAAACAATAATGTTACTTTGCCTAATTTTGGTATCCAAATCTGGTGCCCAAATGATGTGGCATTACTCTAATCCATTTATTTAGTAATAATGGTACTTTACCCAAATTTGATACCCAAATATAGTGCCTAAATGATGTGGCATCACTCTAATCAATTCATTTAACAATAATGCTACTTTGTCCAAATTTGTTACCAAAATCCGGTGCCCAAATGATGTGGTATGAATGCATTATAATGATGTTACATTATTTGAACACCGGATTTATGTACCAAATTTGAACAAAGTAGCATTACTCTATTACAATTATTGAAAATTATTATGGTAACAAACATTAATTAAAAAGAAAAAAAAAACCCTTTCATAAATAGAAGCCACGAATTGCATCTTGAAAGATATGCCCTTGTTTCCATATTAGGATAACAATTACCAAACAATATACCAAGATGCGAAAAGAAATTAATCACTCAAGATTTAGTTTCCTTATTAAAAGGATGTAAATCTAATATTATTGATGCAGCGGAAAATTCAACACAACAACAATCGATAAAAGAAAGGATAAACGATTCGGATCCATTGATTCGTGCACGAATACCGGAAACAAACCCTACTAACGCTCCGTTGATTCGCGCACGAATACCGGATTATTAGGCTTCAAATACGATAATCGACTTCGCGCACGAAGGATAATATAATTGGATAGTTGAGAAACATCTATGAATTTTATTTAATCAAAAGCTAACTTTCAAACCCTAATACAATCTACTTAAATAGAATTGCAAAACTTAACTAAAAAGAAAATCCTAAACAAAAGGAATAGAATCCTAAATGAAAAAGAAATCAAATCTCCATCAAAAGAATCCTAAAACATTAAAAACCTATCTAAAAAGGAAATTAGATTTGATTTAAAATTCAAATAATAAAATAATTAATAACCTAATTACATATAAACTAAAAGGAAATAAAATAACATGTATTAATTAAAAGAATATTTTTAAAATAAAAAGTCTTCAAGAAAATCTCCAATAATATCTCATGCATCAATTACCGTATAATACTAGATATGGTTAGTAGATTTATTTTTAATGTTAACACTATAAATAAATCCATATTATTGAATGACTAACACAAGTGGGTTTTGAAAATTAGGAGTTCAAATATTATAATTCAATAGATTGTTGATAGAAATAACCATCATGAGGTCAATTGTTCTTCCATTGATTCTATGCATTGTTCTTTTCAACTTATTTGCTGGTACTCAAGCCAAAGGTATGTGTATCAAATAAGTTTTGAACTTTCAGCATAACATCATATTAAACAAGATTAATTAATATAAAATAACGTAATTAATATAATATTACTTTGTACTTTGATTTTTTGTGTGCAGGACCTGTATGGAGGCAGAGAACAGAGAAATTTAATGGCAATACTTGTACAAGTGGACAGTGCCTGCTTGACTTTTTGGGACGCCTGGGTGCAAGCAGTATGCCCAAGAATTGCTATTGTACACCTATTGATCCTACACAATACTCATGCACATGCGACGTCGTAACCCCTGTTTAGTAATTTTTAACTTCGGTTACTAATTAGTTGTTGTAACAGCTCCTTCTGATTACTACAACCGCCGTTACAACAACCAAACCAATATCAATAATAATTAAGTCATTCCAATTTGGAGATTTTCATTATATAATTGTTTCTCTCTATTTTTTATTTTTTTATTTTTAGTTTTGATGAAATGTTATAAGAACTATTACAATAGGATTGTTGGGGCCTACAGATATCAAACAATATATGTGAGGATTGGAAATATACTCCCATTACGGGAGATAATTACTCCCACAAATCGATAAGAAAACTCCTCACACGTGTTTGTAAAATGTGTATGATGGGATTAAGCAATGTTCAATTACTATTGCTAAGAACACTACAACGTTTCTCTCTTTATTTAAAAAATAAAAAATAAAAATAAAAATAAAAATAAAAGGAAGATAATTTAAAATAAATTAAAAGTTTACTGGATTTTTGTCTTAGTAAAAAACATACATTGGATGACTAACAAATATAAGTATATCAATAACATATATATAAATACAAATTATATGTTATTGATGAAATATGTATTATGTTGTTAATATTTTTTTGTAATTTCAAAATTGTATAGGAAATATTTATTTTATTTATAAAATTATTATTTATAAAAAAAAAAATTGTTTCAATTAAAATAGATATTTATTGATTTTTATATAAAATATTTATTGATTTATTCATGGTAAGGATATTTATAATTAATTATTAACTATTTTTCAAAAAAAAAAATATTATATTTTTATAATATAATAAAATACAAAAAAAAAATCATATAAGAATAAGATGAGTATAAAATTGATTGCAATTATAACAATGACTTTGATAATTGAAGACTTAAAATAAAGAAAAACTTTACAAGAATTTATATTTCCAGAAATTTAATCTCAGTCCCTACACAATAAAGAGAAAAAAATGAGAGAGTCTAGACTGTAGAGAAATACTAAGGACTTTAGGTCGGGTTTAGTTTCCATTTTTGTGGATAATCTGAATCCGATAGTTGATCCTAAATGCCTATGGAGGATTTTCAAACCTTTTGGCATCGTAAGAGATATTTCCCATCATAGGGGTAGAAGAGGAAGGATTGCTAAATATGGAAGGAAAGATAGAAAAGACAAGGTGGTGTCGAATCAAGCTAGAAGGAGTGAAGGATTTGACATTTGTATAATGCCTTATAAGGTTGAGAAACATATCAACAATAGGCTTGATTTAGGAGGAAGCTTTACTTCCTATGTTGATATGGTCAAGGAAGCAGGAAGAGGTTTGAAGGAGGTCAATGGCGCTACTAAGAAGGGATAAGGTGACAAGGCAAATGTTGGAACCAGAATTAAGTGGTATCCCAAAAATTGTGATCATAGCTGGGCGAAGTATTGTGTGGTTGGTGTCTTATTCAGTTTAAAGCCATTATACAGTGTTTTTACAAGATTAACAAATAAAGGTATACCCTTCGAAGTTTACTATCTGGGTGGGTTGAAGACTCTATGGTCCTTCCGATCTGGGGATCATATGAAGGAATTTTTGCTGAATAGGTTTTTATAGGAGGATGTTATTAATTATTGTGAAGACAATGATAATTGGACAGTCTCTGCAACCAAGGTTAGGTGGTATCGTCTTGCTGGTTTCCCTGTTAAATATTGGTGCCCCTCTTTCCTTAAAATTGTGGGATTCTAGTAGAAGAAAGGAGTGCTTTGAAAGGAAGAATGGATCTTTGTAGTATTTTGGTTGCTACGTCTGAAAGTTCTATCTGTCCAGATTTAGTGCCAGTGGAAATTGATAAACCCATATTCAGGGTCAAAGTACCTGAAATGAATGATATCCCTTCAGATGGTTGGATATGGGAGTAGCTTGGACTCAACCAGAATTGGCTTTCGACAGCTCCGGAGTTGACAAATTTTTCGGCAAAGAAGGTAGTGGGTTCTAAGAAGGATGTCAGGATTGGGAGCCTAGTGGGTGGTAGAGGCACTGTGATCGAGGATGAAGATAGAGGCAGGAGGTTTACGGAACCAATCAGTATAAAGGAATGTGAGGAGGCGATTATTAATTCCAAGAATGTTCATGTTGCTGATAGGCCATTAGAAGGAGAAGTTAGAGAATTTCTGGAAATTAATGATGGTGAGGTTCCCTTTTCGAAAGGTAAGACTGTTGCTTTTATTAAAAAGATGGCTCCTCTTTCTTCTAAAACAAGTGGGCAATCAAAATTAATCATTGGAAGGATGAATAATCGATGTCATCTGTTAGAATTCTCATCTGAAGACAGTTTGGACTTTGTGTCTTCTGATGAGGATGTTTTGGGCCTTCATAAGGATCGAGGTGGTCCATTGTATAATGGTAAGTGTCATAGTGGGCCTTTTAATGGTGGTAAGAACTTAAAGGCTAGTAGTAAGGATCAAATCAATTATAGATTGAACCACAAAATTGGTGACAGAGAGCCTATTGACTGTATGGATCCTATTGCTGATTGCCTTGCAGCCAAGTCTCCTTTGGGCCAAAGTTCCTTGCACTCTCATGAGTTGTATGTGGATCTTGGGTCAGGTATTAAAGTGGTGAATACTTCTCAGAATAATTTATTATTGTCTAATTCGTGTGATGAGGAAGAAAGGAACGGTGTGGAAAAACAAAAGAGGAAGACCAATTTCAAGGAGCTAGAGGAAGAGACAGGGGAAGAAAAAGAGCTGTCGTATCGTCAAGTCACCATGGAATGAGAACTAGAAGGTCATCTAAACAATCTGCTCCAACTAAAACAGGGGGTTCGGATAAGGATTTAGATATGGAATTTGCAAGAGTCATGGAGGAGTGAATCACAAGGGGGGTTAATATAGCTGAAGGTAATCAATCTTATGGTGAGGATGGGGAATGGGGTATAGAAGAAGAAGTGGCCAAGGTGGTGGAGACAGGAACTATTTTAGGTTTGAAATTTGTTGGGAATGTTGAAACACTGCATAATGAAATCGTTACAAGAGAAATGGTGGATATGGATCGGTTTAAAGAGCTGTAAAGGGTTGAGTGTTGCGATTACAAGTTGCGGGGGTTCATTAAGTTTTTATGGAGTGTATCTCTTGGAATGTTAGGGGGTCAGTTCGTTCGGAGAAGAGAAGAGCAATGAGGAAATTGGTTAACAAATTTAAACCTTTCTTTCTTTTCATTCAAGAATCGAAGGTTAGATCGGTGGATTATCGGCTAGTCAATTGTTTAGGAGGTGGAATCCTTTCTAAAGGAATGATTGTTGATGCGGTGGGGTCGTCCGACGACCTTATTTCTCTATGGAATGAGCTTGTATTCATGGCAAATGCA
Organism: Acer negundo; assembly: GCA_035582765.1. Classification (NCBI taxonomy): domain Eukaryota; kingdom Viridiplantae; phylum Streptophyta; class Magnoliopsida; order Sapindales; family Sapindaceae; genus Acer; species Acer negundo. The sequence goes on along the minus strand of CM069241.1, from coordinate 8,778,772 downwards.
TGAGTTAACATTGATAGATGTTCTATAATACTAGGTGAATTGGTGATTCTTAAGCAGGAGATTGTTATCTACAATATTTATACCCCTAATGTGCAGGAGGATAGGGTTGCTTTATGGGAGTCTATTATGGCTAATAGGAGGAAATTTTCGGTTCCATGGTTTATTGGGGAGGGGGGGATTTGAAGCTTCGGAAAAGAGTAGTGGTCCGCCGGTTATGTCTCATCTTCGGCATTTTAGGAAATTTAATGAGGATGCTATGCTGATTAACCTTCCGTTGCAGGGTTTCCCGTTCACTTGGTCGAACGCTAGGGAAGTTGCTTCATGGGCATGATTAGATAGGGTTTTGGTATCTCCGGAATTTCTTTATTGGTTCCCTGGTCTCATTCAATGCAATCTCCCTAAATCCATTTCGGACCACTTAGCGATTTGGATTGGAGTTCCGAAGGAGTTTTAGGGTCCCTATCCTTTCAAATTTTTTGACTCTTGGTTGGAAAATAAGGAGGTGATGGAGAAGGCTAGGATAGTATAGAGGAAGAAGAGTGTGGGCGGATCAAGGGGTTTGGTGTGAGATACCAAGCTTAAGGCTGTAAAGGACTATTTTAAAAGAAGGCAGAGTGGCGTAAAAGCTGAGGCAAGTTCTCTAAATATGCTGGAAGTGAAGCTGGAGACAGTGGAATCTGCTGCGAAGAATAGTGGTTGGACTGAATTGTTGCGTGAGCAGAGAAGGTGTTTATTGGCTAAGATGTGTTCTGTGCTTCGTAATGAAGAGATGAATTGGAGGCAAAAGTCTAGGGTAAAATGGCACTTGGAGGGGGATATGAATTTAAGATTTTTTTCATCTTGTTTGTAATTCTAGGAAACAGAGGAATCTAATAGACAATGTGGCCATAAATGGGGTTTTATGTGCTGGTCCATCTCAGGTCAGGGAGGGGGTCCATGGATTTTTTAAAGACCATTTTTCTAGTAAGTGTAAAGATAGACCAAGATTGGAAGGTTTAAGGTTCTTTAAGATTTCATCTGAACAGAGGTTGAAGCTTGAGGAGGCTTTCTCTGTTGAAGAAGTGATGAGTGCTTTAAATGGGTGTGCGGGGAATAAGGCTCCTGGACCGGATGGGTTCAGTATGAATTTTATTAAAAATAACTGGAAAGAAAAAGAAGGCGATTTTATAAATTGTATGAATGATTTTTTCCTGGATAGTTTTTCGGTCAAACACATAAACCATAGCTTCATCTTATGATTCCGAAAGTTGCTAATCCTAGTTCCTTATCTGAATATAGGCCTATTAATTTGGTTAATTCCCTCTACAAAATGTTGGCGAAAGTTCTCTCCAATAGGCTGCGAAGTGTGATGGATAATATTATTGGTGAAGCTCAAATGGCTTTTGTGGAAAAGAGACAAATAATAGATAGTTTTGTCATAGCTAATGAGGTGATTAGTAGTTGGAAAAAGGAGAAAAAGGGGGGTATTATCTTGAAATTGGACTTTGAGAAGGCTTATGATAGTGTGGATCACAAATTTTTAGATTTGTGTCTTGAAGGTATGGGTTTGGTGAGAGATGGAGGGGTTGGATGTTTAGTGTTATGGCCTCTCCTATGATCTCGGTCCTTGTTAATGGGAGTCCTTCAAAAGAATTTGGGGTTGGTAGAGGCCTTAGGCAGGGTGACCCTCTGTCCTTATTTTTGTTTAATATTGTGGTTGAAGCATTAAATAGAATGCTTTTGAAGGCTAGGGATCAGAACTTGTTTAAAGGTAAAGCTTTTTGGTAGGAATGGGTCTCTAATTACTCATTTACAATTTGCTGATGATACATTGATTTTTATTGATGCAAATAAGGATTCGTTGGTTAATCTAAGACGTGTTTTGCGTTGCTTTGAAGTGGGGTTTGATCTAAAAATTAATTTTCACAAATCAGTTTTAGTTAGAGTTGGGAAAGGAAATAGGAATGAGGAAAGGTGGGCTGAATTGTTTAGATGTAAGAAGGTCTCTACCGATCAATTATTTGGGGTTGCCTTTGGGTGGGAATTCGAGTTCTGTAAGCTTTTGTGATCCAATGATTAATAAGGTTCATTCGAGATTAGCTTCTTGGAAGATGAGATTCATTTCTAAGGCGGGTCGGCTTGTGCTCATTAAATCGGTGTTATCTAACTTGCCTACATATGTTTTGTCAGTTTTTAAAACACCGAAATCAGTAGCTTTGGCTATGGAAAAATTACAAAGAGATTTCTTTTGGGGTGTTAAAGGTGGTAAGAAGGGCATTCATTGAGTGGATTGGTCAACCTTATGTAGGAATAGGTGGTATGATGGTTTGGGTATAGGAAAAATCCTGGATAAAAATGATGTCTTGCTAGCCAAGTAGGTATGGAGGTTTGGTGTTGAGGGAGAGGCGTTATAGAGGAAGGTGATATGTGAAAAGTATTCGATCGACCCTTGGTCTCTGTTATGGGATTGGAGGGGTGGGGGGGTGGGACTCAAGCTTCTCCCTTTATTAATTCGATTGGGACATTATGGAAGGAAGGTTCGATTACAGCTGGAATATTTAATGATTACCTACAGGTGTTATTGGGAGATGGGGGTGTGTGAAGTTTTGGAAAGATCTTAAGATTAATGATATTTCTCTTGCTGAAATGTTTCCCAAGATTCATGCGTTGGCTATAAATAAGACTGGTGTTGTAGGGAATTTTGGTTCGTGGTCTAGGAATCAATGGTGTTAGGATATTGCAACTAGGGGACCGATCTTTAGTTGGGAAGAATCGGTATGGTCTCAGTTTTTGTCAGAGTTAAGGAAATACAACATACGAAGATGGTGTCCAGATTCCCTTGTTTGGTCTCTCATGCCCTCTGGAATTTTTTCAGTTTGTTCATTTAGGAGAGAAATTGAGTGTCGCATGTCAAATATGTTTGTGGTTCATGAGAACCCCTTGATTTGGAGTGGGGTGGTGCCTCCTAAAGTGGACTTATTCCTTTGGATGCTTGCTAAGAAAAGGTTAATGGTTAGGGATTTGTTGCCTAAATTCATTGGTGATTTGATTGGTACTCTGATATGTCCATTTTGTAAAACTCTTGAGGAATCAATTGATCATCTCTTTATTGGATGTAAGTGGTATTGGAGGTTATGGTCAGCTTGCCTTAGCTGGTGGGAAATCTCGGCTTGTCTTCCTGATAACTTGAGTGATTGGATGGATTGTTGGAAGGATCTTTGTCCGATAGCAAGTAGTAGTAAAGTATGGTTAGTGGCTTTTCATGCAATCTGCTGGACCATTTGGGAATTCAGGAATGAAGTGGTCTTAAAATAGGGTGTTGTTGATTTTGATAGGGCTATGGAAATGGTGATCTGGAGGGTAGTGTGGTGGTTCAAGACTTATGGCAAAGGGTATCAGCTTCCTGTCTCTCTTCTTATGATGAATTTAAAGGTTGGGTGTGTAGATATCCCTAAAACTGTTAGGAAGGTTAATTATCCTTGGATTCCACATGTGGATGGCGTATTGAAATTCAACGTTGATGGCCAGGACCTTCTGGCATTGGAGGCATTTTGCGAAACTCGAATGGTGATCCCTTATGTAGGTTTTCTGCATTCATAGGTTTTGGGTCGGCCATGGCTGTAGAAGTTCAAGCTATCCTCCAAGCTTGTCTGTTGTGTGTGAGTGACAATTGTCTGATGATAACTCTTATTTCTACACGAAATGTAGCCCCATTATTTTTATCTTTTATGCTCAGTTCTCGGGTAAAATCGTGTTTTTAACGGTTTAAATAAGTGTTCCAGGATTTCTTCTAGGAGGAGGGCGTATTTGCAAAATTGTGGAAATTCTAGGGCAAAAGTGTAATTTAAGAAAGTCAATTATGCGCCCTTGTAAGCGGTTAGGGGCCGTATAAAAGGGCACTGTTTTCTTGGCACAGGATCACTTTTTCTCATTTATGCGCCCTGTTGTGTGGCCAAGGGCGCCGATAAGGGTGCATTTTCTACACGATGCTGTCAATTTCAGTTGCTATTTTTGGATTCTTGGGCCACTCAATTTCAGCCAATCAGAGATCTTGTCTTTAACCCTTAACCTTGATAAGAGAGGGGAGGAGTTTATTAGAGATCTTGGTGGGCCCTCTTCATTGAAGAAGCATTGAAGATGCTTGGCCTTGGAGATTGGTGAGAAGACTTTGGTGGAAGCTCTCTTAAAACCATTCTAGAGCCTCACACCCAACCAACTCCGACCAGAACACACTCACAATAGAAAACCTCTCTTTTTCTCTCTGAAATTGGTGGCTCTTCATCAACATTGGAGCTTGGTGGAGTTGGTTTTTAGAGAAGGAAGCATTGGAAACCATTGGAGACTAAGCTTTGCAGGAAAGAGATCATCATCTTAGTTTTCTCTATAAACTCTACATTTTATCTTCTTGTATTAGTTATGGTCTGTGCCTATTGGATATTTTGTATGGTTTATATGTGTAATATGAGCTAAATACTCTTGTGCTAGAGCAATGATGAAACCAAACCCTTGATCTTTTGTCAATGGCTCCTTAGTTTCTCTACAAGTGCTTGTGTGGTTATATGAATGTTTTGTGTGCCTAATGCTTTTGTCTTGATTGGCCATCTTGTTGAATGATCACTTGATAAACAAAATATTCATTATATATGACTAGAAAGTGAGAGATACACTAGGCTAGCATATAGGGTTCATGTATGTGTTCCATAAATTCTCATGAGTTCATTCATATTTTTTATGCATGGATACAGTCTCTAAGACATCGAGAGAGATAAGAGATTTATATAAGGCTAGCATATAGGGTTCATGTATGTGTTCCATAAATTCTCATGAGTTCATTCATATTTTTTATGCATGGATACAGTCTCTAAGACATCGAGAGAGATAAGAGATTTATATAAGGGAATATGAACCTATAATCTATACTTGCACATTTGAGGGATTAAGTGAGTCAAGTGGTTAATTAGAAGGGTGAGGTAGATTTGATGTTCTAGCACTCTTTTATCATGATTGCACATTTGTTCTTGTTGTGGTTGGTATTTTACTTGCCTTAGAATTAATTAGTTTAGTGTTAAAAATCTAGAAACGTTCAATCTTAATTGTCCAAATAGTATATAGAACGATAAAAGTCGGTAATCAATCTTTAGTCCTCGTAGGAACGATCCCTACTCTGCCATTATATTACATTATAATCTCGTACACTTGCGAGGGTCTAACCTTGTGGCTGTGGACCAATCATCTGACCGATTTGAGCATTAGTATTGAAAGTGATTCTAAGATGGTTGTTGCTTGGGTGAATGGGGGATGTTGGTGTTGGTAATATCAGTCTCATGGAATACATTCTGGATATAAAGGAAATTTTGCTTAAATGTAAACCAAGGTTATCTGTTAATTTTATCTCCAGGAGCAGTAATGCGGCTGCTGATTTTCTTGCTAAACAAGGTGCAACAAGTCGAGTGACTTAGGTGGCTTGGGCTTGATTTGGTTCGCTTTCGGTTTCGTGCCGGTGTTTTGCTATGTTCTGATGTAGCGGAAGCTCTGTCGAGAAAAACCTACGTAAAACGATTAGAAACAACCTACTAAAGTTCCGTTGATTCACGATGAATACCGAAATTGGAATAATTAGAGAAAACTCTAAAATTTTATAAATCAAAAGCTGAATGGCCAATTCGGCCTACATCATTATTTAAAGCAAAATAAATCCTAAACCTAATCGAATTCCTTGGAAAGCAAGAAAAAAGACTTAAAAACGGAAATTTACCAAAAAAGGCAAAAACGAAATTAAAGCAAAAACTAATTCTACTGAGAATCCTAAACACTCCAGAATTGACGGAAGTCGATTCGGAATTGGGAAACTCAAATTATTGCGAAAAAGAAACTTTCCTAAAACGGCAAAAATTGCAACTTCAAGGCCTAAACGACGGAATTTGCCTAAAAAAGGACTTGCTTACGCAGCGAAGCTTCGTAGTAGTTCCGGAAACGCCGAAACGCATCAGCTGTCAAAATTTCAAATCATTCTGATTCCGCCGCCCGGGTTTAGCCTTACTTGGTTTGTTTCAAATCCCACCCCTCCAAATAATCTAATGCCAGTTGATCCGCCGCATCATTCTCCCCAGGTTGGAGAAAATTCGTCCTCGAATTTATCGCGGTGTCATCATCAGAGGAGTCGCCATGGAAAGGAATCAAATGCTTAACATTGAAGACATTATGAGTTCTAATATGGCTGGGTAGTTTCAGGCGATACGCATTTGGATTAATTTTTTCCACAATTTCCAGCGGGCCTATCTTCTTAGCAGCAAGTTTGTTATACTCCCCCACAGCAAACCTGTCCTTTGTGAGGACTGCCCACACAAAATCGCCCACATCAAACTCCAAATGACGCCTTTTCTTGTCCGCGGCCAGCTTGTATTTCTCTACCGATTGCAACAAATTTTCTTGCACCTGCTTATGAACCTCATGTAACCCTTGAACGAAATCTTCAGCTTTCCCATGAACTCTAGTCTTGCTAGGTAGAGGAATCAGGTCTATAGGGCTTCGAGGAACCAGTGAGTACACGACCTGAAAAGGACTGAAGCCGGTACTCCTATTGACAGCATGGTTGTGGGCAAATTCGGCTTGGCTCAACTTCAGATCCCATGACCGAACATTTTCTCCTACCAGACATCTCAGTAAATCTCCGAGCGCTCGGTTCACCACCTCCGTCTGCCCATCAGTTTGCGGGTGATATGCACTGCTAAAATCCAACCTTGTATTGACCATCTTCCAAAGGCTCCGCCAAAAGTGACTGAGGAATCGAGTGTCCCGGTCAGAAACAATTGACGAAGGTAAACCATGAAGGCGATAAATCTCTCGGAAGAACAATTGGGCGACCTTGATAGCATCAGTAGTTTTTTTGCACGGGATAAAATGAACCATCTTGGAAAATCGGTCAACCACTACATAGATGGAATTACATCCACGTTGGGTTCTTGGCAGTCCCAAAACAAATTCCATGCTCAAGTCCGTCCATGGTTGAGTAGGAATCGGTAATGGCCTGTACAAACCAGCATTAGTCGCTTTCCCTTTGGACACTTGACAAATTCGACAACGTTCCACATATCTCTCTACTTCCTTCCGAATTGTTGGCCAAAAGTACGATGCCTTAACTAACTGAAGCGTGCGATCACTGCCCACGTGACCCTCCCCATGTATTTCAGTAATAATTTGCAGACGCAAACTACACTCGGGAATACAAAGTTGATTTCCCCGAAACAAGAACCCATCTACCAATACAAATTCTGAATTTTTTTTCTCTCGAACAGCAACCATTATCTCTGAAAAGTGTGGATCTGAATCATATAATTCACGAAAAGAGTTAAAACCTGGAACCTGGACAACCATTGTTGATAACAGATTGACTCTTCGACTCAGGGCATCAGCCACCCGGTTCGTAACACCTGCTTTGTGCTTCAGGACGAATGTAAATTGTTGAAGGTAAGCTGACCATGAAGCATGCCGGGAAGAAATTTTTTCTTGACTGTGGAGATGTCTCAATGAATCATGATCGGTGTATAGAATGAATTCTCGGTGGAATAAGTAATGCCGCCAATGTTTCACCGCTTGGACCACAGCATAGAATTCTATGTCATATGTGCTATAACGTACTCGAGATCCCGACAGTTTCTCACTGAAATATGCCACCGGTTTCCCACCTTGACTCAAAACAGCTCCGATGCCCACCTTGGAAGCATCGCTATGCAGCTCGAACGGTTGAGAAAAATCTGGTAGAACGAGTATAGGGGCTGTTGTCAATTTCTCTTTGATTTGCTGAAAACCTTCTTCAGCTTCGGTCGTCCACTGAAACTTGACTCCTTTCATACACTCAGTGACAGGTGCCATAATGCTACTAAAGTGCGGGATGAACCGGCGGTAGAATGATGCCAATCCATGGAAACTCCGTACCTCAGTAATTGTTTTCGGTTGCGGCCACTGCCTCACTGCCTCTATTTTGGACTCATCCACCTGTAGACCCTCTCCAGAAATAACATATCCCAAAAATAACACCTTTGGTGTCATAAAAACGCACTTCTTGGCTGCAGCAACAAATTTTTCTCTACGCAACACACATAACACTTCCCGAATGTGCTGAAGATGCAGCTCGGGGTTTGCACTGTAAATTAAGATATCATCGAAGTAATTGGAATAATTAGAGATGGAGCTCGGGGTTTGCACGCTTCAATTCGTTGATTCACGATGAATACCGAAATTGGAATAATTAGAGAAAACTCTAAAATTTTATAAATCAAAAGATGAATGGCCAATTCGGCCTACATCATTATTTAAAGCAAAATAAATCCTAAACCTAATCGAATTCCTTGGAAAGCAAGAAAAACGACTTAAAAACGGAAATTTACCAAAAAAGGCAAAAACGAAATTAAAGCAAAAACTAATTCTACTGAGAATCCTAAACACTCCAGAATTGACGGAAGTCGATTCGGAATTGGGAAACTCAAATTATTGCGAAAAAGAAACTTTCCTAAAACGGCAAAAATTGCAACTTCAAGACCTAAACGACGGAATTTGCCTAAAAAAGGACGTGCTTACGCAGCGAAGCTTCGTAGTAGTTCCGGAAACGCCGAAACGCATCAGCTGTCAAAATTTCAAATCATTCTGATTCCGCCGCCCGGGTTTAGCATTACTTGGTTTGTTTCAAATCCCACCCCTCCAAATAATCTAATGCCAGTTGATCCGCCGCATCACTAACTTTCAAACCCTAATACAATCTACTTAAATAGAATTGCAAAACTTAACTAAAAAGAAAATCTTAAACAAAAGGAATAGAATCCTAAATGAAAAAGAAATCAAATCTCTTAAAAATCAAAAGAATCCTAAAACATTAAAATCCTATCTAAAAAGGAAATTAGATTTGATTTAAAATTCAAATCATAAAATAATTAATAACCTAATTACATATAAACTAAAAGGAAATAAAATAACATGTATTAATTAAAAGAATATTTTTAAAATAAAAAGTCTTCAAGAAAATCTCCAATAATATCTCCTGCATCATGTTCTTTCTCTATTCTATGGGCGTTTCTAGTGGTGTTTTGTTTGTGGATGAATCCTGGGTCTGCTTTGCTGTTGTGGCCTTTTCTTGTTGTATGTTTTTTGGTTGTAATGGCTGATGGCTGTTGCGTTCTTGTATAATTTTTAGGGTTTGATTTGTTCTTTGGGAATTTAAAATATTTTTTTAAACAAGTCTATAAATTTAAAATATATTGATGTGAATTATGAAAAACATACAATGAGAGGAGAATTTATTGATATTGCTTTTTGAAAAAAAAAAAAAAAAAAAAAACCTCTCATGTTTGTCAAGGGGTCTCAAGACAAGATTGAGACTACTTTGATTGTTTTGTACAATTGAGATATGCTTACCATTTCAAGTAACACTATCTTTTGTTTTCAATGCTCGTATAGTCATTTTTGTATAGCTAATTCCAGTACATGTGGTCCCAGATGCACACTTGGCTTGACAACAATGGTTTGAGGTCTGTTCGTTTGTGTAAAGCGAAAATAGCTTCAACGTGTTGCATTTAAACGAAAAATTGAAATTGTATTGAGTGAGAGGTAGAGATGTACATTGAAATGGGGATGGGGGGAGGTCCACCATCCCCATTTTCTCATTTCCCCCAAACATATATAAATATAATTATAATATATATATATATATATATATTTTTTTTTTTTTTATTCTTTGAAAACGCTAACTCCCTAAGTAATATACACATTTTATATAAATTGCACTAATGAATTTTATTTTGTTTTTCTAATGGAATGTTTGTTTTTTTAGTTTAATTTGTAAATTTTAGTCAAATAGAAAAATCGGAGAAATGGGAAAAATAGAGAATTGGGAATGATGATGGATATAGGTCCCCTAAAATTCCTCATTCTCATCCCCGTTTTTCTCAAATGGGAAAATGGAGGGACCTATATCAATCCATATTCCCCAAATGTGCATCTTTAATGAGAGGTTGAATCGACACTATAATCGATACCCCTTTTGTGAAAAAACTTGAAAGAATTCAGACTAGGTTGTTGGGGTCAAAAGAAAATTGAAGAAAAAAAAATTGCAAACAAACATCGATCGTACAGAAGAAAAGGGCTTTTGACAATGAAGAATTAGTATTCTGCTGTCACGGATATTTATAATTTTCATCTATATGAGCTGTTTTGCATGACTCATGACTACATAAATGGATCATGTTTGAAAAAGGAACAACTTTGTGAAAAAATAACACCGCCATTTGTAAGTGGATCATGTTTGATCCTCTCATTTCAATAATTTTTTTTTTTAAGTAATCCTCTCATTTAAATTTAAAATCACTTCTATAATTATTAGTTTTTTTTTTTTTTTTCTCTTAATTAAATATTTTTGCATATATGATAGGACGTTACCTATAATACACCAATATATTAAAACACTTCTCTAATCTTTTAGCCTTCAAATATTGATATCAATGTTATATGAATTTGTTTAATTAAGTACAATTAGATTTAACAAATGTTCTTTTATATCCTTCACACAAATTGAAACTAACCAAGAGATTAACATGAATTATTAATCTAACCAAATTTCCTCCGCACATCTTATTGTCCAACGTACATGTCATGTGGTGGTCGTGACAAGTAAAATAACAGTCATTGATAGGATTTCAATTTTTTGTATTTCTTGTAAATGTGAATTTTTGTTAAAGTTTAAATGTAATGCATCACTAAAAAAAAGACACATACCAAGATCACTCGACATTTCTGGATTTTTAATACTTTTTGTTAATACTTCGAAACATTTTGGTGTGAGGGTCTCACCATAAATTCATCACTCGAAAATAACTGTAAATATTTGTAAGTATTATACATTTATACCAATCATATATTATAAATTCATCCCTAAGAAAATCCGGCACAATATATTCACAAGTGTTCAACCAATCATATATTATTAGCAAATTTTCTATTGTATTTTGAGTGGAAAGTCTAAGGTATGAGCACCACACACAAGTTTTTATTGGCAGCAATCGCCATATATTATAAATTCATCCCTAAGAAAATCCGGCACAATATGATGTAGAATGAATTTGTAAAGGATGATTCAGGAACAATTTTGGAAGATACTGTTAGGTTTTGACTTGTATTCCTAAGTGAACAAATGTGAACCAAACAAGACTCAAGTGATGTGTTACTTCTTGGAGACGTGAGATACGTTTAGAAATTGAATGGTGGTAGTTTGAGGGAGGTTGAATATTGTTGAAGAACTGAAGAAACGGTATCTGGCAATTTCCGCTACCCAGACCGCTAAGTAGGCAAGTGCTTGGCCGGCGACATAGGGCGGTCAAGTCTAGAGGTTCAAGCGCAGTGCATGACCGCTGCCGAGGCAAGGCACAGGCAACGGTACCAAGAGCGGTCAAGAGCAGAATTGTTCCATGGTGTTGGGAGTAGGGTGCACACCAGGACCAATGCGGCGGAGACGATGCATTGCTGAGATAGAAAATAATACATGGAATGGGAAAAGGTATTCTTCTGGAAGTTCTTGTACTTATCGGAAAAGGATTTACTCCTTATAAGAAGACTTATCATAAAAAGAAATAGTATTTATGTTGAACAAGTAAGTCTTGTACATTTAGAAGTCGGATTTCCTTTTATCTTAAAATCAGTATAACTATTATAAATTGAACCTTGTAATTAGGTTGAATGTGTGAGTTGAACACCATGTAACATCAGAGAGTGTGAGTGAGATTCGGGGAGACCCATGGGAATATCCGAGGAGGGATCTAAGGGGATATCGGTGGATCACATTAGAGATCCGTGGGTGATATTTAGGGGAGACCTAGGGTATATTATGGGGGTTCTTGGTGAGGATCTTGTGAGTGGGGTTTGGGGTTAGGTGTGAGAGAGAATCCTAGAGCATATGGTTGTAACCATTTATCATATAGTGGAACTTCCTCTGTCGTCCTGACGGCCCATGGTTTTTTACCCGATTTGGATTTTCCAAGTATGTCTTGTGTTGTGATTGTTTTATTCTCTCTCATCTATTTTTCTACTATGTTGACGTTATTAATTGCTATGAGTTATGGGCGAGTATTAGGCACGGCGTTCTGCGGTCATCAGTTCTAGTGGATTATCCCAATAGATGCAGCTGAAAGGACATCAGGTAGTCCTAAAAATGATACTGTTATGATCCAGAGCAGCGAATTAGAGGGAAATAAATATGCAACTGAGCTACCAGAATGTCAACTCGAAGATCGGGTTAGTCGGCTGGAAAAGATATTTGCAGAGCTAAAAGCAGCAAAACTTGGTCTTTCGCATCACAATTAATCCACTCCTGTTGAACATGATAAACAGAATTGTTATAGCTCTAGCTCTATAGCTGCATGAATTAACTTTTGTCAATAGGATTGATGTATGGCCAAATATTTTTGATTATTTTGTCAATAGGATTGCTGGTTTGGCAGTTAATTTTTGGCTTTTCTGTATCAGAAATGTTGGCCTCTTTAGAAAAACCAATTGTAGATTGTATATATATATGTTGATCATTTGAGTGTAAATTCAGTTTGGGAAAACAAATTGTGAAGACTACTCTGGTTTGACAGTTGATATCTGGAATCCTTATATGCATCATAGTTTTATTTTATATCAGCATTTATGATGGATAACATTTGTTGCAATTTGTTGATGATGGGTACATTTTCGACCGGACATTGTTTCTCCATCCTTCGGAAAATTTTACGTGTCATTTGCTCATTGTGGTATTGATGCAGCGGAAAATTCAACATAATAACAATCGATAAAAGAAAGGATAAACGATTTGGATCCATTGATTCGCGCACGAATACCGAATTATTAGGCTTCAAATACGATAATCAACTTCGCGCACGAAGAATAATGTAATTGGATAATTGAGAAACATCTCTGAATTTTATTTAATCAAAAGCTGTCTTTCAAACCCTAATACAATCTACTTAAATAGAATTGCAAAACTTAACTAAAAATAAAATCCTAAACAAAAGGAAAAGAATCATAAATGAAAAAGAAATCAAATCTCCTAAAAATCAAAAGAATCCTAAAACATTAAAAACCTATCTAAAAGGGAAATTAGATTTGATTTAAAATTCAAATCATAAAATAATTAATAACCTAATCACATATAAACTAAAAGGAAATAAAATAACATGTATTAATTTCAAGAATATTTTTAAAATAAAAAGTCTTCAAGAAAATCTCCAATAATATCGCCTGCATCAATAATGATGTAGGTTGGTTGAGTAGTGTTATTTGGGTGCTCAAATTTGTCAAAATGTCATATCAGTTCTGAGCTTAAACAACTAATTTGTGGGGTGCATTTCTATTCAATTTTTATGATATATTTCTGATGTGATGTTTGATTTTAATGATCTTTACTATTGATTCTGAATATCTGATATAGTTTTGTTTCTTTCTTTTTTCATATGGCATGATTGGTTGCAACTTGCACTAAAAAAGTGTTGAATGCATAAATATCTAAAGGAAACTATGTGCTTACTGTATTTGAACTAACCAAAAAAAGCCATCACATTAGAGTAACCAGGGAGTGAACTAATGCCCATAACTTTATTGAAAGTGAAAGAATAATGTTAACCAGTATTGAGTTTATAGAATTTTGCAGTAGTAAGAAATGCTTTGCTTGATGATTTAGGGGGACTGAATACATTCTCTAAGAATAAAATTATCTTGTAACATTGAGTGAAATTGTATTCTGTTTTTGATGACCGTCACAAAAGAAATCCATAAGAAAATTAATTTTCCATGAAATTTTTTGTTTGTTGGATGAGACCCTGAAATTTTCCTTCTACATGACAGTCTTGAATGTTTAATTTCCCTGCCTTCTTTATCTCCCACTCCTTCAAGAAAAACATCAATAGATTAGGGGTATTTCATTGATCGGTTCAAGGTATTTGTGCTTCTGTTGGAACAAAGTTTTCTGGTGTAAGCATCTGATACATTCACTAGAAAAGTCACACTGTGCATCACTTCTGGCAATTGGGAGTCTTGTAGTGAAGTTAAAGAGTTTGATTATCGAATACCTACTAGCAGTTGTATTCACGATAATTCATCCTAGACAGAAACTACTAAAATTCGGGATGAGCTTTTGCTATTAGTCAGATTTGTGTAGATGCTTCTGTCTGATTCACCGGTGCAGAAAGGAGACGATATACAGCAGGACATCATCTATTAAGAAGATTGAAAGCTGATGATGAATTGTGGGGACTTCTTCTTCTGGTAGCGGGACTTCTTCTGGTACCATTGAATGGCTAATGCAGGAGCTTCTAAAAGACAAGCTGCAGCAGTGGCTGTCTTCGAAATCCATGGGAGAAAGTGATCAGCCAGATTGCTCCTTGTCTAAGAAAGAGCGAGGGATAGTACACATGATTGCTGGGTTGGGCTTTGAGTGGGCTTTAAACCCAATTCTCAGTCATGGAGTCAATGTCAACTTCTGGGATATTAATGGGTGGACTGCTCTTCATTGGGCTTCGCGTTTTGGAAGGTACTAAAATTCCTGTGTGTGCGTTTTGGAAGGTACTAAAATTCTATTATTATGTGTGTGTTCAAGGGTGTGTTTGTGTTTTCGAAGTACTAAAATTCTATTATCGTGTGCGTGTATTTATGTGGAAGTGCATGTGTGTATAAACTTCTGGGATATAAAAGTTTTTAAGTGGTCCATGTTTTTCTTCTGTAATAGGGAGAAAATGGTTGCGGCCCTTTTAGCTTCTGGTGCATTTGCTGGAGCAGTGACCGATTCCACTTCACAAGATTGAACTGGCAGAACCCCAGCAATCATTGCTGCCTCCAATGGGCATAAGGGACTTGCAGGTTATCTTTCGGAGGTGTCACTCACCAGCCATCTTTCATCCCTCACACTGGAAGAAAGTGAGCTTTCCAAAGGCTCTGCTGAGGTCCTTTGCTGATGGCCTCGCGAAGCAGGGATCGGCCGACAGTTTGGACAGGACTGTGTGGGGGGATGTCTGACTCTGCTGTCTTTTTGATCAGTCGCTTTTGTTTTGTTTTTTTTTTTTTTTTGTTTTTTTTTTTTCTGGTTTTTGTGTTCTTCTCTCCCCCTCTGTTCTTAAGGGATCGTTTCTTTTGTTTTGTTTTGTTTTGTTTTTTTGTTTTGCTGCCTTGGTGTGTTTGTTTTGCCTGGTTTGTTCGTTTGGCTTGTGGCTCTTGTTTTGGTCTTAGTTAGGCCTTCAATAAATCTTTTGCTGTTAAAAAAAAATAAGCAGAAATAGCTGTGCATAGTGTCACAAACGGGAGGATCAGCTTTCACTTGGCTGCAGTCAGGAATGCAGCTCAGGCTGCTGCATCTATGCAGTCTCCATTCCGTGCACTCTTTCAGAAGGCGGCAGCAAAAAGACGCTGCAGGTGCTGATTCTAGTATAGATCAGTATGGTTTAGATTCAGATGACATTCCAGTACTTTTAGCTATGTCAAAGCTGACTTTTTGTAATGTTCGTGATTACAATTCAGCTGCTTTTTCCATTCAGAAGAAATATCGAGGATGGAAAGGTCGCAAAGATTAAGATACAGGTAACACATTTCTTATACATGAACTATTTACCGAATATCTCCTCACCTAACAAACTGAAATTGGAATTGTCTCTTGGCTTAATCATCATTCATGTTTGAATTCATATCACATACAAACTTATTAGTTAACACAATGAATAAATTTATATCGCGGTATGCAAACAAATTTTGATATACTAAGACTGCATTATGAATTACAGTGCAAGGGAAAGATGATCTACAAAAATATTAACTTTTAAGTTTTTTGGCAAGCTCATGTAAGAGGTTATCGGGTTAGTAAAACTACAAGGTAATCTGTTGGGCTGTTGGAGTTCTAGATAAGGTTATACTGCGGTGGCGACGGAAAGGGGTTGGTTTGCGAGGTTTTCGGCAGGAGACAGAGTCATCCATTGATGATAGTGAAGATGAAGACATTCTCAAAGTGTTCCGCAAAGAGAAAGTAGATGGAGCTATTGATGAGGCTGTCTCTCGAGTTTTGGGCATGGTTGATTTTCCAGATGCACACCAACAATATCATCGCATGCTTGAAAGATACCGACAAGCTAAGGTAAGTAGACAAACATTCAAGTGTAAAGTAACTTTGATGGACTCGAATCCAACTAGTTAAACTAAATTTTAGTGATAGTTTAACCATAGTGAGATTCAACTGTTCTTGCAGGATGAACTTGGAGCAACAGCAGCAGCAGCATCGATATCTGGAGGTGACATTGTCGATATGGATAATGATGATTCGTACCTATTAGAGTAGTTAGTAGCAAGCTCTAAGCATCATAACTTGTGTTTCTATTTGCATTCAACTTATCATGTTTGTACATAGTGATATGATTTTCATAGTAATTGTTAGTGATTCTATTTGATATAATCAGGCTCTTGAGTCTTGTATATTAATGGTGTAAATGCTGCTAGTTTTTTTGGGTTCTAAATTATTCAGTATTTAGATGTTCACTATTAATGGTGTAAATGCTGCTAGTTTTTTTGGGTTCTAAATTATTCAGTATTTAGATGTTCACTTTTTATTATTATTATTATTATTATTATTATTATTATTATTATTATTATTATTATTATTATTTATTATTATTATTATTTTGAAGAGATTTATTCAATATTTAGATGTTCACTTTTTTTTGGGTTCTAAATTATTCAAGTTGGTTTATTATCAGGGAGGAATGTCACAACTCACAATCCCTAAGGCCTCTCTTCCAGATTTGCAGTAGGAAAGTAATTGTACGCTTCAGCTCATTCAATGAACTCTTGAAGAAACTCTTGACTCATTTAAGAATTCCATACACGGAGATATGAGGAACCTCCAAATCGAAATTGTAAGACAGTTCCATATGCTATGGGTATGTATGTGTCAAATGAGCTGTACATTCCTAATTAGTCTCAAAGAATAGAGTCAACTATTGATTGTGCAAGATTATAGGAATCACAATTATTCTCTGTATTATTCTTTCCTATAATTGTTTTCCTGTATTTCTATATAATCTTTGTATTGCTACATATTGGATAGATGAATAAAATATATTCTTCACCCAAATTTAAGATGGTATCAGAGCAGTCGATCATGACTGTATCTTGACCTAACCTTAGTACGCTTCCGCAGCCGCCATACCACCTTACAAACCCAGTCCAAATTCTTGCAGCAGCAATCATTCACTTCTCCATCAGTTTCTTCGCCACCACTCGCATCGCTTATAGACCAAAAGCCAAACGCATCTATCATTCATTGAGCCGTCATCATGACAAGTGCAGACGACTCCAACAAATCTGAATCAAATTCAGGTTCCGGTGAGTCAAAATCAACCACCCAGATTGTCACCATCCAAGGAGATAATTTCAACTTCTCAACTAGAATCAAATTGGATGAACATAATTATTCTCTATGGCATCAAGTCATAGAGATGAAAATTGCTGGACGAGAGAAACATTGCCACTTGACCGGTGATACGACTCAACCTGCAGCCACAGACCTGACATACAACAAATGGCGTGCGTCAGATTGCCAAGTCAAGAGTTGGTTATTTGATGCCATGCAACCAAATCAGATGAAACGGTTTATTCGTTATGACACAGCCAATCAAGTCTGGGATGCAATCAAGAAAACATATTCTGATGGTTCAGATGAGGCAAAGATTTATGATCTACACAAAAGATCATTCACGATGAAACAGAATGGAGCATCTATTGCCAATTACTATAGTGAACTCACCGAAATTTTTCAGGAACTAGATCAATTAAATCCAAGCAACATGAAGCATCCATCAGACATTGAAATCAGACGCGAAGAGATTGACCGCCTTCAAGTTTATATCTTTCTTGCAGGTTTGGAAAATAATTTTGATCAAATCAGAGGAGAGATTTTGAGGATGGAGCCTAAACCTGAACTAGAGGCAGCTTATGCACATATCAAAAGAGAGAGTAACAGACAAGGAACCATGTCTGAAGTTGGTGTCACAACTGAAGCAGCAGCCTTGATTGCCGCAAGGTCCAAGCACTCTCGGCCATCCACTCAGAACCGAACCCTAATGAAGTGTACCAAATGTGGTTTAGATAACCATACAGTTAAGGGTTGTTATGAGGTTATTGGTTATCTAGAAGGATGGGTTCACAAAGGGCGAAAAAAGGATTTGAGCAGAGCCTCGTTTGCATCGGCTGAGTTATCCCAGGAGATCATATCAGAATCTTCATCAGGTACATCTGGCTCCAAGGCCTTGGCCACCTCAAGTATTTCTTCTGGCACATCTTCACTTACTTGTAATAGATCACGGATTATTGACACTGGTGCCACTGATCACATGACATCTAGTTTTATTGGGTTACACTCTACCAAACCATCAAATCAAACACATGTTACTAGTGCCAATGGAACCACTTCCCCAGTTATGGGAGAAGGTTCCCTATCTCTTACATCATCATTAAACCTAGATCATGTCTTGGTTGTCCCTTCTCTCGATTATGACTTGTTATCTGTTCCTCAAATTATTGATTCCCTTAATTGTACTGTGTGTATTTTGCCATTGTACTGTCTTTTTCAGGACCTTCTTACCAGGGCTGTGATTGGATGTGGTACTAGGAGGGGAAAGTTGTATTATTTGGACCTGACAAAAGAATGCAATAAAAGATTGAGTCAAGCACATCATGTGAGAGGGGACGAGTCTATCAGGATGAAGGCGGTTTGGTTGTGGCATAGACGATTAGGGCATGCTTCTTTTGGTTATCTGAAACTGTTATTTCCAGATTTGTTTTCTAAGTTTGCTAAATCAGACTTTCATTGTGAAACTTGTATTTTAGCGAAAAGCCATCGTATTTCGTACCCATTAAGATTGAATAAAAGTTCTATGCCTTTCATGATTGTCCATTCGGATGTTTGGGGACCATCAAGCGTTCCTACTATTCGTGGTTTTAAGTGGTTTGTAACATTTATAGATGACTGCACCAGGATGACATGGGTATTTCCCATGAAGCTGAAAAATGAAGTTACTTCCAAATTCAAACAATTTCATCAATATGTTGCTACTCATTTTGACAAGAAAATCAGAACTCTTAAGTCTGACAATGGAGGAGAGTACGTGAACAATGACTTACGTAATTTTTTAAGTAATAATGGGATTGTTCATCAAACCACATGTGTCTATACACCACAGCAGAATAGCGTAGCAGAACGTAAGAATCGTTATCGCTTGGAAGTTGTCCGTGCCTCGCTATTTGAGGCCCATATGCCCCATCATTTTTGGGGAGAGGCTCTTTGTTCAGCTGCTTACCTCATCAATAGAACACCATCCAGTACTCTTTAGTATCAAACTCCATTTCGACATTGAACACTCTCCTCACCATGCCATCCACACCAAATCTTAAACCACGTGTTTTTGGTTGTGTTGCTTATGTCCAGGTATATCCACACTAGCGCGGCAAGCTTGATCCGTGTGCACTATGCTGTGTCTTTGTAGGGTATGTTGACACTCAGAAAGGCTATAAGTGTTTCCACCCACCTACTCAGACCTTATATATTAATGCAGATGTTACTTTCAATGAGAATGAGTTTTATTACTCAGGGGGAGATTCTGGGCATCCCCTGCAAGGGGAGAACTCTATATTTGCAGAAGATACTCAGAATCATATCATCCAAATTCTACAGAATGTCTCAGAACACAAGCAACCCCAGACAACACTTGAGGATGTAGTGACAACTAATTTACCAGCTATAGTGGTGTGCAACAACAGCAAGAGCCACAAGAAATGGAGTCTCCTGAAAATGCTTCAGAAACTTTCTCTCCCACAGCTTCTCCTACTTTACCACCACCACTCATCCAATCAGATCCTGAAAAATCTCCACAGGTAACTGAACACTCAAATTCAAACTCTAACATTTTATCAGAGTCAAGTCATATAGAAAACACAGGTTATCAGTTACCCCCTCATACAACTAGAGGAGTCCCTAGGCAAAAACATGATCCTGACCCTAAGCAAAGGTTAAATACCCTATTGCAAATCATGTGTCTCTACATAGGCTATCTCCGTCATGTGCATCATTTGTACGTCAATTATCCACTGTGTCTATTCCAAGTAATGTGCAGGTTGCTCTAAAAAATCCCAAGTGGACTCAAGCAATGAATGAAGAAATGGAGGCCCTTCAGAAGAATTCCACGTGGGAGATGACTACCCTTCCTAAAGGGAAAAGAACAGTAGGTTGCAAATGGATATATACTGTAAAGTTCAATGCAGATGGCACCATTGAACGATACAAAGCAAGACTAGTGGCAAAAGGTTACACTCAGACTTATGGAATTGACTATGGGGAGACATTTGCTCCCGTAGCCAAGATTAACACAATTCGAGTGCTTATTTCTATAGCAGTAAATTTGGACTGGCCATTATTCTAGTTTGATGTCAAAAATGCTTTCCTGCATGAAGACCTAGAAAAAGAAGTCTATATAAACCCCCCTCCAGGATGGAAGATGGGATCCAGTCAGAGCAACATAGTGTGTAAACTGAAAAAGTCTCTTTATGGATTGAAGCAATCACCTAGAGCATGGTTTGGAAGGTTCAACAAATCAATGAAGAATTTTGGCTACAAGCAAAGTAACTCAGATCATACTCTTTTCTTGAAACATAGGAAAGGTAAGGTTACTGCCCTTATTGTGTATGTTGATGACATGGTGGTTACAGGGAATGACCTAGAAGAAAGGGCAGCATTGCAGCATTATTTAGCCAATGAGTTTGAGATGAAAGATCTAGGTGCTCTGAAGTATTTTTTAGGTATTGAAGTAGCTCGTTCAGAACAAGGAATATTTCTATCGCAACGAAAATATACCCTTGACATTTTAACCGAAACTGGAATGTTAGCTTGCCAGCCAGCAGACACTCCAATAGAGGAGAATGATAAACTTGGTGAGTATCCAAACCAGGTACCTACCAACAAAGAAAGGTATCAACGTCTTGTTGGTAAGTTGATTTATCTATCACATACTAGACCTGATATAGCATATGCAGTGAGTATAATGAGCCAATTCATGCATGCACCAAGTGAAGCACACATGGATGCTATGAATAGAATTATGAGATACTTGAAGTCAGCTCCTGGAAAAGGGTTGATGTTCTCATGTCATGGTCGTCTAGATGTTGAGGGTCATACTAATGAAGACTGGGCAGGTTCTGTTAGTGATAGGCGATCTACATCTGGATACTTTACCTTTGTAGGAGGCAATTTGGTCACTTGGCGGAGTAAAAAACAGAAAGTAGTGTCGAGATCAAGTGTTGAAGCAGAATATAGGGGTATGGCATATGGAGTATGTGAACTACTATGGATTAGAAACTTGTTGAGAGATTTGGGATTCAAACCTAAACACGCCATGAAATTACATAGTGATAGCAAGGCTGCAATCGCGATTGCACAAAATCCGGTGCAACATGATAGAACTAAGCATGTTGAAGTTGACAGGCATTTCATCAAAGAAAAGCTTGATGCTAAGATCATTGAGGTACCGTTTGTTAAATCTAAAGATCAACTTGCAAATGTCCTCACCAAAGCAGTCAAAGGCAGAGTTTTTCACAGCTCTCTTAGCAAGTTGGGCATGGACGACATATACGCTCCAACTTGAGGGGGAGTGTCAAATGAGCTGTACATTCCTAATTAGTCTCAAAGAATAGAGTCAACTATTGATTGTGCAAGATTATAGGAATCACAATTATTCTCTGTATTATTCTTTCCTATTATAGTTTTCATGTATTTCTATATAATCTTTGTATTGCTACATATTGGATAGATGAATAAAATATATTCTTCACCCAAATTTAAGAGTATGTACTCATCATTTTTATCCTTTGAATTTTATTTTTTAAAAAGATTTTTTCCTTTACAAATACATAATAGACAACCAAGCTGAGCTATGCTAATAATTGGTTTAAGTTCTCATGTTTGACTGATCTATCTAACAAGTTCCCATCTTGTTTTGTGTTCACAATATAAATTGATGTCTATTTAGACAGTTTGTTTTCTTTCATGGGGACTGATTTAGTTTGTTTGAATTTTGCCGTGGTAGTAAAAGAATGGTTGCTGCTGCATATGTTGAGATGGAAGTTAGACAAACAAAGATCAAATATCATCCTAATAAGTGGTCTAAGATAGCCAACAATATTCCTTCTCTTAACTCATTCTTATGTTTTATCTCAGGTATGCCTATTTATAATAGCTCAATAGTTACTAACGTTTTCTTAATAAAAAAATTCATATTTTTTGTTGCTTTAAATTTGAAGAATTGTTTTATATTTAACTATTCCTGCAATTTCTAATCGTATGACAATTACTTATGTACCTTAAATTGAGAGTGTTGTTAACTTATCTTCATTTTCATTTGTGAGATATTTTTTCAAGCTTATTTGGCGGTACAACCTTGATTCATTGAACTGTTAAGGAAAAGCTCATGCCGGTTTGCAAATACAGTATCGATCAAATTCCATATTTGAAGGCTACTAAAAGTGACAGATAATTTCTTGATATCAAAAATTGCAAGTTGTACAATTGATTTGGGTAAACTTTGACCTTACTGTCAGAAAGCTCGAGGGGAGGTACCAATATCCAATCTTCATTTTCTAATTGATATCATTGTACACGTATTGTATTTCCTGGCTTTCAGTAGATAGCAGGGTTTTCTTTGAATCTGGTTGATTTGAGTTTGAACTCTAATTGAAGTTGCATTCATCTCTAAAGCTGTAGATTGCTATCTTCTGTTAGAGACTGAATTTTGCTTTTTGTTTTCTGTAGTGTTCCTCTTCAGAGTTATTCAGACAAGTTCTTATGCTTCTTTGTTGAATGGCCGATCATGCTACTGCTACGGCTGGCTGACTTCAGGTGGATTGTATATGCTGGAATTTTGGTTTTGGATTTTCTTCTACTAAAAATTTTCACTTTTTTCTGTGATCGCTGCTGGAGGCTAACGTCAATAAACACCGAATGTAGATTTAGCTTAAAGAGGTAATTTCTTCTACAATTACTTAAAAAAAAAAAAAAAAAATGATTACAATGATTGCTTGTTATATGTTTTACTAATTTATCAAACTTCTTACCTCTTATATGTTGTGATTGGAGCTAAAAACTGTTTGCTATGATTGATATAAGGCCTTCATGACTCTAATTTGCCTCTATAGTCTTTATCTAAATTAATGCAAACTATAAAATTGAGAAAAGATGTAAGTAAAAGACTTAATTTATGTAATTCTCATTTGGTTGTAACTTGTAATTTTGGAAATAGCATTGGCCAAAAGGCTTTTTTACATAGTAATTTTCTATTAGTAAACGATAATAGTTTTGTTCTGTACTTATTACTATTACTTTCAAGTGCTGGAATCAATTTCAATCAAACTCTACCATCTCTACTGCAGTATGGTTCACATCAGTTAGACCAGTCTAGAATATCCTACGAACTCAACCAGACTTTATCCAACGTTTGTTCTTAGAATCATACTCAAAAAGCACTCTTGACAGTAAAGTATTATAACGAGGAATTTGTATCATAGAGTACTCATGTCCAAACTTATATCTTTTTAATTCAAACGGGAATTGCTCTGTTTTATCTACCGGTGAAGTCTAAAGTTGTGGACTGATATCAATTGCAGGAAGCTGTATTCCTCTTCAGTTTTCTGTTGCTGGACTGAATCTGAATCCTTAAAATCCAAGGGAGTTTACTTGTCTCTTCACCAATGGAAGTTGGAATCAAAAAGGGTCCGTGTTTGATTGGGAAACAATGTGTGATTTGTTTAGAAGACTTTGTGGGCGGAGATGAAGCTATTCTGATGCCATTTATAGTCACATATTTATCACCAGAAAATATTATGTTTAGCCTGCTAATATGGGAGAGATGAAATTGTAAATATGAATATTAAGTACATGTCAATGTTGTTAACGTTGTTACTACTGCAACACGTCATCAATGTTGTTAAAAAAACATGTCAAATTGTATGTCCAATTTGACATGTTGTATCTTTCTTATTACTTGTTGTATTTCCAATTTGAGAAATCAATTTAGAAGTGTTTAATTGTATGTCTTTATTACTTGTGCAAGAATGTAGTTTTTATAATAATCTTTTGGTTAGACATGTCCATGGTCTGAAGTTTCAGCTATGGACATCAGACGGTCAACATAACTGGAAGTCTGGAAAATGGATTCAGCATTTCTGCATGCATCCATACGAAAATGGAGACTTTGTGGCTGATAATGCCAACACATCAAGCCACCAACAAAGATCAAATTGAAATGGAGACTTTTGTTGTTTAATTTTCCCACACAAGATGCGACAAGAATTAAAAGCAAATAAAGAAATGCACATAGGCTTTTCATATTAGTTTCCATTATGCAATTAGAATTTCATAAATAATGAACAACATGCCATGTTTGGCTACTTGGCACATGTTTTCCAACTAGCTTGATCACATCCTAATCTCAGCTCTCTTTCCCTCGTACACATACCCACCAAATTTATTTTATTACTATTTGATCTTCTAAATGAAGCCGTTGCAGCATATAACAATCTACCTGTCCAAAAAAAAATAGTCAAAGAGATTTACAACAAGTGAAACATTTACTATTTCTTTCCTTAGAATTAGTATAAAACAATTAAAGTGACTCATCTTAAATAAGTAAACTCATTGTTTTAAAAAACCAACTCCAACATGTTGATACAAAACCCAAAACCCATTTTGTTTATCTCAAAAACAAGAAATATCTCAAGACATGAATACCTAAACAAAAACAAAAAATAAAACTCAAGCAAAACAGCACATAAGAGTGAATTAAAGTTAGTTTTTCCTTTCTAAACTAGTAAAATATTTCACATATTACTAACAGAGAAACAAAACATTCATTCCTTTGTTTGTAAATATAGCTATTTGAAGTCTTTTTAAACTAAACCCATTTGATTAAGCACATTTTAGCATTTCACATTATAAAATATCACACAGAAACAAAACTATGTCTTTGACTAATGCTTTACATAGTAGATTTAATAATAAACGAAACATTTATGGGGTTGATTTATGAGGGAAAGAGAGCTAAAGCCATAAGTCATAAGTAAGTAAAATCAGAATACATCATAAAACTGACAAACAAACCCATCAAAATTTCTAAAACACTATCATTTATCGAACATGAAACAAGAAAAAAAAAAGCCATGTTAGATTTCCACATAAGTCAGTAGATTAAGCAACACAGAACTCAAAAAAGAAAGTGAAAAACAGAACCCACGTGACAGAAAACAGAAACAAAGCTAGAGAGTGAATTACCAAGCTCTCAGAGCTGTGCTCTAGCAGATACACTATGAAGAACTCAGGCACCCTCTTCTGGTTGAACGTATTGGCCATCTCTCTCTCTCTCTCTCTCTCTCTCTCTCTCTCTCTCTCACTCTCTTGGTTTTCAAAGATAAAATGAGCCTAATGATGTTAAGTACACACAATGAGAGGAGAACTTTTTGATGTTGCTTTTTGAAAACACTTCTCTCACGTTTGTCTAATGGTTTCAAGACAAGACAGAGACTACTTTGATTTGTTTTGTCCAAAAATTTTGACACTGAATCCACATTGACCATTATATCTAAAGATTAATAAATCTCCGGACTCTATAGAATGATCTCCAACTAATTTTTTCCAAACATTCAGAAACAGAATCCTTCCATCAATATAATCCACAATTACATGCCACAAACTTCCCATATGATTACTGAGGACAACATTCTTTGGCAGCAGTCTATTACAGAATGATACAAAAGAATCTGGGATAAGCTACAAGAAAAAGTGGTTGTATATCAGTCAATCATAACATCTAAAAGATCCAAAAGTCAATTGAATATCATTTGAAATGTGCTTCTGTCTATAATTTTACTCTTTTCACATCATCTTTTATGTATTCCAAGATACAAACTGTTGTCTATGTGTACTCTGATATATGTATACACGATAGTAAACTATTTCTTCGTGATATTATTTTTGCTAAAATGCCACCCTATGGTTGGAAAAAATTTGTCGAAGATAATTCTATTATTTTCACTTTATAGAATTGTCTCCTACAATTTTTTTCCAACCATTCAAAAACAGAACCCTTCCATCGATATAATCCACAATTACATGCCACGGACTTCCCATATGATTAATGAGGACGGCATTCTTTGGCAGCAATCTATTACATAATGACACAAAAGAATTTGGGATGAGCTACAAGAGAAAGTGGTTCAGTCAATCATAACATCTAAAAGATCTAAAAGTCAATTGAATATCATTTAACATGTGTTTCTGTCTATAATTTTACTCTTTTCACATCATCTTTTATATATTCCAAGATACAAATTGTTGTCTGTGTACTCTGATATATGTATGCATGATAGTAAACTATTTCTTCGTGATATCATTTATGCTAAAATGCCACCCTATGGTACTAATAGACCATCAGATTACATTTAGAAGAAATCCTACAGCATAGGATGTGAGAAACACACAAATCTTGAAGGGGAAAGAAAAACAAACAACTTCATATGATTGTATTCACTTAATAATTTACTGTATAAGATGTAAGTTCTAGTTATAATTGTACTCATTAATTTTCCCACACAAGACGCAACAAGAATTACAAGAAAAAAAAAAAAAAAAAAAAAGAAATGCACATAGGCTTTTCATATTAGTTTCCATTATGTAATTAGAATAATGAACAACAACAACAACATGTTGATACAAAATCCAAAATCCATTTTGTTTACCTCAAAAACAAGAAAATATCTCATGACATGAATGTCTAAACAAAAACAGAAAATAAAACTCATGCAACAGCACATAAGAGTGACTTAAAGATAGTTTTTCCTTTCTAAACTAGTAAAATATTTCACATATTACTAACAGAGAAAAAAAATATTCATTCCTTTGTTTGTAAATATAGCTATTTGAAGTGTTTTTAAACTAAACACATTTGATTAAACACATTTCAGTATTTCACATTATAAAATATCACACATAGCAAATTTCCAACGTCAAATACATTACTAGCTTCATCCAACAGAAACAAAACTATGTCTTTGACTAATGCTTTACTTTGTAGATTTAATAATAATCAAAACATTTATGGGGTTGATTTATGAGGGAAGGAGAGCTAAAGCCATAAGTAAAATAAAGTAAAATAAGTAAATAACAAAACTTTTTCATCATAGAATCAGAATACATCATAAAACAGACAAACAAACCCTTCAAAATTTCTAAAACACTATCAATAGATTAAACAACACAGCACTCAAAAAAGAAAGTAAAAAACATAACTCACATGACAGAAAACAGAAATAAAGCTAGAGAGTGAATTACCAAGCTCTCAGAGCTGTGCTCTGGCAGATACACTATGAAGAACTCAGGTACCCTCTTCTGGTTGAACGTATAGGCCCTCTCTCTCTCTCTCTCTCTCTCTCTCTCTCTCTCTCTCTCTCTCTCTCTCTCTCTCTCTCTCTCTCTCTCTCTCTCTCTCTCTCTCTCTCTCTCGGTTTTCAGAGATAAAATGAGCCTAAAAAAAACACAATGAGAGGAGAACTTATTGATGTTGCTTTTTGAAAACACTTCTCTCGTGTTTGTCTAGTGGTCTCAAGACAAGACTGAAGACTGACACTACTTTGATTTGTTATGTACAATTGAGATATGCTTACCATTTCCAGTAACACTTTCTTTTGTTTTCGATGTTCGTAACTTCATATTAGAGGTGGCCATGGTTTCGGTTAAACCGACGGTTTTGCCCGCGGTTTAACCGAAACCGTACTTCCAAAAACCGCCCCAAAACCGAAACCGAAACCGGCGGTTTCAAAACCGGTCGGAAACCGGTTGAACCAGTTACGGTTTCGGTTTGGGTACTTCCAAAAACCGCCAAAAACCGGCCGTTAAACCGCCGGTTTTTTTATTAAAAAAAAATTAAAAAAAATCGACTAATCAGAAGCTGACACGTGGCATTTTTTTTGAATTTTTTTTTAAAAAACCGAAACCGAACCCAAAACCGTCGGTTTTTAAACCGAAACCGAAACCGAAACCGTAAAACCGCCGGTTAGAAACCGTGTACCAAACCGGTTTTCCGGTTACGGTTTCGGTTTTGGGTGGCCACGGAACCGAAACCGCCGGTTTCAAACTGAAACCGAACCGAAACCGAACCGTGGCCACCACTACTTCATATAGCTATTTTTGGATAGCTAATTCTAGTACTTGCGGTCCCAGATGCACACTTGGCTTGAAAACAATGGTTTGAGCCTGTTTGTGTACAACGAAAATGGCTTCAAGGTGGGGTTGCATTGGAACGGAAACTTGAAAATTGAAATTGGATGGAGTGTGGGGTTGAATCGACAATATAATCAAAACCCTTTTGTGAAAAGCTTTAAAGAATTCAGATTCAGTTGTTGGGGTCTGAAGATAATTGAAGAAAAAAAACATCGTACAGAAGTCAAGGCTTTTGAGTTTTGACTGTGAAGACTGATAAAGCAGTCACTAAGAATGGAAGAAAACGGAGACGGCCAAGGTTACTTTTATCCACTTTTGGATTTTGATATTAGAAAAGTTGATTTTTCTGATTTGGGTCCAAAAACATATTTGTTGTTTCACTGGGCTCGCTTATCATTCACAGTTTCGGCCATGTCAGCATATTTTGCTGATGTGTCATAACACGGCAGTGGGTAGTAGATTGCGTGGCATACCATATCAGCAAAACTTGATGAGCTGTTCGGTACGTCAGCAGAATTCAACTCACTTTAGAAAATTCACATGACAGTGTGTGCTGTTTAATTTAGGTACCAAGATGCTCCTTCATGTGGCCAGTGAAAAGATTTCTGTTAGAAGATTATTGTGCCGGTAAAAACTTGAATCTATTTCGAGTTGTACTAATTTGGATACAAAATGTATTTGAATAGACAATCGCCAAGGCGCCAAAGCAATGCCAAACTCATCATTGTCCTCAAATATGTTTTTTAACAGCTCCATCAACTTTATATCCACCATATCCTGAGCATACTTGTCTGCTGAACAAGAGACTACAATAATTTAATTCAAAGGTTTTGCAGCTGTTGTTGACTTGACAGTATCAAGAACTGCCTTAGTGACACTCAAATTAGGCTCATTGTTTGCCCAGAACAAGATATGCCAACAACCTAATCGCCACGAATGGCATACTGAGGAGACATTCTGAGACATTCTGAGACAAGTGAGAGATTTTAACACTTACGAAAATTTGGTTTAGTATGTCAAAACTCAAGTCTTCCCATCTTCTCAAACCTAATGATGATGAAGAGTTGTTTTGCTTTCGTTTGATATTAATCCTTCTATTCTTGTTAGTAGAATGTGCTACTTGCATGTCCATTTTTGTCACTGTGTTAATCTGAAAATGCAATCAAAAGTTTGTTAAGCAAGCTGCCAAACATCTTTTCTAGTTTTTACCACTTTTTTTAAAAAGGTGTCGAGGGTTTATCGGACCTACCGAGATTAAATACTATATGTTTAAATTAAATATCATAAAAACGTAGAATAGCTATCTAGGAAAAAAAAAAAACGCTTGATAGCTAAAAACTCTTGTCATCTAATGTTGAAACAGCAAAATAAAAAAACAATTTAAAAAAAAAAAAGATCAATTTTGATTAAATATCATGTTGTTTTAGAAATTCTCACTAAACAAAAAATAACATCAGTTTAAAGGTTTAAAAATAACAGATTCAAGTTTCAATATATAGTTTTGCTGCAGCATCACATTCAATTCACATAAAAAAATTTATATTCGCATACCAAGTTCTGATTAGAAATTTAGAATAATTGAGAGACCACAAGTCATCACTGTTCTATTTGAACTTTAATTCTTCAACTCAATTTCATATTATGTGCACTACATGAATTATTTTTTGGATACTTGCCTTAATTTTTTTTGTCCAAATCTTTTTTCAAAAATTGTCAATTTGACCACATAAATTTTTTAAAAAATATTTTTAAACACATCTATAAATTTAAAAAGTATATATATATATATATATATATATATATATATATTGTTTACGACAAAATGTGTTTTTCACCCGATGGCAAAAAAGATTGCCGAAAATAATTTACATCTTCCTCCAAAGTCCTACCTCTCTTCCTCTCTCTTTTCTTCCACTTCTCTTACTAACAATATTTGTGTGAAACCAAACATTAAGTTGTTATACATAGAAAAAATCAACAAAATACTATTTCATTGGGTAGTATTGTAGAAGATTTTGGAGATTTCGAATTTTCGAATGTTAACTATATTGGTTCATGTGTGTAAGTTTTCACTTAAATCCGTTTATTTAGTTTGAAACATCATACATTTCATAGGATTGATTGCTTTTTGCATCATTTAAGTATTTTTAGAAAACCTAACATCAAATATCTAAATTCATCACTTCCTAGAAAATTTCAACCATAACAGATTGTGATGATTTGCTAATAAATCATCACAAGCTTGTTAACAGAAAGCCAAACAAGAAACAAACAACAACCACAACAGCAGCCACAAACAGAACAACAACAAAAGCTAAGCCCAGAAAACAGAGAAAACAGCCCCAAACAGAGCAGGAACCCCACCTAACAACGCTAAAAAAAACATAGGGAAAGAAAAGCAGCTAAGAAATTAAAACTCTCTCCACTCAACATCCTCCCCATCCATAGAAGAACCCATCTTGGCCAAACTGTCAGCTACAGAGTTTGAAGCTCTAGAGTTGTGACACACTAAAGTGTTGCCTAAGAGACGATACCACATGCATAAACATTACAAATTTACATTGTCTTGCAAAGGAACTAATTTGATAGAATATTTAACACTGCAAACATATCCCAAATAAAGTATTCCTGTTTTGAAAACATACTACATGCTTAAACATTGAAGATGAAAAACATTCGATTTCAGCTGTTCTTGTTGAGCACCCTTTGCTTTCGGCTAGCTCCTTCACCAGTATTGCAAACGATGTGCACTTCTATGACATTCACCTCTTGATTACTACCTTGAGGAAATTCACAAATGCACGAGTCATCCATACTCACATGGTTCGCCCTGCAGAAATCATTCCACCCACGAATATAGATTTGATTATTCCTCCGGTTGATAACATCTCCAGGCCAATGCATCCCACGCTTGTTACGAAAGAAAATAAGATTTTGTAATTTTAGCTGGTAAAGTTTCAAGACTGTCGCTGGTATAAGCTGCAACAATGAACATAATTCTAACATTAGCAACTATATACAGTGACATTGATATTTCACATGAATTCAATAAAATTCAGGCCAAATGAATTCAATATGTACAGGCATAAATTGTAACAAGAATTAGCAGATATTTCACATTTTGGTTTTCATAATTAAACAAAGAATTAGCAGTCACTGCAACTCAGCAAGTAATGACCAACGCCAAGAATTATTGCACTTAGGCAACATTAAGTAGAATTGTAAAAATAATAGACAGTAGAATCATAGCAGCTGTTTATAGAAGAGCTGAGATTATTACCAATAGGTTCTTCGTGGACCCAGCCTTCAATTTTGCAATAAAATGGGGATTTTGAGGCTTAATAGTTTTCGGTACATCAACTTCTTCTAACAAGACATCATTGGTTCTTTTATAGCCTCTTCCAATCTTATGAACAAGCATTTGTTGAAATACTCCTGGGTCAAAATGAAGGATCAAAACGAAGCAACAAATTAAAATTGTCTAACACAAATCCAAGCACACATACATGGTGTTCAGTCAAAATTAAACCAGTAGGTTATCTCATAAAATTCCAAACATACATCTTAATGGCATTCACACATGTGCATAGAATGGAACAACAATTAAATTAAAGGAGACAAGAATTACATGTTTACCATTGTTACCGCAACTTTGTTTTCGGGCTCTGCTCTTCCCGACAGTAGATTCTTCTTCTTCTTCTTCAATGTTGATAGGATTAGTTCGTTTAGAACCTGACTCGACCTTAACAGCTGCCATTTTCTTAGATCCTCCTATATGAAATTAAACCAATAGTTTAATACAAATTATACAAAATCAAGCTCACATCAGCTATTCAGCATGGTATTCACACATATACAGAGACTGAAATTACTATTAAAGTAAAAGAATACACTATTACGATTTAGAATGTTTACCAATATTTCCAACACCCTGTTTCCTGGCTCTGCTATTTTTAAAAGCTTCTTCTTCTTTTGTTGAATCCTCCTCCTCCTCCTCCCCGATATAATCCTTATAATCACTGTCATCGATGTCAAGATCATCACAATCTTCGTCTTCATTATCATTTTCTTTTGTTTCTTCGTCCAGCTCTTTTTCCACCTCACCTTTTTCCAACTTCACCTTATTCATGTATGAATCCTCCTCCTTCTCTTGCTCGCCAATATAATCCTCATAATCACTGTCATCGCTATCATGATCATCACAATCTTTGTCATCATTATCATTTTCTTTTGTTTCTTCATCCTTCTCTTGTTCCACCTCATCTTTTTCCAACTTCACCTTATTCATGTATGAATCTTCCTCCTCCTGCTCACCAATATAATCCAAATAATCACTGTCATCATTGTCATAGCTATCATGATCATCACAATCTTCGTCGTCATTATCATTTTCTTTTGGTTCTTCTTCCTTCTGTTTTTCCTCCTCATCGTCTTCCAACTTCACTTTATTCATGTATGATGTTCCATTAGCCTTATTTTCTATCTTTTCACATGCATCTTGTCCAAAAACTTTGACACCGAATCCACATTGACCATTAGATCTAAAGATTAATAAATCTCCTGACTCTATGGAATTATCCTTGACAAATTTGTTCCAACCATTCAGAAAAAACACCTTTCCATCAATACAATCCACAATTACATGCCACAAACTTCCCACATGATTACTGAGGACAGCATTCTTTGGTATCAGTCTATTACAGAGTGATACAAAAGAATCTGGGATGAGCTACAAAAGAAAGCGGTTGTATATCAATCAATCATAACATCTAAAAGCCAATTGAATATCATTTGACGTGTTTCTATATACAATTTTACTCTTTCACATCATCTTTTATGTTTTCCAAGATACAAACTGTTGTCTATGTATACTCTGATATATGTATGCACCATAGTAAACTATTTCTTTGTGATATCATTTTTGCTAAAATGCCACCCTATGGTACTATTAGACCATCAGATTACATTTAGAAGAAATCCTACAACAAAGGATGTCAGAAGCACACAGATCTTGAAGGGGAAAGAATAAAAAACAATTTAATATGATTGTATTCACTTAATAATTTTCTGTATATGATGTGAGTTCTAGTAATAATTGTACTCGCTTATTAATTTTCCCACACTAGATACAACAAGAAGTATAAGCAAATGAAGAAATGCACATAGCTTTTCATATTAGTTTCCATTATGCATTATGTAATAGAATTTCCTAAATAATGAACAGCAATAAGTATAAAACAATTAAATTGGCCCACCAAAAATAAGTAAACTCACTGTTTTAAAGAACCAACTCCACCATGTTGATACAAAACCCAAAACCCATTTTGAAAACAAGAAAAAATCTCAAGGCATGAGTGCCTCAACAAAAACATAAAATAAAACTCGAGCAAAATTGCATATAAGAGTGATTTAAAGATAGTCTTTCCTTTCTAAACTAGTAAAATATTTCACATATTACTAACAGAGTCCAGAGAAACAAAAAATTCTTTCCTTTGTTTGTAAATATAGCAATTTGACGTGTTTTTGAACTAAACACGTTTGATTAAGCACATTTCAGTATTTCACATTATCAAATATCACACCTAGCAAATTTCCAACTTCAAATACATTACTTGCTTAATCCAACAGAAACAGAACTATGCCATTGCCTGATGCTTTAATTAGTAGATTAAATAATAATCAAAACATTTGTGGGGTTGATTTATGAGAGAAAGAGAGCTAAAGCCTACATCTTCCTCACTTGGATTACTTATGTGTGCACCCTTCAATGATAAAGTAAGTAAAGAACAAAACTTTTTCATCATAGAATCAGAATACATCATTAAACAGACAAACAAACCCATCAAAATTTCTAAAACACTATCAATGATCGAACATGAAACAAGAATAACAAAACTCAAGTTAGATTTCCACACAAGTCAGATCAAGCAACACAGAACTCAAAAAAGGAAGTGAAAAACAGAACCCACATGACAGAAAACAGAAAGAAAGCCAGAGAGTCGATTACCAAGCTCTCAGAGCTGTGCTCTGGCAGATACACTATAAAGAACTCAGGTACCCTCTTCTGGTTGAACGTATAGGCCATCTCTCTCTCTCTCTCTCTCTCTCTCTCTCTCTCTCTCTCTCTCTCTGTTTTCAGAGATAAAATGAGCCTAATGATATAAAAAAGACACAATGAGAGGAGAACTTATTGATGTTGCTCTCTCTCTGTGTCGGTTTTCAGAGATAAAATGAGCCTAATGATATAAAAAAGACACAATGAGAGGAGAACTTATTGATGTTGCTTTTTGAAAACACTTCTCTCGTGTTTGTCTAGTGGTCTCAAGACAAGACTGAAGACTGACACTACTTTGATTTGTTATGTACAATTGAGATATGCTTACCATTTCCAGTAACACTTCCTTTTGTATTCAATGCTCGTATAGTCATTTTTGGATAGCTAATACCAGTACTTGTGGTCCCAGATGCACACTTGGCTTGAAAACAATGGTTTGAGGTCTGTTCGTTTGTGTACAGCGAAAATGGCTTCAACGTGTTGCATTGAAACGAAAACTTAAAATTGGATGGAGTGTAAGGTTGAGTCGACATTATAGTCAAAACCCTTTTGTGAAAAACCTTAAAGAATTTTGATTCGGTTGTTGAGGTAACATGGATAGTACAGAAGAAGAGGGCTTTTGACAGTGAAGAGTGAAGACTGATAAACTGAGAATTGAAGAAAACGGAGAGCTTTCCACGTGGACGGCCAGGGTTAGTTTTATACACTTATGGATTTTTCTGATTTGGGCCTAAAACACATTTATTGTTGTGGGTTTACTTTGGTTGGCCTCGCTTAGTATTCACAAATCACAATTGAAGAAAATGCAAGTCTGTAACTATTTTTGGATTTATTGGATTTATTAGCTTGTAATTCTACAAAGAAATTGATCCATCATTCAAATTGCATAAAAGAATCAAAACTCTTAACCTTAGAAAATTCCCATGACAGTGTATGCTGTTTAATTCAACTCCAAGTTTCGCTCCAAAGCTTCTCTCAAATGTTGTTGCACAAAAACCCATTAAGGTATAATTTTCTTCACTGTTTGAGCTTTTACATGCTACATTTTCTGCATCTTAATTTTTATATACTTCAATATGCTCAACTTTTCATTTCTGCTCAACTCATGTTGTGGAATAATAAATTATTTTTTGCATGATTGCTTGTTGTGTGCTAAAAGCTAGGTATTAAAATGTGTTAGAACAAGCTAGCTATTCAACTGTGGATCTTCCCTTCTCATATATGTAGTTTTTCTCTCTATTGAAATCTGTAATTTGAAACTGTGGATTATGCTACTTGAAGGAATCTTTCTGCTGCCTCTAGGCACTAGCTTACCAGAAACCGACTGTTCATATTTTTGAACTATGATTATTGCACCTTTTTACAGAAATCGGCTCAATTTTTCGATCCGAAAACCAATCGAAATTGAACCGATTCCTGCCCCAACATCGCAATTGGTGCTAAAGGATCTGTTAATTGTTGCCACCAAAATACTGGACCACTATAAGTATTTGGAATTTGATTTCTTCTATTTTGCTGCTTGTTTTTTTCATTCCTTGAAGAAAGATGAAAAGTTTCATATGTTCAAATTGAATCTTGATTCTCTCGATATTCAAACTCATCAACTTTTGCCTTAATATGATGCAATTTCTACTGAAATTTCTTCTTGTTTTGATACTCAAAGAAGTTGGTATTGTATTTATGATGTTACATTGTAACATGGTGCACTTACAAAATACAATAGGAGTTCTGATATTGTCACTCTTGATTGATTTTGAAAAAATTTTAAATCCAATCCATTTCAAATATACTTTGATGAAATATATTGGGTCAGAATACAATGCAGAATTTTTTTAATCTTCATATTCGTATTTCTTCAACTAAATATTCAATCAAGTTAGAGATGTTGACGGGGAAATAGTTCCCCCACCCCTTACCCCATCCCCGCCCCCAAACCCCATTTGGGGAAATGGGAATGGGGGTTTGGGCTGTAAAATAATATTGTTGGTAATAGACAAATATTATTATTTTAGAGGGGTTATTTATTTAATGATAAATGAATTTAGTAGTTTACCAATAAATAAATATTTATTAATTTAAAAAGATTTTTATGTTATTACTTTACATATATTAATTTTTTTGGGTCCATGTTAGTGCCTTGGTGCACCAAATGTGATCTTTTTTTTTTTAGTACAATCACATTCAATTTACATACGATTACATTAAAAGTTTGTTTTATATTAGCATGATCACATGCAAAATGTCACCGGTGTAAAATAAAATACTCTTCTTTTTTAGACCTAAATACATGTATGACTTAATAATAATAATAAATAAACAATAAATAAAATCAATGGATGTCGTCAAACTATAGAAATGTGACGAATGTTAGGTATATTTTTAATTATCTTAATGAAAATGATATAGCGATTAAATTTTTTACGGATGATGTTCGTGATTAAATGACAGTTATTTTACCAAATGCTTTTCCAAAAGAGGTATTTTAAGTGGTAGCAACTTTAAATAAATAGTTGCTACAAAATTATAAATAAAATAAAAAAAAAAAAACCAAATGTGATGCATGCATTGCCAAGAGTTAAGGATAGTCAACATCGGGGGGGGGGGGAGGGAGGTTGGGGGGGTTGAGGAAAAAAAAAAAGAACGAATACCTAATAAAAAAATACATATATATATACGGTTTTGGAGGGGGAGATGAAGGTTTGAGGAAAAAAAAAAAGAATGAATACCTAATAAAAAAATACATATATATATATATATACGGTTTTAGCACTATATAGTTCATGTATAGTTGCGGGGTAATTAGGAGAGGATGCTATTTTTTTTTTTTAGTTTTAATTTCTTTCAAATTTTCAATTGATTGAAATCCAATGATTAAAAATTAACCCATTAATAGAGTTGCTGAACTCATATACGGACTAGATTAAGAAATAATGTATGAAATCATGAGAAATGAAAAATACTAAAAGAGATTGATTTTGCTTTGGATAAAAAATAAATAGAATAAATTTATATTATTAATAAAATGGAGTACTATTAAAATGTATACATATAATTGCAAAATAGTACTCCATTTTAAAAGGATTTAAATCTAATATTACCATATAATACTATATATGGTTAGTAGATATATTTTTCATGTTAACACTATAAATAAATCCATATTATTGAATGAATAACACAAGTAGGTTTTGAAAATTAGGAGTTCAAATATTATAATTCAAAAGATTGTGATAGAAATAACCATCATTAGTTCAATTGTTCTTCCATTGATTCTATGCATTGTTCTTTTCAGCATAACAACATATTAAACAAGATTAATTAATATAAAATACAGTAATGGTACACATCCCACCTCAAATCCTATCTTTTTCATCCCACCACATGTGGCATGTGAGATATCAAATGGTAAGTGGATACAAAGGTCTACTTTTGTACCTTTGTATCCACTCATCATTTGACACCTCACATACCATATGTAGTGGGATGAAAAAGATGGGATTTTAGGTGGGATGTCTAGTATTATTATATAAAATAACGTAATTAATATAATATTATTTTGTACTTTGATTTTTTATGTGCAGGACCTGTATGGGGAGCCGAGAACAGAGATATTTAAAGGCAATAATTGTACAAGTGTACAGTGCCTGCTTGACTTTTTGGGACGCCTGGGTGCAAGCATTGCAAGTGTACAAACTGTACACCTATTGATCCTACACAATACTCATGCTCATGCGACGTCGAATCCGCTGTTTAGGATTTATGGCTTCTAATTAATAAATAATATTTTGTGGTATTGCAGTAGAAAAAACATTTTTTTTTCCTTTTCTTTTTTTTTATAACAAATATGAAATATTGATGTAATCATGATCATAATGTTAATAACAATCTTTACTCAAAAACCCTCTCATCTTCCTTAATTTTTTTTATAAAAATCATCTAAAATCTCACATTTTCTTATATTCTATCAATTCTTCTTTTTTTCTTAGTTATTTTTTTATTACTGTTACTCAAATAATAACTCAATTTGTTACATATTTTATATATTCATTATTTTTTTTTTCTTTTGTTGGTTTTTGTACTATGTATTCCATTACAAGAAGGTGGTCATTTTTGGGCTCCTTATAAGTTTCTTTTGTTCTTCGACACTTCAATATATTTTATTAGTTATAAATTATTTTCTTTGTTAGATTAATTTATTGTTTGATGACCAGTTTTGGGTTTATAAGAATTTTGTTGAATAAATGTGATAAATAGTGAGATGTGTTTGGTCAACATTGTTATTTAATTTAAAATATACAGTGTTATTTACTCTATATAAATGATCCTCATCTGGTGTGGCGTTGTGGTTTTAATATTCTAATTTGTTAAAACCACACTTGCTTTAGATTTTATTTATTTTTTATTTTTTTTAAAAAAAAAAAGAAACTTCATTCAAAAGAAAGAAAGGAGCTACAAAGAAATAGTGCTTTAGATTTAAAACCACACTTCTTAGATATTTATTTAGCTTTTTTTAATGATTATTTAAATAATCATTTAAAGCTAAGATAATTATTTTAACTAAATAAAAATCCATTATGAAAAAATAATAATAATAAGAAAAAAATAATAGATTTTTTTTATTATTATTTATTTAAGATTTTTTTTAATCTATTTATTTAAGATTTTATTGTGGAGAATTTTATTATTTTTTATTTTAATTTAAAGTTAAGATAATTATTTTAGCTAAATTAAACAGTAATAGGGGCTAAAGTGTATTTTCATAGGTTTTAAAATAGTTGACTTTTAAATATTTGGTCAAATGGACTAAAGTGATGAGTTTTGAAAAAAATATATATATATGGGGACTAAAGTGATGAATATGGAAAGCCATTTATAAAGATGACAAATCTCCAAAAAAAATGGGACTTATATGAAATTCTGTCAAATAAAAATAATGTAATATATGGTAATTTGATAAATAAATAAAGGGTAATCTACTATGTAACTGATTAGTTTTATTTGTAAATAAATAGAAAACGTAGGCTATTTATAGTGGCTCCAAGTTGAGCGGTGCTATTACTACTAAACTATTTATATCCCACTTTTTAGAATCTTGACTTAATTATATAATTTTTTTGATTTATTTCGAGGACTACCCTTTTATTTATTTTAAAACTTAATACACCCTATATCTTTTTCAAAAAAAAAAACAAAAAACAAAAAAATAATAATAATTAAAAAAAAAAATAGCTTCATCTCTAATTTTTATATACAACTTTCTCACATCCATTCATAAGACTTGTTTTTTCTTCTTTTTTCAAGGTGAAATCATCCTTATTAGATGCAATTTTTTTTTTTTTATGTAGTCAATTAGATTGTTTGTGGTAGATTGTGAGTGTGATATTGATCGTCTGATAATTTTTTTGAGCAATTGAGTTAGAGTTTTCATTTCGTTTCATTTCGTCAGAGATTAGATTTTATTGGTTGTGATTTCATTGTTTGTTTGTTTTTTTTTTTTTTTTGGTAAATAACATTAAACTAACTTTGAAAGATCTAGAGTAAAATCTACTAAAGAATTGATATAAATCATAGCATGCCTGGAAGATCCGAAAAAAAATAAACCAATAGAAAAAAAAAATAGCAAACATGGATCTAAAAATTTGAAAAGAAAAAAAAAAAAATAAACATATGAAACAATAAAATCAATAAATATTAAACATGAGAAACATAGGATCGAGATGTGAAAGAAAATATAAACAATCAATGATTTGAAATAATCTATGTCACTAAGGTTTTGAAATAAGAAAAATGAGGTTTTATTAGTTTTACTTTGTATAAATTTTTTTTAATAAAAACTGTATGTCCGTTTAAGTGATTTGATAACGAAAAAAAAATAATACTAAATAATTTAAAAAGTGAGTATAAATAGTTTAGTATTGAGTGTGCCAATAGCACCACTCCTCTAAGTTTGACATAAAGAAGTAATTGTTATCCATATGTCACACTATAAATAGAGAGTGAGTTGACACTTGAGAGAGTGGGTTGGAAGAGTGATTCTAGCGTTCCTCTAATTATATATATGCACCATATGTATTTTTATAATAATATATATATTGAGCTGTCAACATTCATTGCCTTGAGTTTTGTTGTCTAACATTATTTTTTGAAAATTTTCAGTTTTGACCACATAAATTTTGAAAATTTTATTTTTAAACACGTCTATAAGTTTTATTGTCAAGGACAAAAAGTTTTTTTTTTTTTTCACCTAATTGCAAATAGATTACCGAAATAATTTACATATTCTTCCTCCAAAGTCCTACCTCGCTTCCTCACTATTTTTTCTCTCCTCTCACTAACTAGATTTGAGTGAAAGCAAAAACATTAAGTTGTTATATCATTATGTAGAAAAATTTAACAAAAAAACAATTTCATCGTGCAGTATAGTAGAAGGTTTTGGGAGTCAGTGACGGAGCAAGCAATGGTTCCTAGAGGGGTGTCGTAAAATAAATGAGTATATCATATATTTTAGAGGGTATATTAAAGAAAAAATTAATTAAAAAAAATACTTTTTTTAATGTGTATTCATTTGTCAATTGACACATTAATAGTTAGAAAACAAGTTGATTTATAAAGTTATAATGTCTAAAATTACTCTAAAAATAATAGAGAAAAACCTTATGGCCTTTTTATTCATAATTCAATAATAGTGTTTAGAAGTTAGAAAACTAATTAAAATTTAAATTGAACTCATAGTATTTTTCTAATATCCAAAAACTATTTTTTTTTTTTAATTATAAAAGTTTGTTTGATAAAATATCGTAATAGTTAAACATAATTATAGGTTTATGTTTTTGAAATATTATAATTATTCGAGTAATAGTGTTTAGAAGTTAGAAAACTAATTAAAATTTAAATTGAACTCATAGTATTTTTCTAATATCCAAAAACTATTTTTTTTTTTTAATTATAAAAGTTTGTTTGATAAAACATCGTAATAGTTAAACATAATTATAGGTTTATGTTTTTGAAATATTATAATTATTCGAGGTTTGGGAATGAAGAGAGACTCAAACTCACAACCTAGTGTGATGAGTATGAGGGAGACAATATATATGTTATGATTTGATTTCATTTATATTTAAGTTACATCAAAAGAAATACTTTATATAATTTGATATTTTTTATATCAAATCATATAAAGTATATTTGATATGATTTGATAAAAATAAAAAAATAAAAATAAAAAGAGCTAATTACACAAAACTACCCTATGGTTTATTCTTTTACATGCGGAAATAATTTTGTCATAAATTGACATTTATCTCCCCTGCAGTTAGTCAAACTTAACCATTAACCAAGGTTGACAGTCAAAATTAAAGGTATTTTTATCCTTTGATGCTTATTTTTTTTAAAAAAAAATATCAATAAAAAATTAAAATAAAATACAAAAATGTAAACATGTTTGTGGATATATATTTTTAAAAATTACAAATAAAAAACATATTTTTCTTATTTAAAAAATAGATAGATTGATCTATTATGTACGATGCAAATTAAATAACAAAAAAATTGAAGATCGAAAATTAACAAAAAAATAAAGTAAAATTTGGGAAGAGATCTAGAAATTTTCTAGATCTACCATGGTAGCTTTCACCACGACCTCCAGCAGCACCTTCCACTTCACCACCAAAGCGACCACGTATCTCTCCTCCACCTCTGAATCCAACTTCTTCTGCTGCCTCCATTTTTATAATGCCAAGTTTGATTAACAGCAAATGTCAATTAAAGATAAAGTTGTTTCCGCATATAAAAAAGTAAACCTTAGGGGATTTTGGTGTACTTAGCTCCATATATATATATATATATATTAGATGTCTCATTTATAGGAAAACTAGAAAAATGAAAAACCTGCAAAATTAAGAATATTATAAAAATTAAAATAAAGTCATATTTGCAAAATGTAAATTTTCTAACCCAAACACTACATCCATCCTCGAATTTTTGAAGAACTTAAAGAGGGTCTGTTCAGTTATGTTTTGTTTTATAAATTTTCATTTGAAAACAAATAATTGATTTTCGTATTTTCAGAAGCTGAAAACACTGAAAACGCGCTTTGTTGCAATTATTGAAAACGGTATTTTGGTAAAAAAAAAAAAATAATAATGATACTATATAACCCAAATAATTAATCCAAAATTTCACTCAAATGATGTGAAAAGTGTGTTGTCATTACCACACAAATCATGGGATGATGTGAAAAGTGTGTTGTCATTACCACACAAATCATGAGATAATGTGGTTAATGAAAAAATTCAATTGATACATCATTTGAGTTGGTTTTCTAACTAATTCTTTGGTTGTATAACATTAGCGGAAAAAAAAATTATGTATTTAATGAAATTGTTTTAAAGACATATATTTTTGTCTAACCTATTCAAAAACATTTTTCTAACTATTATACGTAAGATATAATTATTATTATTTTTTGTATTGTTATACCATGTGATTAGATATTCATGAGGGAATAAATTATTTTTTATTTCATTTCAATTTTAAATAAATAATTTTTTAATGATTAAACAAATATATATTAATAAAATAAATTGATTAAAAGGTGGTGTCCATACTCCATACATATAAAGAGTATGAAAATTCTGAGAACACCATATTGTCTTTCCCTTTTCTTTTTTTTTATTTTTTTTTTTTACAGACCCTGTCTTTCTCAATTATTTCTACCTCTTACTCGTCAAGTGAGAGAATTGGTTTTCCGTAATTTTAAAACAAAAGTTATAAAAACATTACCGGACACTATTTTCAAAAAAAAAAAAAAAAAAAAAAAAATTCCAAAAACATAAAACAGGTTCTGAAAATGATATCGAATGGCCCCTAATTTTTTTTGAAACATTATATATTTCATGGATATTGATTTTTTTTTTTTTTTTTTTTGAGAAAATAGCACTAGACATCATTAATTGGTAGGTGGAGTCCCAAAAAGACCATTGACCGTTTAATTTGTTTCAAAATCACAATTTTGACAAATATTGTTCCAAATCATCATTTTGACAAATCATTGTTTATTGACAGCTGTTCTGTTGAAATCTAGCAGAAAGTTACCATTATCTATGACATGACACCTATAAAGAATTTTATGTGCAATATTTTATGTATTTTTATTATTTGATTATATATAAAAATTAATGATTTGATTAATTTATTATTTTTATAGGTAATATTTCTTGTTTAGGGGTGGCATCAAACT
Organism: Acer negundo; assembly: GCA_035582765.1. Classification (NCBI taxonomy): domain Eukaryota; kingdom Viridiplantae; phylum Streptophyta; class Magnoliopsida; order Sapindales; family Sapindaceae; genus Acer; species Acer negundo. The sequence goes on along the minus strand of CM069241.1, from coordinate 8,735,188 downwards.
TATTATTATTCCTTGATTAATTTGGGGTGACACCAAACTTATTTCATGATTAATTTATTATTTAATTATATATATAAAGTAATGATTTAATTATAAAAATTTTACGGGCAATATTTCTTGTTTTATAAAGTAATCATGATAAAATAAATTCACATGATTATTACCTACACAAAATCTTTTTTAATACTACAAGAAATCAATTTTGATATTACATGAAAATATTTTTGATATTACATTAAATCATTTTTGTAATACCACATGAAATCATATTTTATACAATATGAAATCATTTTTAACATTAGGTGAAATCATTTTTGCTATATTGTATGACGTGTTTACTAATCGGGAATGAAAAGAATCGGAAACAAGTTCTATTGGAAAGGGAATAGAAAGGAATCGGAATTAAGTTACTAATTTCATTATATTGTTTACTAACTTCCTTATAATTAGAGATGGAATCAAATTTATACAAAGTTGATTCTAAAAATATCTTTGTGTACAATATATATATATATATATATATGTATATATATATATGAGAGATGTATGACTTTAGCTAATAAATAAAAAAAAGTTAATATTTAAAAAAAATCCAAAGCAAAAGCAACATGTAATTCATGTACGTCAATTCACATTTTTTTTTTTATAACAGTAGTGTTTTGATTTTCATAAAACTTTTTTTTTTCTTTTTAATTCACAATTCACGCACACATATAAAGTAAAAATATGTATATATAAAAATCAACTGCAAAGTATATAAATGTATATATATATATATATAGTCTTTTAAAAAAATAATAAGTAGAGACATTTTAGTAAAATGATATGAATTCTCTTTTTAATCAGAAAAGAGAGCTTGATTCCTAGGTTGAGTAAGGGAAATCAAGTTCCCTTTCAATAAGGAACTTAATTCCTAATATGTGTGTGAGATCCACGGAACTTAATTTCTATAATTTTTAGTAAACTCATGAATTTAAAAATCAAGAACTTAATTCTCTTTCCCATATAGCATTCCTGATTCGTAAACACATCATAGGTGAAATCAGTTTTGCTATACTATATGACATCATCGGGGAAAATAAGGGAAGCCATTTAAGTGAAGAGTATTTGGGACATTTAAGTTTTTATCGGGTTAAAACAATCACATTTATAGAGAAGGTTAAAAAGAATTTTTACCGTTTCTCAAAGGCTATTTATGAAATTTTCCCTTCACACTAATAAGATCAACAAAGTTTCCTGTTTTTAAAAAACATGCTACATACATGAACATTAAAAATTTGCATAGTCCAACAAAGGAACTAAATTTGATAGAATATTTAACACTACAAACATTTCCCAAATATAAGTGTTCCTGTTTTGAAAGCATACTACATGCTTAAACATTGAAAATGAAAAACATTCGATTTCAACCGTTCTTGTTGAGCACCCTTTGCTTTTAGCTAGCTCCTTAACCAGTATTGCAAATGATGTGCACATCTATGACATTCACCTCTTGATTACTACCTTGTGGAAATTCACAAATGCACGAATCATCCTTACTCACATGGTTCGCTTTGCAGAAATCGTTCCACCCACAAATCAAGATTCGACCATCCTTCCATTTGTAAACATTTGCAGGCCATTGCATCCAATGCTTGTTACGAAGGAAAATCAGATTTGGAAATTTAAGCTGGTAAAGTTTCAAGACTGTCGCTGGTACAAACTGCAATAAATGAACATAAATTAGCACCTACATACAATAACAATGATGGTGCGGCGCTAATAAAATTCAAACCAAATGAATTCAATATGTACAGGCACCCTAAGCAAACAAAAATTAACAGTGATTTCACATTTTGGTTTTCATAATTAAACAAAGCAATCACTGCAAGTATTGACTAATGCCAAGAATTATTGCACTTAGGCAATATCAAGAAGTATTGTAAAACATATTATGACAGTAGCACCATAGCAGCAGTATGTAGAAGAGCTGAGATTATTACCAATAGGTTCCTCTTGGTCTTTGTCTTCAAGTTTGCAATAAAAAAGGGATTTTGAGGCTGAACAAGTTTCGGTACGTCAACTACTTCTAACGGGACATCATTGGTTCTTTTATAGCATCTTCTACTCATATGAACATGCATTTTCTCGGATACTCCTAGATCAAAATGAACCAACAAGTTTAAATTATCGTACACAAATCCAAGCACACATACATGGTGTTTGGTTTACCAATGTTTGAATGTTTTCATAAGAGTTTTTCCTGTCTCTACTTTCTTTGATGGTCTCACTTATTCTTCTTCTTCAACCCTCAAAAAAACCATTTTTTTTTTTAGATCCTTGTGAATCAAATTAAACTAGTAGGTTATCTTATAAAATTACAAACATACATAATATGCATGGCATTCTGTAATGGAACAACAGTTAAATTAAAAGAGACAAGAATCACAATGTTTACCATTGTTTCCGCAACTCTGTTTTTGGGCTTTGTTCTTCCTGGTAGTTGATTCTTCTTCTTCTTCTTCAATGTTGATAGGATTAGTTCTTTCATAACCTGCCTCAACCATAACAGCTGCCATTTTTTTAGATCCTCCTGAATGAATACAAATCCAATCACACATCAGCATAGCCTTCACACATACACATAGGATAAAATCACTGTTAAATTAAAGGGAGAAGTGAATTACAATGCTTACCATTGTTTCCACCACTTTGTTTTCGAGCTCTGCTCTTTCTGGTAGTTGATTCTTCTTCTTCTGCTTCCATGATGATAACATCAATTCGTTTAGAGCAGACTCCTTCAACCTTACCAGCATCCTTTTTCTTAGATCCTCCTGAATCAATTGCATTTAGGTCAAAACCATCTCATACAAATCTAGGCTTACATCAGTATGGCATTCACACATATACAGAGAATGAAAAGACTATTAAATTAAAAGAATACACAAATACGAATTAGAATGTATACCAATATTTCCAACACTCTGTTGTTTTCCAGCTCTGTTATTTTTAATGGACTCTTCTTCTTTTGTTGAATCCTCCTCCTGCTCACCAATATAATCCTCATAATCACTATCCATATTGTCATCACCATCATGATCATCACAATCTTCATCTTCATTGTCATTTTCTTTTGCTTCTTCCTTCTGTTTTTCCTCCTCATTGTCTTCCAACTTCACTTTATTCATGTATGATGTTCCATTAGCCTTATTCTCTATCTTTTCACATGCATCTTGTCCAAAAACTTTGACACCGAATCCACAGTGACCATTATATCTAAAGATTAATAAATCCCCAGACTCAATAGCATTATCTCTGACAAAAATTTTCCAACCATTCAGAAAAAACACCTTTCCATCAATGTAATCCACAATTACATGCCACAAACTTCCAACATGATTACTGAGCACAGCATTCTTTGGCATCAGTCTATTACAGAGTGATACAAAAGAATCTGGGATGAGCTACAAAAGAAAGCAGTTGTATATCAGTCAATCATAACATCTAAAAGTCAATTGACATGTGTTTCTATCTAGAATTTTACTCATTCATATCATCTTTTATGTATTCCAAGATACAAACCGTTGTCTATGTATACTCCGATATATGTATGCACCATAGTAATCTATTTCTTCGTGATATCATTTTTGCTAAAATGCCACCCTATTAGACCATCAGATTACATTTAGAAGAAATCCTACAACATAGGATGTCAGAAGTACACAGATCTTGAAGGGGAAAGGAAAAAAAAAAAAAAAAACAATTTAATATGATTGTATTCACTTAATAATTTCCTGTATAAGATGTGAGTTCTAGTAATAATTGTACTCACTTATTAATTTTCCCACACAAGATGCGACAAGAAGTAAAAGCAAATAAAGAAATGCACATAAGCTTTTCATTTAGTTTCCATTATGCATTATGTAATTAGAATATCCTAAATAATGAACAGCAATTAGTATAAAACAATTCAATTGACACATCAAAAATAAGTAAACTCACCGTTTTAAAGAACCAACTCCACCGTGTTGATACAAAACCCAAAACCCATTTTGAAAACAAGAAAAAATCTCAAGGCATGAATGCCTCAGCAAAAACATAAAATAAAACTCAAGCAAAACTGCACATAAGAGTGACTTGAAGATAGTTTTTCTAAAATATTTCACATATTACTAACAGAGTCCAGAGAAACAAAAAATCCATTCCTTTGTTTGTAAATATAGCAATTTGAGGTGTTTTTGAACTAAACTCATTTGATTAAGCACATTTCAGTATTTCACATTACCAAATATCACACAGAAAATTTGCAACTTCAAATACATTACTAGCTTACTCCAACAGAAACAGAACTATGTCTTTGCCTAATGCTTTAATTAGTAGATTTAATAATAATCAAAACATTTGTGGGGTTGATTTATGAGGGAAAGATAGCTAAAGCCTAAATCTTCCTCGCTTGGATTACTTATGTGTGCACCCTTCAATGATAAAGTGAGTAAAGAACCAAACTTTATTCATCATAGAATCAGATTTCATCATAAAACACAAACAAACAAACCCATCAAAACATCAAAATTTCTAAAAGACTATCAATGATTGAACATGAAACAAGAAAAAAAAAAAAAAAAAACCATGTTAGATTGCCACACAAGTCAATTGATTAAGCAACACAGCACTCAAAAAAGAAGGTGAAAAACAGAACCCACATGACAGAAAACAGAAATAAGGCTAGAGAGTGAATTACCAAGCTCTCAGAGCTGTGCTCTGGCAGATACTTTATGAAGAACTCAGGTACCCTCTTCTGGTTGAATGAATAGGCCATCTCTCTCTCTCTCACTCTTTCGGTTTTCAGAGATAAAATGAGCCTAATGATGTATAAAAACACACAATGAGAGGAGAACTTATTGCTGTTGCTTTCAGAAAACACTTCTCGCGTGTTTGTCTAGTGGTCTCAAGACAAGACTGAGACTACTTTGATTTGTCTTGTACAATTGAGATATACTTACCATTTCGAGTAACACTTTCTTTTGTTTTCGATGTTCGTATTCGTATAGCCATTTTTGGATAGCTAATTCCAGTACTTGGGGTCCCAGATGCACACTTGGCTTGAAAACAATGGTTTGAGCCTGTTTGTGTACAGCGAAAATGGCTTCTAGGTGGGGTTGCATTGGAACGGAAACTTGAAAATTGAAATTGGATGGAGTGTGGTGTTGAATCGACATTAAAATCAAAACCCTTTTGTGAAAAACTTTAAAGAATTCTGACTCCAATATTGAAGAAACTTTGAAACAAACCATCGATTGTACAGCAGAAAAAGCTTTTGACAGTGAAGACTGATAAAGCCGGTCAGACAGAGACTGAGAAAACGGAGAGCCTACCACGTGGACGGCCAGGATTACTTCTATCCAATTTTGGATTTTTCTGATTTGGGGCTAAAGTGCTAAGACATTTGTTGCTGTGTTGTGAGTTACTGAGTTTACTAAGTAAACCCACCAACTGTTGCTGGGCTTGCTTAGTATTTACAATTTCTGACCTGTCTTGACACATCAGCATATTTGGTTCGAGAAAATCTTGCATGGGACGGTTCTATTGACGTTGATATGGGACCGTCCAATCAGAGCACGTCACATATACATTGGGAGAATATGTAGCACACTTGTGGCGTGCTCTGATTGGACGGCCCCATATCCACGTCATTGGGACCGTCCCACTGAAGTTTTTCTCATTTGATTGACGTGACATAACATGGCATACCACATCAACAACACTTGATGAGTTGTTCGGTATGTCAGCAGGATTGTTGCTGATGTGTTCGAGCCTCATTGCTGACGTGTCTCTAATCAGGTCAACGAAATTCAACTATCTTCTTCCAAACCACTGAAAATCAAAACAAAAATGTCGTTGGTTTTAGGTCAAAATCAAATCAAAAAATTATCAGTCAGGCTTGCGTTGAAAGCAATTGTTCCAAATATTGAGTGATCGATTGATTGAAAGCAAGAAAAGGCAAGTCTGTGACTGTTTTTTTTTTATTTTTTTGGTGGATTTATTGGTGCTTGCGGAGGATTGTGACTTTTTATTAGCTTGTAATTTGACTTTTCGACAAGCTTATTAGAATCAAAACTCTAACTTAAGAAAATTCCCATGAAAGTGTGTGCTGTTTGAGCTTTTACATGCTTAATCCAGTTACTTTTGTGCACACCATTAAAGCAACATTCTGCATCTTAATTTTTATATACTTCAATATGCTTTAACTTTTCATTTCTGCTCAACTCATGTGGTAAATGTGTTAGAAGTTAGAACAAGCTAGGTATTAAATTGTGGATCTTCCCTTTTCATGTAGTTTTTCCTCTCTATTGAATCCGCAATTTGCGGTGCATTGATCACAACTCATAAGCTTCTACCATACGTGGTGCAAATAATATAAGGTTGATACATTTATGAACTAAATTTTATCAAATGAGAGGATTCATGCATGGCTAGTGAATTTGATCAGTTCTTATTCTATGCAGACATCACAGCAAGCATCAAAAAGCTCGCAGCAGCACAGCGCGAAGAGGCTGCAGAATTGGAAAACCAAAATCATTGTAAGTTTTGTATGTATGATAGTTTTGATGGTGATGATAGATGATGATGATGATGATGATGATGATGAAGTGATAAGACTTTATCATCCATCAATGAAGCTTCTATCCTTTCTACATTCGTTCTTCCTTACTATACTTGATCGAGTTGCATTTATAGATTCAATAACAAATCGTGCACAGCGCATGCTCACTGGTGTTCGTTCTTTTGTAGACTGTCAATTGACAATCGAAATATTATCAATGTATTGATAAGAATATTAGGGGTTTAGGAATGTGCAAAAGAATTTTAGTAGTCTGTTAGTGCTTGCAGACACCCCACAGTCCACACACTGCTGTCTGATGGTAGTAGTCTGCACTGCTGCACAACACATAAAAGAGATTTTTATATATATTCTCCTTCGATCAATTAAAAAGAGAGTGATTTACGTACTTCCAAGAATAGCTTAATCGTGACACATGTTTAATCAAAACGAGGTGTTGATGGGAGATGAAATTGATTAAGCTATAGAAATTATATGGTAGGATATGGAACATGTACCAAATTCTTGTTTCAAAAACAAATTAGTGAGAATTATTGTAGAATTAACAAATACAGTGACAACTATATATGATTAGGCCAAGCTCTTGACACAACCTAAAGAAGTCAATGCAAATCGTAGCATTTGAAATCATACAATACAAGGCAAAGTTTCCAAGCATGCTTAGCATAAAAGGATAAAGTTGCAAATCTTTGCATAGGATCCAAAAAGAGAGAATTTTGACTGAGTTTTCACTTATTTTTGTGAAAATCTTCACTGCTATGTCAATGTTTACCGATAAAATGTTTTTTTTTTTTTTGGTGCAAATACATTTGAGTTTTAGTTTAGTATTTTAGGACATATTAATATTATCAAGTTACTATCTTTCATTGGAGTATTGGACACCTTCACGGTCTAAAAAACATTCTTATGGCACATCATCTCTTAGCATAGGTGATAGTAATACACCTCCCTTTCAACTTAAGTGGTATGAAAGTGTTCGAGTCACACTATATGCATTTTACAAGCATGTGTGGGGAGTTTTCTCTCTGTCGTTACGAGAGTAATATTTCTTCTGTTTTGAGAGTAAGATATTCAGAGTGCATATGTATTTGATATTAGCAAGGTCCCGGCTAACCCCTGGCCTGTTCGATTTCATAATTTATTATAATATTTTTTTTAAATAAAAAAATATTATGGGCCGTCTACACCGAAGAATTATTGTCAGATTAAGAGTTACTTTTAGGGTACGTTTACTAATTAGGAATCCAAATGAGGGAAGGAAAGATAACTTAATTCCCGATTTGTGATTATAACATTTATTAAAACCGGTTAAGAATCAAGTTATGTGAGTCCCTCCAACAAATCATTAATTATGATCGTGTTGGGAAGAGAACTTAATACCCTTACAAGATCAAGTTCCCTATCATGATTCTCTTTCGATGGAACTTAATTCTATTTTATTTTCATTTCCGATTAGTAAATGTGTCCGGAATAAAATAAAAATTTAATAAATTATTGGAATAGCTGGATAACTGAGTGATATAAGGTCATCTTATGCTTAGGTTAGTGGTGAATTGTTGTGAATGGGCCATTGGGCCACCATAAATTTGACAAATGATCATAAAAGGTTGAGATTTGGTTGTCTTAAGGAGGTTGTCTTTTTACACTTATATTAACAAATTTAAACAAAGGTTTACTCGTCCCAGGCCCCTTCATAACTCATAATTATACCAAAACATTCTGTGTTACTACTGGTGCTAGTAATGGCCAAACCGAACCAAACCAAGAAAATGTGAGTCCATGACAGAAATCATTTTCTGCATGGAAAGCAAGCACCAATATTATATAGAAGGACAAAATAAAACAACCAACCAGCTTTGGATTTTCTCTTTGATAATCAACAACAACAACAACAACTAGATCTTTGTTGGCCCCCCCATTCATTTCATTAGGTTGCTTTTAATCCCTTTGGTGTCAGGAGTCAGGACTCAGTGTTAAAGAAATGTTTTATTTACATATTGTGTTACTGACATATCTTTAATTTAAATAAAATTAATTTTAAAAAGTAAATTTATGCTACTCAAACTGTACCTTTACTACGAGATGAGGTTGACTCGATCACCGGTATCACTGGTATGTCCAGCACACGTATATCATTGAAACTATGGATTTGAGTCGTATCTCCTTCTTCCAATCCCAAAAATTAAGGTTGTGGGTTCTAGTCATATCATCTACCCCTTTACTAGCAAACCACGATAAATATTATAAATTTGTATTTTGGCTCGTATGAAAGCATTTATATTAATGGCATTCCCTAATGAACCTTAAATATTTTTAGGTAAGAAAGTTGTAATGGTTGGTTGCATTTGGTGTTTGTTTAGGGCTTTTGTTGATCAACCTAGTATTAACTCAAAATTCGATCATTACCCATTTACTTCACATTCAAAGAATCCCTACCCACAACAAAAGCTTGTATTGTATTACATGTTTTCTCATTAATTGTATACAAAAAAAAAAAAAATAATAAAAAAAATAAAAAAAATAAAAAAAATAACAGAAGATTCTTTAACTTGGGAGCTACTCAAGCAGGAGAATTAATTTTTGCAGCCACTTTTGGACCAATTGTGGGTATCTATATCATACATGCCCTTTATTTAAAGGCACAATCCCTTAAGTTGTCAGAGAGAGAGAGAGAGATAGAGAAGTTCTTCATCTTCCCTTAATATAAATAAATAAATGATGTTCAATGATTTTAAAGTTTACCAGCACATGACATGACTGAAAAAGAAAGAAAAAGACATCTAATGACACTTACACATGATTTAGTTTGAGCAAGTCTCTATTTATTTTTCTTCTTCTTGTTCACATCCATTGAAGGTGTCCTACTCTTATAGGGTCCATATGTATCAATATCTTCATTATATATTGCGATGTCATGCATAAAAATAATAAAACCCTATTGAGCTTTTTTGCTTTAATTTCTTACATCAAGAGAGAGAGAGCTCACCTCTGACGGTCTTACCCACGTGCACCTCCCCTTCCACTTTAGTGGTCAGGGGTTTGAGTCTCATCATATGTATTTTACGATCATATATGGGGAGTTCTCTTTAATGTTATGATAGTAGATAAATAGAAATTTTGACCGCACATGTAATGTTTATATTTAAAAAGTGTGAGAAAGCTAAGACTGAAATTGATATTATTAAAAAAAAAAAATGATTGTTTTATATTTGACTTATTAGAAAATAGTAAGAACTTCTCTATCGATGATTATTTTATAACATCATTTGATCCTCTAAGATTGGTTTTTGACTATAAGAACCATAATTTCGATTGAATTCTTTATATAAATGATGCAGGACACTTTCGGAGGCCTGTTGGAGGGGTAAACAATATCCGTTTTGGACCCATAATATATTGTTGGAACCGTATCGATGAGCCGTACATATTTAATCAAGGGTTTACCTTCGTGTTGTGTCACTGTTTTCCCAAAAAAGGCAGTTTTGATCTCCATATTTTATTTTTCTATTTTACGGTGAGTTAAGAATTTTCTTAGTTTATGGAGTTTTCTTTCTTTGAGTTTGTTTAAGAATAAATCGTTAGGTTTTGGAAATAACTCAAATTTACCTTTTGAGCTTTTCCTATTTTAGTCAATTTAGGAATCTCGAATCCTAAAAGAATCATTTTTTTTTTTCCTATTTAAGCCAGAGTTAGAAAAGTTGTTTGTACGTAATTTTTCTTTGATATTAATAAAATTCGTTCATTTGAACAAAATTATCTCGTGGATTCGAAAACTTATCGTTTTCACTTCGTAAACAAATAATGTAGGATGTGAGATCAGTAGATTGATATCATTTAAACGACATTAAAAGGATATAGTTACACCGCCCATTGCAAGTGCAAGCGGTAAATATATAAATCTATTTACAAAGGGATTGAGCGAAATAAAATCTATAATACGAACTTGATTTTGGTAAAATAAAATTAAAAACTCCATGGCAACTGGTTTTTACTTGATTCCGAAACTACAATTTATTTATTTTTCGATTTTGATCAATCACATTTTAGGATATATATATATATATATATATATTAAATCCTCCCAATAATTTTTGTTAGTTTTTTACTTGGGAGATGGTATATAAACTTGGAATATCGATCAACTTGGTTGAGAGTTGTGGTTACCATTAAGCTATTGTTTTCTACCACAAATTCTCTCACCTCATGATCTTTTTATTAATACTCGGATATTATAAGTAGTTAAAGTGACCAGTACCAAGTATACGTATGCACAGTTATGATCAGATTTTGGGGGATAAATTAAAGAATTGGGAGATGAACATGTGATAATCATTGGATTGCAGCTAAAAAGGCAAATAATTAGGGTTAATAAAGATTCTTATTAGCCTTAATTTCTTGCTTGCTTTCTCCTGGTTGGTGAGAAATAATAATAATTATCATCATAGTCTAGACATAGCTTTGTAGGTGAAATTTTATGGGTTGCATTTGGGAGACATCATCATTAATTTTTTTCTTATTTAATTTATTGATTAAGGTGTTATTAATCCAAACGTTCATCTTTAAAAAATACTCAGCTAGATTTCAAGGTTTTGGAACTTCCATATCATAATGCAGAAAATGTTGTGTGTATGCACGTACGATATCTATTGATTCGATATCATGTATTTTTCTTGAAAACTTTTACTATTGGTAAGATCCAAGCCACCGATTTGAGAGTCATTAACCCTAACTCAAACCTCAAGCTCGTCCATCTACTAGTTGAACTATTTCCTTATTGGCCAATTGTGTGTATGCACATGAATGATGGGCAAGAAATATCAGATTTATTAAACAACTTTGGCCAGATAAACTTTGAGATGCAGTGAGAGTTGTATTTTGGATCGTGTTTGTAGATTGTAGAGGATTAGAGGTTGATCTCGCTGGGTCTCGATAGACCACCTTTGACCCGATTGGTGTCGGATATTTTTTATTAAAAAAAAATCACAGCTAAAAGGAATTATTTTTGTTATTAATTTCAATATATATATATATATATATATATATATATATATGCAATATATTTTAGGTAGAAAGCATATGCGTATGGTACCTTAAAATACTTAAAGATGAAGAAAAATTAAGTGAAAACAAATAATTATACTTTGTTGCATGGCAATGATTTTGGTAGTGTCTGAATTATTTTTCATTAAAATCACCTAAACTTCTTCCATATAAAAAAGAGATTTAATGATGATTGATTTTACTTGACTCGAAATTTTTGTTGAAATATTAATATCAAATGATGTAATAAACTTGTAACACATGATCATTCAGCTTATTTCATCTTATAATCTAAATGATAATTACAAATCACCTATAACAATAATTGAAATGAGTTTTTGGACAAAATTTTAGAATAAATAATGTTTTTATATATTTATTTTAATAATTATTATTATATATAAAAAAAAAAACTATAATAAGATTGATGAATCTTTTCAGTAGAAACACTTTCTCCAAAAGCGTTTGATAATGCTTCTCAAAAAAAAATTATATATGTACTTTTATTATTTTATGAAAACAACTTCAAATGTCTTTCTAATCTAAAAAAATAGTTGGGTATTATCACTAAAGTCCCTACTTTTTCATGAGTTGTCACATATTTAAACGTCTTTGTCATATTAGTCACTTTAGTCCCTTGTTTTTTCAAAATACACCATTTTAGTTCATTTGACCAAAAAACTAACATTCAACTATAACATAATGTGTAAAAATATAATTTTACCCTTTATTGTTATTTTTTAATTTTTTCTTTTAGTCCCTCTAGTTTTAATAATAGCTGGTCAACCCCTGCAAAAAATTAAAACACTTCCATCAGAGATTAAACTTTCAACGTTAAGGTTAAAAGCCACAAGTTTTAACCAGCTAAATTACTCAAGTTCATTGTTGAAGGTTTGTTGATTTAAATGTTTATATATATATATATATATATATATATATAATTATATAATTTGTTTAAACTAATTTAAATATGTTTATATAATTTAAAATTAAAGCCCGTAATTTTTTCTTTCTTTTTTTGGATTTTTTTCTTTTAAAAAAAATATATTATATCACTTTGATAAATAAAATAAAAAAAAACCCAGAAAATCAAAGTCCATAAATTGAAAAGGGAAAAAAAATCATACACAATAATAATATATAAAAACATAATTTAAAATAAACTCATATATAATAATAATAAACTTGTATTTATATAATTTAAAATAAACTCATATATAATAATAATATGTAAAAACATGTTTATGAGAATGAAAAAGAAAATAACAAAACAAAGGGAAAAAAAAAGGGCAACTTTCAATTTATGGGATTTGATTTTCTAGGGTTTTTTTTTTTTTTATCAAATTGAAATAATATATTTTTTGAAAAGAAAAAAATTTACGGGCTTTGATTTTCTGGGTTTTCTTTTGTTTTGTTATTTTAACTGGTTAAAGTTTTAATCTTAAGGTTGAATGTTCGATTTCTGATGTAAATGTTTTAATTTTTTCCAGGGTTGAAACTAGAGGGACTGAAAGAAAAAAATTTAAAAATAACAATAAAGGGTAAAAAAATATATTTTTACACATTCTGTTATAGTTGACCATTAATTTTTGTGTCAAATGGACTAAAGTGATGTATTTTGAAAAAACAAAGAACTAAAGTGACTAATAAAACAAATACATTTAAATATGTGACAATTAATGAAAAAGTAGGGACTTTAGTGATAATACTCAAAAATAAAATAAAATGTTTTTATCTATCTTTATCAAACATTATGTGAAAGGGAAAAGAACTTGTTGACTTGTTTGTTGTTTTTTTTTTTTTTTTTCCTTTCTTTAAAAGTGTTTTATTTTTTGGTCAAAAAGATTTCCAGACATACCGTAATTAATTCTAACAACATTAAAAGTACTTTTTGAACCTAATTTAATTTGGGAATTGATTACAATTTAACAATATAAAAGATCTTCATACAACCGAAATTGAACGGAACCAATCAATTAATGCAAGAATAATATCATAGACCAAACTCAAGCCTTGCTTTAAGTTTCTATCGTAACACATTCAAAACTTATAATTTGTGGTTAAGAATTTCCGGAAAAAGTTTCATATCAACTAGGATTTTAATGTTCATCGTCGCTTAACAGACGTATTAGTACATCTCCCTTTTGTATTAGTGGTGGAAAGTGCGAGTCCCAATATATGGATTTTACAAGTACATGTAAGTAGTTTTCTCATTAATATTGTGAGAGTAGATATCTGTGACGCACGTGTATATTTTGATCTCGATAGTTTTTGATTGGATAAAACAAACATTATATGATATTATAATAACAACTTTAATAATTCAGGAAAAGCTCATATGATTTCAGTGCACATCACCTCTTAGCACATATGGTAGATGATTCAACTCCAACTATGTGTATCTTACAAATATGTGTGAAGGATTTTCTCTCCGATGATATAGAAGTAGATATTTTTTTCATTGTAAGAGTAGATATTCGGACTACACGTGTACGTTCACGATCAATAGCTATTAAAGCTAGAATATTGGTAGAACACAACAATTACAAAAGGCCACAAATGGTGCAACCAAACGGGGTCCCAAACACAAATCAATTTGGGGTGTTTGATTTATAAAGAAGAAGAATTGAATGGGAAACAAACAAGCAATAAGTTCCAATGGTTTCCGGCAATAGGTGGTTGGTTAGGTGTTTCAAAATGAAAAAGATATATTTAATTTAAAATTTTATCAGAAACAATAGTTGCAATTTTGCTGTTTACTTTATCCAAATCAATCTTTTTGGCTTTTGCCTTTTCTCCATCTCCTCCCACCTGATTATCGGGGGCCACGTTACCGTTACCATTGATCTCCCTCCCCTTATTCATTTTTAAACATGATTTGATTAAATCAGTTAAAATTACCAATATACCCTCACAATAATTTGAAAGGTATGGACCCATAATTTGAATAATTTTTTATTTTTTTTTAAATCATAGTTTGAAAAGTTAAGAAAAATTAGGTTTGTTGTCGTTCGAAAAGAATTCTTAAAATTTGGAGTTTTTAAATATAATTTAAATTTATCATAAATATACCATTACAATAATTTAAATTAATCAAAATTACCAATATACCCTTACAATAATTTGAAAGGTATGGATTCACAATTTTAATTTTTTTTTTTTTTTTTTAAATCATAATTTGAAAAGTTAAGAAAAATTAGGTTTGTTTGTTGTTCGAAAATAATTCTTAAAATTTAGAGTTTTTAAATATAATTTAAATTTATCGTAAATAGTATACTAGAAGTTGTTTAAACTTGTTTAGTATTATATGAGATGAAAATCTATAAAACGTTTTAATATTATAATGAGAATTATTTTTCAATGATACTTTTACTAGAAGTTGTCTTGTATCAAGTGAAATTTTATATAAAGTTTCAGTAATAAAAATAATTTTATAATCACGTCTCTTTTTATAAAAAAATTAATAATTACATATTACTTTTAAGATTAAAAAGAATGCATTTAGATCGTAGATGAAATAAAAACTATTTTCTTTTCATTATCAATATAGATGAAATCCAAACTTTGTCATATATTAAAGTTGATTTAAACTCTATCAACTCAGTTAAAATCGATCGATCAAGGTTTTAACAATTTCCCAACTAAATTCAATCATCAAATCTACTTCGTAATAAATTAAAATTAACTAATACTTCAATTCAAGATTAGGTAAAATTGGTTTGAAAAATGTTATATATTCAATCAATACTAATCAAATTGTAATTACTTTTAGCAAAAAAAATTGTTGACTTTAAAACCAACAAGTATTTCAGTTGACAAGTTAAACATTAACTTGAATCCAATTACTATTATTTTTTATTTTGAAAAAAAACACTTCCCTCCAATATTGAAATGTCACATTCATGATTCATATGATCCAACGAAAAATTAAATTATTTTATTGTGTCACACACTCATGTCGTAGACATAATTTTGAAATTAAATGCAAGAGCGCATGTGAGTGTTTTCAAATACCAAGGAAGAATAAGGAAGAATATTTCGTTGTCGCTATCGACACGACGACGCATCGGGCACCACTCATTTCGATACAACGTGCAGCAAGTACCCTTACTTTTTAAGATAATTTACGAACATACCATTTTGGGTAAATGAAGCATGAATTTCATAATTTAACTTAAATTATTGAGAGGGACCACGTTTTTCCACTACACGTCTACGTATTGCCCTATAGTTTATTCTTTTGTGACAAGTGGCATTCATATAATTTTTTGTATTTTTTGTATTTTGAAAAGACAATGAACCGATTAACAATCTATTATAATTAATTTTTGAATATAAAACAATACAAACATGATATAGAAATATACACTCAAAACTAAGAGATATCTACTTCCACAAGTCCACAAAGCTGGGACAATGGCGGAACCTGTGGAGGTCGAGGGAGGCTATGGACCCCTAGACAAAAAAAAAATAAAAAATATATAATTCACCTTTTAATCCTATCAGTTTGAAGATTATGACGAGAATCTAATGGTTTACCTTTGAACCAAGTTGAACTTTTAAGATTATGACGAAACTTATGAGTCATTGATTGAGTTTAAGAAAATTTTGACTAAATTGAAGTATGTGAATCTAATAGTCGATAGTTGTTAAACTAATATAAAAAAAAATCAGTTTGTCCCGAGGAGAGAAAAACTATATCAATAATGCTAAACATCCCACCTACAATCCTACCATTTCCATCCCAACACATGTGGCAACTAAAGTGTCACTTGGTGAGTGGATATACATTAATTGATACTTATCTCTCTTGCTTATGTATTCGCCCACCGATTAATGTTTGTCCACTCACCAAGTGACACATCAGTTGCCACATGTGTTGGGATGTAAATTGTGAGATTATATGTGGGATGTGTAGTATTACTGAAACTATATATATTTGTTTCTAATTCTCTCATTAATTATGTAAAATAAGGTGCTTTTTTTAACACTAAAAATGGTAAGCACGTCACACATAAAATGGAGTGCTACCTTATAAGATATCCTTGCGTACATACCCTTAATTAAATTTGACTTTTTCTTTTTGAAATAAATGAGGGTTTTGTTATAATCCTGTTTGTAACCTTTAAAATGGTACTAACAATTGATCATATAGTTGACTGTTGACTAAATTCTGTTAATTTTGAATGTTGCACATTAATATGTGTAGATAAGAGTTGAAAACAAAAATAAAAACATAATTCTAACTGTACTTTTAGTTATTTTGAACAAATTTTATTTTTGGTAAAGGGCTTGTGTATAAATGTTTTTTTTTTTGTTTTTTTAATATTTTTTATTTATTTTTATAAATAAATTATATATACATACACATGTAGCGATTCAAAATTGAGATATTGTCTTGTTGAACAGTAGTTTTTATATATATACATGTTTTAAAATATTCAATATTGCATTGAAAAGAGACAAAGAACATCATACTCAATATCGAAATACACAATATTAAGAAAGATCAAATCAATTTTATAATAAAAATTCACACTTCATTTACCAAATATTGTACCATATGAGTATAAATCAGTTGTGTTAATTAATGATCATAATAGTAAACAACTGATATAAATTACACAACTAATGTCATAAACAAGAGTTCTTTCAAAAAAATGTTATAAACAACCGTTAATGTCTAAATGAAATGAGATTGACTCCGGAGGTGATGCGGCAAGCAAAGATGATACGGCAAACACTTGGCTTGGTCGGAATAGTCGAAATGGTCGGTTTGGTCAGTCTGCTTGGAATGGTCAGCTTCATGACTTGGATCAACCCCTACCAAAAGGGAAAATTTTGTTCAATGGGCAAACAAACTCAAAATTGACATTATAATATGTTTCCGGAAAGCCTAATTCGAGCCCTACAAGTGTTGTGAAGACTCCGTTTTCTATGATGGGTTGCAACATATCCGAATTTGGCCATTGAGTTTCATACGCACCAAGAGAGATGTTTCTTGTTTTATTGTTTTTAATTATTGTCATGATTCAGATCGCTTCCCCGTTGGAGAGTACAACAAGCTGGTTGCAAAGAAAATTGGTCCATCGGAAGTGTTGGAGAAGATCAATCCAAACACGTATCGTTTGCGGCTTCCTAGCCATATTCAAACGATTGACGTATTTAATGTGAAACACTTGATACCTTATTTTGATGACTCCTCTGGGGAGGATACGGATTGCACGTTGAGGTCGACGTTTCTTCAACTTGGAGGAGATGATGCAGTGGCAGCAAGAGATTTGGATTACCTAGAAGTATTAGATCACAACAAAAGTGGTTGAGTGAAGTTGTCTGGGGGAATTGTCTAGCATGAATTGATGGCATGAGCTGGAAGCTCGAGTGAGACGTCTTTGAGCCAGAGTTAGTTTAGGAGTTTTGAAGTCTTTTAGAATTATGTCATTTGAGAGTCTGAGTCAGTTTAGCTTTCAAAGTCTTGAGCTTTTAGGATTAGTTTAGTGCATAAATCTATTTAATTTAGGATTAGTTTAGTTGTTTGAACTTATTTAGGATTTAGAGTTTTCAATTGTTTAGGTTAATTGTTGCCTATTTATATTCGTGTAATTGCATTTAAATTCTTAGTTGATTATTAATAAAATTCAAAGATTGTTTCTCAATATCCATGTACAACAGTTTTTCCGACGATTGAAATATTTGAAGCTTGTTAACAATCCTTCTTTGTGCGCGAAGTCGAATGTTATTAATAGACTGATATTTTGACATCAGTGCGCGGATCAACGGAGTATTGGTAGGTTGTTTTCTAGTTGTTTCTTGCAGGTTTTTTTTATAGAGTTTCCACTACATCAGGAGGTGAAGTCGAATTCATTAAATTTGGGAGGACTAGGGGTAAGGGGCTTTAACAAGAATTATTATTTTTTAAATAAATATAAATAACAAAAAAAATCGTGCTAAAAATTAAATATATATTTTTAAAACAAATATTTTGACAAGGCTATAAATTCGAGTCGTGAGTCTGCTGGCTATATCGCTAACTTAGTTATAAGCTATAAAAATAACGTCTTAAAAAACATTAAAAAAAAAGTGTAAAAAACATTACTTATAAACTAATAAATTAAAAAATAGATATAGATTATCAATTACTAATTTACTACCAAATTTAGTCAAGAATGCATTGCTCCAAACATGTGATTTTCCTACTTTATTTTGACAAAAAAAAAAAAAAAAAAAAAAACCTTCACTAACGGTTCTCCAAAATCAACACAACAATAAATATCTTTATTTCATTTTTCAATTTTATAATCATCTTAATTTTGTATTCACTTTCAACCTTGTGATATCTTCGATATGACGAGATTCATCCGATGATATGCTATTTTTTTTAGAAGTATTAAATGAATGGTTAATTGATACTGATGTCCCATAAACTCTTCTAAAATATACATTATACCCCTTATACTTTTTTTTTTCGCTACTAAACCCCTCATAAATTTTTAAATGCTGATCGTAAATGTCTCCTCACAAGGGGCAAAAAACAAAAGTGTTTATCAACAAACGAAAGTTCAGGGGTTTTAGTAGCGAAAAAAAAAATGTAGAGGGTATAATGCATATTTTAGAAGAATTTTTGGGATATCAGTGCCAATTAGCCTAAATAAATTTAGAGGAGGATTCGAATAAAAAACCTCGTAGTGCAGGTGTGGGGAGTTTACCGCCGAATCAACCTTATATCGTCGTTGATGATACGCTACTTATATCTACACTATATGTCATTTCCTCAAAATTCCAAATTTATTAAGTGATCTTCCTCCTTGTAAATTGCGGTATGGATTACAGTCCCAGGAAAAAAAAAAAAATCTAAACATAAACAAACCAAAAAAGAAAAGGAGGGTATAAAAGGAATTCTAATTAAATTCAAAATCAAACAATACCAAAACGGTAAATTCAACCACAAATAGGCCTAATTTAAACACTCAGCTTTTCAGGTCTTTCTCTGCTCTGCTATGTAATCTGTGAGACTTCTTATCGAACTCAAGTTCTTCTTTTGTTTTTGTTTCCCAATAAACACTTTTCATTTTCTTGTCACCGTTTCTTGCATTACAAAACAGAGAAAACATTTATTTATCTTATTTTTATTTTCATTTTTTTTTTTCAAAATTCTCATCAGATCTAAACCGTTCTCTCAAAGAAACCCCCCCCACACACACCCACCTGAAAATAATTTCAAAATTTATTTATTTTTTTTTCTAGCAGAAACCTTAAAGCAACAGCAACGACGAAGACGACGACAGACAAGTTTGTTTGAGCTTCAAGAGATTTTGTTTTTTGTTTTTGTTTTTTTTTTGCCGGTAAACCGCGAAACCAGAAGAGGTTAGCTTCAGTTTCAGTTTCAGTTTCAGTTTCCGGTTATGTTTTTTGTTTTTGTGCTTATCTTAAAAATAAAAAAAAAAACGTTCCTTTATTTTATTTTATTTTAATTTTGAAAGAAAACAACCTCAACGTCTCTCAGAATCCACTCTTTTAATATCATCGCAAGTTTCGCTTGTTAGTAGAGCCGTGGAGGCACGTCTGTTTCCTCTTTTTAGCAAATTTTCAGTTTCGCTGTTTTTTCCTTTTTTTTTTCTAATTTTTTATTTTTCCCGCAAAAGCAAAATAAATTAAAACCAAATCATCTTCTCGCTCCTACATTTTCTCTCTATATATATTTATATATTTTCGATTATCGAATTCAATCCAATCAAACCTAAACGTGTACAGATTTCGTCTCGTTTTAGTTTTAGTTTTAGTTTTTTTTTTTTTGTTGATTTTTTTATGTAATGCGACTGAAATTTGAACTTTGTTAGAGCAATCGAGGGACGAAAATTGCTATATTTTGATCGTAATCAGGGTTTTTGGAGCTCTGTTTTTTTGACTACGTGTTTTAAAACAGAGCTGCCAAGATTGAATTTTGAGTTTGGTTAGACGAATTGAGTGACCAATTTTGCATTACTTTGATCCAAATTAGGGGTTTCGAGCTCGGGCTTCACCAAGGCTCCACACAGCAGGACACGGGGAATTGAGTATTGAGTGTCGGATTCGACTTATTTTGATCCAAATTGGGTGTTTTTGAGCTCTGCTTTCTTAGAAGATATCCCAAACAAGACAAAAATCTTGAGTTTGGTTGGCGAGTTTGTATAATTTCAATCCGAATTGATATTACCAAGCTCTGTTTTTTTGGATGATGTGATCAAAAGCTCAGTTTTGAATTATCCTATAAACGAATTGATTACTTGATTTGGTAGCTTTTGTAACGAACTTTAAAGATGATGTTATCCGCGTCACCATCATCTACTCGTAGCTCGTTGGAGGAGATGTTGGACTCTTTAAGGCGGCAAGATGAGTACGAGAAGCCTAAGGACTTACCACCAGCTCTGCCTGCGCGGCCCACCTCCAGGGCAAGGCTGCCATCGGCAAGAAAATCTCTGCCCACTGACTTAAGGATTGGTGAAGAGAATGGCAGAAAAGGAGTAGTCGAAAATGGTGGGAAGAGGAGCGAATTGGAGGGGAAGGAAGAAGGTAAGAGGAAAGAGAAGGAGTTGGGAGTGAAAAGGAATAGCTTTGGGAGCAAGAGAATGAGGAGAGAACTAGGAAGTGTGGATTCGCCGTATTTTGATGCTATGGCAGTGGATGAAGTGAAGAAAGATGAGGTTTTGGAAGACAATTTTATAAAGTCGACCAAGAGTGGGCGAGTGGAGTGGGAGGATAATGTTGGGTATTTCATCAAGAAGGTAATCATATTTGTTTGGTTCTTTCTACTCTATTGGTAATTTTTACATTTCCATGTGTTACTACGTTTTTTTTAAGTTGTATGATTGTTTACTTTTTTGTTTCGATTGACTTTTGGAGGGCTTAGTAGGTGGAATTTCTTTTCCAATTTGACTTTGGATAAATGTGAAGATAAAATTGTTTGGTTTTTTATTGTTTTGTTAGTAGTTGTGAATTGTGATGCGTTTTGCGTATTAAATGAAATTGTTTGTTTCAATTAACTTTTTGGAGGGCTTAGTAGGTGGTTTGGTTTGGAAAAGCCTATAATCTATAATTTGATTGTTCTTATTTGTTAATTGAAGTTGACTTGCAAGGTTTGCAATAAAATTATAATTTCTTTTCCAATTTGACTTTGGATAAATGTGAAGATAAAATTGTTTGGTTTTTTATTGTTTTGTTAGTAGTTGTGAATTTTGATGCGTTTTGCATATTAAATGAAATTGTTAGAGTGATTACCAAGTGTTTTTAGCTTTATAAATTATTTGATGTGATTGTTTTAAAGTCGAAGTTTTTGGTTGTTTATGAAGGCTGTTTAAATTGGGTATATTATCAAGAAGGTAATTGAGATAGAAAAAATTGTATAATTTGTTTAAATTTTAGTGATTTAATTTGTTTTGGCAGCATTTTACTGTTGAATTGAATTTGTATGAGTGCTTAGGGAAGGGTTTTCAGCCTCTATGATTTGTTTATTTGTATTGTATGAACTTTTGGGGATTTAGAAGGGTTTTCAGGACTTTATTTATTTATTATGATGTATTCACTCTGTCTTCATGCGATTTTTAGAGGGCTAAAGAGGGCTTTAGTAACTTGTAGTAGAACCGGAATGCTTTTTGTTCTTTGCCTATTAATGTGAGTAGTTTTACTTCTTGTATTGGAAAGTAGAAAGGTGACACTTAAAAAAATGTGGGACTTTGGTGTGGTAATTGGTAAATGATGGGTAGGTCATGTGTTCTGCTAAGTTTATAATTGATATTCATGCACCGAGTTTATTCTTTGGTTAGATAAATCTAGAAATCAATAGATTTATCTGAATATTATTTTATATTATATAATTAGCATTATACTGTAGGTTTATATACTTTATTTGTGACTTGCATTTATGTTATTTCTTTCTTTCTTTCAGAAGCTACGTGTTTGGTGTCCACTTGCAAATGGTAAATGGGAGTCTGGAAAGATACAATCCACTTCAGGGGATGAAGCATTTGTTTCTCTTTCCAATGGAAATGTAATATCATAAGCTTTGATAATCTCTGAAAGCTATCTAAAGAGTCTTTTTTACTTCAGTTTGTGGGTTGTGCATGCACTTATGATTTGTCAACACAGGTTGTGAAGGTGTCCACTGGAGAGCTCTTACCCGCCAACCCAGATATCCTTGAGGGTGTGGATGATCTTATACAGCTTAGTTTTTTGAATGAACCATCAGTTATTCACAATCTTAAGTACAGATATTCTCAGGATACGATTTATGTAAGTACAATATCAACCTCTGGGTCCTGCTGGTCATACTTGTTAGTCTGCTTCTTCCTTTCCACTCTCCATTTACTGTTTTTGAATTTCTTTTTGTAGAGTAAAGCAGGACCGGTTTTGATTGCAGTCAATCCCTTCAAAGATGTCCAAATTTATGGAAATAAGTTTGTCACAGCTTATAGGCAGAAACTTATGGACAACCCTCATGTTTATGCTATAGCAGACACTGCTTATAAGGAGATGATGGGAGGTGAATCTTCTTCATTTTAGTTTCTTATTGTTATAAAAGAATTTAAGCATTGCCTAGTGACCTATGTAAATTGCTACTAACACTCTTTTCTTGGCTGTAATTTATATTGCAGATGGGGTAAATCAATCCATAATCATAAGGTTTGTTTGGACATTTACTTCCTTTTTAACATGCTTTTAAGTGGTAGCTTCTTATTGTACACTCTAGTTTAGTTTGTGTTCCTTTTTTGGCGTTCTTGTATATCGGATCTGTAAGCTATTTTTTTTTTTAATATTTTACAAATACTTTGAATACTTTTGTGGCCAAAGAGAATCATTTCTGAATCTTATCTTACAGTGGGGAAAGTGGAGCTGGGAAAACTGAGACAGCAAAATTTGCAATGCAATATTTGGCTGCTATTGGTGGTGGTAGTGATGGGATAGAACATGAAATCCTTAAGACAAACTGTATACTTGAAGCATTTGGGAATGCGAAAACATCCAGGAATGACAACTCTAGCCGATTTGTAAGTTATATATTTTTTCGCTTCTCCTCGCAG
The DNA here is from genome assembly GCA_035582765.1 of Acer negundo. Lineage (NCBI taxonomy): Eukaryota > Viridiplantae > Streptophyta > Magnoliopsida > Sapindales > Sapindaceae > Acer > Acer negundo. The sequence continues at coordinate 8,711,494 of CM069241.1, read as the reverse complement.
CAAAGTGTCCATTACTTTTTATATTTCTCTATAGCTCAAATGCTTCATATTTTTCCATGATCCAATTCACTACTGAAATTGTTTAGAAAGTTGTGCTGTTCTGTTTGCTCATTTATCTGAATGGACTCAGGGGAAATTGATTGAGATTCACTTTAGCACCTTCGGGAAGATATGTGGCGCTAAAATCCAGACTTGTAAGGATGTTTGAAATTTTTTTTCTGCTATGATTCACTACTTTATATTATCTGTTGACTGTGGTAACTGACATGTCTCACTGTTGCAATTTCTTGTCTGTGTCAACTTCAATTCACTTATTGTAATTGTGGACAGTTCTGCTCGAAAAGGTAACTTTTGACTTCATTTTTAACTTTAGCTTCGTATTTCAGTTATTATTATGTGCCGCTTCTGAAATTGTTGTATTTTGAACAGTCAAGAGTAGTTCAGTTGACCACTGGTGAACGATCTTACCATATCTTTTATCAACTTTGTGCTGGTGCTCCATCACTTCTTAAAGGTATCAATTTGCTATTTATCAATGTATGCAAAATTTTCAGAATTTTGTGATTCTATGCAATTTTTAATCACGGTGATGCATGTCTGTGCGTGTTTAATCCTTCCATTGAAAGTGAATTTCTGATGTTAAGAAGTTATCACATTAGAACTTTAATATAGTGGTTTAACTTTAGCACATGACTAGTGGTTGGAAGTTTCAGCGTGATATATTGCATTTGTAATTTTTAAAGTCAAATATTGCAGAAAGTCACTATCTAGTTAAATTGGTTGGTTTAATCCAATTATTTTTGTATTTGTGCTATAATAGATCCTTGTATAACTTTCCGGCTTAGAGTTTTTATATAATAGTTGGCACATGACAAATGGACAATGGTTAAGATGATGTATTGCAATTGGAGTTTTCTAAAGCCGAATGTGTTAGTAACTGTAAAACCTGAAAGTGTAAGCTGATGTGGCTTAGGAGTTGATAATAAATTCAAATAGCTGATCAAAACAATCAAATATAATCAGAGGAGGGACTTGAACTCAGGCACATCCGGTAAAACAAGGCTTTAATATCATGTTAGTAACTAAACTCAAAAGCATAGGCTGTTAGGAAAGAGCCCAACATAGTATTTAAACTCTCTTAACAAAATGTTAAAGAAAGTCACACTACCTATTTAAAATTTTAGGTTTAATCCCATTGGTTTAATCTGTGTAATAAATCCTTGGGTGATTTAATTACAGCTTTGTCTTCATTAAGAGTAGGCAATGTTTTCTGTTATATCGGAGTGAATTTTTTTAGATCTTCTGTTAGTTTCTACCTTCTTGTAAAGGTAATCATTTTCTGATCAATGGTAGTTTTTCCTGTGTTTCAAATGCTGATGCGGACCAATGAAATGTTGGTTTGTTAAATTTTATTTGACACGTGAGAATCATTCACCTCGTTTTCCGAAGTAAATATTATCTCATTGTTCATCTTCATTTGATTACTAAAACCTGAAGTAAATATTATCTCATTGTTCATCTTCATTTGATTATTAAAACCTCAGATGACCGGTTGTCTTATAATTTGAATTATTCTATTGGTTTCTTGCAGAGACTCTGAACCTTAAAACGGCTATTGAGTACAACTACCTAAATCAGAGCGATTGCTTGACGATTGATGGTGTTAATGATGCTAAAAAATTTCATAAGCTTATGGTATAAGATTCGTTATTGTTATTTGATGCCATATGGGTTATGCACCCCTTATTCATTTCATTTAAGCCTCATAAGTGCATACCATTTGCCTTCTTTTCCTTTCCTTTTGGTTAATTCCCAATTTCTACAGGAAGCTTTAGATGTTGTTCAGATTTGCAAAGAAGATAAAGAGCATATGTTTGCTATGCTGGCTGCAGTGCTATGGTTGGGGAACATATCATTTCAAGTGATCGACAATGAAAATCATGTGGAGGTTCAGGCTGATGAAGGTAAGATCCATTAGGCTTTCATTTGTATCACTCTTTTAGTAGAAGTCTTGAACTTGATGCTGTAATTATGACTGTTTGATGACTGGCTTTGATATTAGTAAACATCTGACACCATCTAGAATTTCTCATTTGCTCATAACTAAACCATTGAGGTGCCGAATTTGTGGTTAAGTAGTTGCATGATTATTTCTTGAGCAGTGATAGAATAGTTTCATTGTGAGAATTTGGTTAGTATTAAAAAAACTGTAGTTTATTCATCTACTTGAAAATTCTTGTCTGTGGGCCATTCAAAGTTGAAATATGCCTGGACTTTAAGGTTGTAATATTGGGATGTGTGATGGTGGGATATTGGATTTATACTACACAATTTACAAATGAATACAGAGAAAGTGGTTTTTTGGGTTGAAAAACTAATGTATAGCCTATCAGCTCTGATATGATGTCAGCAACCACAAAACCCAAAAGCTTAAACTATTAAGAAAGAGCCTAACAATACTATTCAAAGCACTCTAACACTATTTTTTCTTCGAACTAGGGTTATTAAGCTCTTATTTTTGTGAGTGTGCTTATTAGTGGAGCATATCTTTGTATGACACTAAGAAATTATGACACTTGAAGATGCATATATAGATTGACTCCACTTATTTTTCCTTTTGGCAGCTGTAACCAGTACTGCCAAGCTGATAGGTTGCAGTGCTGAGGAGCTGATGCTCGGTTTATCTACCTGTAAAATCCAAGCTGGCAAGGACAGTATTGCTAAAAGATTGACATTGCAGCAGGTTTGTTTTTGAAGAATATTAAATTTATCCCTATATTCTCCAAAATAGCGTGCATGTGAATGAAGTTTATGCCCACTTGTCTTTGGCTATGTGAGCTTAATATATAGCTTATTTATTGAAACATGAAATCCAATTGATTGTCTTCCATTCAGGCAATTGACAGCCGAGATGCATTGGCGAAATTCATATATGGGAGCTTGTTTGACTGGCTCGGAGAACAAATTAACAAATCACTTGGAGTGGGCAAACAGTGTACTGGGCGATCCATAAGTATACTTGATATTTATGGTTTTGAGTCATTTAAGGTATGCAACTTGTATTTGTCTGTTAAGTTGTGTTCTCTACATTGTTAAATTGTATCCATGGTAATGATCTAATCTTCTCATTCCAGAAGAACAGCTTTGAACAATTTTGTATAAATTATGCAAATGAGAGGCTGCAACAACATTTCAACCGGCATTTATTTAAACTCGAGCAGGAGGTAAGCTTCTCAATCTAATGCAGAGAAACCTTTGAGGAAGCTTCTTTGATTTAGTGATGCAGAAGTAATCAGAAGAACATATCTTGTCATACTAGATGTAAACCTTTTTTTTCGGGTGGTTTCTACATGATCATTGAACTTTTGCCTCTATGTTTACTTGATGAAGGTGAAATAATAGTGTTGTTAAACACATTTCAAAATTCCTTACCGTTTTCTTTGCATTAGGAGATAATAAAGTATACAATTATATGACAGTGACTCCTTTATAAGCAATGTAAAAACTGTGCTGTGATGATGAATCACATGTTTTTAAAATTTTAAAAATTGACGAGGATAAGCTGATTTCTTTTGCTCTTTCTGATAACAATTGAAATAGTAGATTGCCTTTGCCTAGAGGGAACAATCAATTGTGCAACTCCCAGAGGCAAATGTCTTGATACCATAGATGGGGAATATGAGGACTATTTTCTATTCATTTTCTGCTACTTGTGGTTCTGCTGAGAATGATACTGTTCTGAACTGCAAACTGTAGAAGTGGGACATCAGTGGTGCTGCTCTTGATTGTTCCTTTGTATGTGGAAGGATATGAAATTTCATGCTTAGATAAATTTGATATCAACAGGAACCAGTACGATAAACTTAGTCCTTTTTTTGTTTAAGTCCGACTGATTCATTTTACCAAAACCAATTTATAGTTTGTTTTGTATTCTTGTACTGGATTTATTCTCTTATTTTCTGACATAAATTTTCATCTCTGGATGTGTTTTCTTTTCCTGTGAACAAAGTTTCCAGTAGTTTGGATTATACTAGCTGGTTATGAATATTGAAGTCTCTCTTTACCATTAATATTTCAGGAGTACGAATTGGATGGGGTTGATTGGACCAAAGTCGAATTTGAAGATAATGAAGAATGTTTGAGTCTAATTGAGAAGGTATCAACGATTCAAGTTCAACCCTTTTAGGTCATCTATGTGCGTTGTACCGTGTTAAATTTCTATAATTATTTTAGGTGTTTATGAGAAGTGTATAAATTGGTCAATAGATTTACAACCCAAAAGACTAGCCTCTTGGTTTGTGGCATCCATTGATATATATATATATATATATACCCTTCTCTTACATTTTATGTTTCAATGTGGGATTCAATCCCATCTTTTCTAGTTTCTAATAATCTAATGTCGATTCTCTAACAGTCTTTATATATATATTTGTGCTAATCTTACTGAAGTTTATGGTCTGGGCACTTGAAAATAATTATTTATTTGTATAACAATTGTGTTGTTTAAAACCAGAATGCTTTACTTTATGGTTAATGTGTAAAGCAGTCACTCTTATGATTATGTGGAACTTTTTGCAGAAACCTTTAGGGATACTATCATTACTGGATGAGGAATCAAACTTTCCCAAAGCCTCTGATTTGACATTTGCCAATAAACTTAAGCAGCATTTAAATGCTAATTCTTGCTTTAAAGGAGAGAGAGGCAGGGCTTTCAGCGTTCGTCATTATGCTGGAGAGGTCAGTTATCTCAGTTTTTTTAGAAGTTTCAATTTTAAGATTTTAGATGATTTGACTTGCACTATCAGACTTCCTAGAGATCTAAGATTTTATGATTTTAGATGATTGGTGGCAACTCTGGACTTAACCAGGCTTTTCAGCATATAAAGGAATTCTGAGATCATGTATATGATAATTATATTACAACAGAATTAAATACTAGAACTAGAACAATACCTTAATTTAGTGTCTTTATAAGGCTGAAAAGCATGGTTACTTTGCAAAAGGCATTGTTTTGGTCCACTGGATTCACTCACATTATTGATATTGTTAGTTTATTAATACTTGTTAGAGTTTTGTCAGGTTTTATATGACACGAATGGCTTTTTGGAAAAGAACCGGGATCCTCTGCATTCTTCTCTCATCCATCTCTTATCAGCATGCACTTGCAAGCTACCACAATTATTTGCTTCCAAAATGTTTAACCATTCCCAGAAACCAGCTATTAGCCAGTTGGGTGCATTGGACACCCAAAAGAAAAGCGTTGGTACAAAATTCAAGGTAATTGCATGTGCTTCATATTTTTTTATATTGATAGCATGTATATGTGTAAGTTTGTAATTTACTTCAAATTGGATGCTGAAAGTCTGAAACTATTGTGAACATATAATGTTACCGTGTCACTATTCAGATGATTTTGGGGAGTCATCTCTATTCTTAAATTTAATTATCATTTTTTGTACAAAGAGTAGAAGATTTGCTAGTAATTTGAAGTTTCATTGATATAGTTCTCTAATTTGCATGTGCTTCAATTTTACGTGATTCTGTGAGAAATTACCTTTTCTTCATGAAGTCTTGTTCCTTTACTGATTAAAAAATTTGTTAATAGATAAATGCTTCACATGTTTTGCTGTGTGCTAGTAAATTTCCTTAAACCATCTTTTGCTATGCCTTAAAGGGTCTCTTAACATGTGTAGGGTCAACTTTTCAAACTAATGCACCAGTTGGAGAACACTACACCTCACTTCATTCGGTGCATAAAACCAAACAGTAAACAGCTTCCTGGTATATATGAAGAAGATCTTGTTTTACAACAGCTTAGGTGTTGTGGGGTTTTGGAGGTGGTTAGGATCTCAAGAGCTGGATATCCCACTCGAATGACACATCAAGAGTTTGCAGGAAGGTAGAGAGTGTGAATCCTCCTTTAGTTCTTAAGTGGTTTTCCTTATGAATCATCAGTTAATTCTTCTTCTGAACCTGCATACATTTTAGGTATGGGTTCCTGCTCTCAGAAAACCATGTACCTCGGGATCCATTAAGTATATCAGTTGCTGTTCTACAACAATTTAATGTTCTTCCTGAAATGTATCAAGTTGGTTATACCAAATTGTATCTGCGATCGGGCCAGGTAGGTCGCTAATAGCATTTTTATATTACTATTTTTATAGTATAAATGTGATTATTTTATATTTCACTCCTAAATTTAGAAATGTAATTTTAAATTTAGACTTCTCTCTTTCTTTCCTTTTAATTTTATAGCAACCTCTCCAAAGAATTTCTTAGATGCAAGTATAAGCATTCTAGTATCTTCAATTTGTATATTGGGGAGCTTTATTAATGTAAAGTAAGCAGGTTTTCTTTCTGTTTTGAAGGATTGTAAAGGGAGCGAGTTGTTTTTATTTTATTTTATCCAATTCTGCACTTCACACAGCTATAGGTTTTCGTGCAGATGAGTGTTTTTGTTTGGCTGTTTTATTTTTGCGGAACACGGTTCACATATAGCTTTGTATTTTCTTTTCTATTGATAAAGGTTTTGTTTTCTAAAAAGAAAGTGTCTAAAAAAAAGAATTGTGTACATATTACAATTACATAATTGCCTGGTTTGGAGTACAAGTATTGGGGTTGGCACAGATTTTTTAATATTTGATGTTCATTTGGCTAACTGGACATGTGATAGCTTCAATTTGAAATAATTATTTTTGTTAAGTGGTTTCACCAATGTTACTGATGATGTTTAAATAGGCTGGTGCATTGGAGGATAGGAGAAAACAAGTTTTGCAAGGCATACTTGGGATTCAAAAATGCTTTCGTGGTCGCCAAGCTCGCCTTTATTTCTATGAACTGAAGAAAGGAGCAACAAACTTACAATCAAGTAATGCTTGTTGACCTCATTTTGCTTTGTATCATACGACTTGGATATTTCCTGTTGAATCTTTTAGTTTTAGTTAGTTTATTTTTTCTTAATATTCATGCTTGAATGCACAAACAGCTATTATTTTGTTGGTGCAAAGTGTAGAACAATAGATCGTAACTTGAATACTTCATATCCTCAGAATCATGTCTTTTAATGATTCAGTTGTATGATGACAATTACTCTTACAATGCAGTTGTCCGTGGTGAAAATTCTAGAAGAAATTATGCTATTGTTGCACAGAGGTGCTCAGCTATAGCTCCCCAAATACAAGATGAGCAGCTGACAACAATTATATGTTTACAATCTGGTAGAAGTTGTGTTGATGGTTTCCAAACTTCTTGATGTTTTTCAGCATACAATTTCTCATCCTTTTCTTAATTATGATTTCCCTGCAGTAATCCGTGGTTGGTTGGTTCGGAAGCATTTGAATCACATGCATAAATTGAAACAGTCGATTCCTGTGAGTGCAAAATCTAAAAGAAGAGTTGGCAGGAAAAGTTCAGAAATGAAGGTACTCTTTATGATCTGTTTGGTAACTTGCAAAAATTTATTCTATTCCCAACTGTGTTAGTTGCCTCGTTGCATTCATAATAAGGACTACTTTCTCTCTATTGTTTTCATAATTATTATGTCCATCGGAGTATCAAACTTGTGGTTGGTTTTGAATTGTAAGATTTTTCCATGAAAAAGTCAAATGCTTAGAGTCAAATTAAAATGTTGAGTTGATTTTTATCCTATAGTGAATTCAAGGTAATTTTTGAATAAATGACCTACATCTAGCATGAGGCTAGCTTAGTGGTAAGCCCTTCACACCTACATCCAATAGGTTTTGGATTCGAGTCATGCCCCCTCCCCCAATCTCGAAATATTATAATAGTTCAAAACAAAATAAGAAGGTAATTTTTAAATAAATGAACTGAAAAAAGCTGTGAATTTCAAAATGTTCTTTCATCTAGAGAACTACTGACTGACTTCTGGTTTGTTCAACATCAAAGTACCGTAGTTTATTCAGTAAAAAGTTCATGCCACTATGGTTGGACTTCAAATTATATTTCCTTAGAAAAATCTTTTTGCACTCGGTTATAAAAGTATGTTGTTAGTAAGTGTATTTTTTTATTTTTTTAAATAATGTTAGTAAGTGTTAGATCCAAAAATTTAAGCTATTAGGAAATGACCCAATCTCATGCCAAGCACATGCCAAATTTAGGTTACAAATAACAAATTTAAATATAATCACTTGAGGAGACTCAAATTCAGGCACTAATAGCAAAACTGGTTTTGATACCATGTTAGTTAATGATCCAAAAGTTAAAATTTGTTAAAACAAGGGTCCAACAATAATATTTAAGCATCTAACATATACTATGCCACAACATAAAAAGGTTATTAGAAGAGAAGCAGATTTGGATAAGCAGTTGAATATTGACATATTGGGATTAGTTTGTGATTGTGCACATTTACCTGAACATGAGAAGAGTACTTGGTGAATCTTTTGGCTCACCAATTTGGGTCCAGAGTACAGTTGATATAACTTCCCTTTTGGGGCGTTGTTCTTCGCATGGGCAGTATGATCTAGAAGATGCAATATTCAAACTTTTAATGAAAGTGAAACTCTTGGGTTTCCATTATGATTGTTACTGTAAATTTTTTAGTGAAAATTTAGATCTGTCAAACTAACAAAAGCAGAATGTCTGCAAATGTATGATGTTTGGCATTTCTTCAGATCTGAAATATGCTTAGGTGTTTGTAGGCTAGCTCTGGCTATTTAAAAACTATGCTTTTAGCTTCACTGTAGGTTTATAAATTGGTGCCAATATCTTATATTTATTGATTTAGCATCTACGGTTTATGTTAATTTGTTTATCTTGAATAAGATGAACGCAATTTGTGGTGAAATGTGAGGCTTTATAATGAATTCAAGTTTGAGAAGACTAATGAATGTTCAAGCAATTTTTTTTTTCCTTTGCAATTAGTTTCTAAATTGTATGTGTTTAAGCAACTCAGTAAGACTGAAATGCTGACTTCTGTTGGCTATGCAGGACATTCCTCTAGAGCAGCTCCAGATTCTACCTTCAGATGTGGCAGAGCTTCAAAGGCGGGTTCTTAAGGCGGAAGCAACTCTGGGCCAAAAGGAAGAGGAAAATGCTGCCTTGCATGAGCAGTTACTACAGTATGAAGCAAGGTGGTTGGAATACGAGGCAAAAATGAAATCAATGGAGGAGATGTGGCAAAAGCAGATGGCATCTTTGCAAGTAAGTATGCATGTTGAGATATTAGCGCCATCATGGCGAAGTCATGAAATACTCGTATGCCCAAGAGTTTTTTTTGTTATTTTGTTTTTATTAATTTAGGAGCCTGTAAACAGTGAAAATAATAGAATTTAATATTGATGGTTACAACTAATATGCATGTACAGGCATATGAGTACACGCTGATGTAAGATTTGTCGTCTCTAAATAATTAATAACTAAGATGTTTGAAATTCTCGTTGTTTTGATGCAGATGAGTCTTGCTGCAGCCAGAAGAAGCCTAGCTTCTGAAAACACTGGAGGTGAGCCTGGAAGACACGATGTTACATCACCTCGCTATTATGATTCTGAGGATACGATGTCCCTGCAGTCCATGGGATCTCGAACTCCGGGTGGAAGCACGCCCAGCTTTATTAATTCCATTCCTGCTGCTTTAGTAGGGAGAGAATCTAATGGCACTTTGGCTGTAGTCAACAATCTGGCAAAGGAATTTGAGCAGCGGAGACAAATTTTTGATGATGATGCGAAAGCTCTTACTGATGTCAAAGCAGTACCGCCAGCTTCAAATACGCATCCTGACGTAGAACTTCGGAAACTGAAGGTCAGGTTTGAGACATGGAAGAAAGATTACAAGACTAGATTAAGAGAAACTAAAGGGAGGCTTCATAAACTTGGGCATTCAGAAGTTGAAAAAAGCCGTCGGAAATGGTGGGGGAAGATAAGCTCAAGAGTTTCATAGCATTCCCTCTTCAGATTTGCATCTCCTTTTGCCTTGAGACAACAATGGTGATAACTCAAGTAGTACAAGATGTAGATTTGCCGAAACCCCCCCTGCCTGCTTCCGCCCTCATGTGCGGCTGCATCATATCTACGGCAGTAGTACCGGGTGTTTATAGGGTGTGAGGGTAGCTTAGCAAAAAATCGTATCTGTATATCTGTCAATTTTTTGTTACTCGGTGGAACGACCAATGAGAATGTGCATAGCCGAATAGGTATTCATTTAGAGGTCAGTCGTTTTTACCGTTAATTGTGTAGTTGTGTATATTCGTTCTGCTGTTCATGTAATGTCGAAATCTGTAGTACAGAAAATATGGAAGGAAAAAATGTTCATATTGCTTTCTCTTTTTAGACAGGTGTTTCCATATTTGCAAATCTTATTTTCAATTCAACAAATCGTTTTATTTTCCGAAGAATTTGAATGTGGACCTATGTATATATATATATAGTTTTTCTATTGTTTTTATATCAGAACGAAGATCAATGTATATGCATTTATCATCATTTTTGTGGATTTTAAAGATTTATTGAATTGCATTTCTCATTTGTGGTCAATTAAAATCATCATTTTCGTTCGTTTATATAGATTTTTCATAGAATTCCATATCTTACAGTACCAATCCGCAAATGACATTGGATATCAAAGAAACAAAGTTTTTACAATCTACATTACACATGAAACGAGGATGAATAAATGATCATTAGTTTACGATCCGGGCACGAACTTGGTGGCGTAGACCCAGGCATTGTTAGCAACAGGGCTGTCGAGGTGGTCGAGGAGGTTCTCTAGGGGACCTTTGCCGGTAACAATAGCTTGAACAAAGAAACCAAACATGGAGAACATGGCTAGTCTGCCATTCTTGATCTCCTTGACCTTGAGCTCAGCAAATGTAACTGGATCATCGGCAAGACCAAGAGGGTCGAAGTACTGGCCACCGGGGTAGAGGTCGTTGCCTTCTCCGACTCCAGGGAGTCCGTTGATGCGGAAACCCTCGACGAGTCCCATGAGGACTACCTGGAAGCCTAGGACTGCCAGGATGCTTTGAGCATGAACAAGGTTGGGGTTGCCCAAGTAGTCAAGTCCACCTTCTGAGAAGATCTGAGCTCCAGCCTTGAACCACACTGGCTCCTTGAAGTCCACTTTCACCCATTTTTCAAGGACCTCAGGTGTGATGCAGCCAAGAGCTCCAAGCATAGCCCACCTCCCATGAATCACCTAAAATGTGTATTATGGCAACCAAGCATTAAGAGGTATGATAATCAATCTCAGTTCTTTACAATAGAATGATTGATTATGTGTTTTATTTTTTTGAAATATTATAATAAATTATAAGACTAGGAGATCGGGTCAGGAGTCTATCAGGATCTATCAATATCAACTTCTCACACAGATTTGAAAAATACGCATGGTTAGATTCAAACCCCACCACTGACGTGAAATGAGAGCATTCTGTGTTAACATGTGACATGCCAATAGATTCTGTATTAGAACTTGAATTTACTGTAGCAAATCTGATTTGTTTTACAGGGTTCTACTAGAGATATATAAAAGGAAACCACCCAATTACAGGTTTTCAGCTCTCCAAAACCAAACCATGAAAATTAGGGGCGGGCAAAAAACCAATAAACCGAACTTTATCAGGTTTTTTTATATTGGTTTTATTGAAAAATGAACCGATCCATTAAACATTCACCTTTAAGGAAAATTGTTACGATACGAAGAATGACATTACATAAAACTTGGAAGATATAAGAAGAAGAAAAAGATGATCACCTCAAGAGCTCTGTTCTTGGCAAAGGCCTCAGGATCAGCAGATAAACCAGCAGTGTCCCATCCATAGTCACCTGGAAACTCTCCAGTCAAGTATGATGGAGTCTGTGCTGAAAAGGGTCCCAAGTACTTCACTCTGTCTGGTCCATACCACAAGTCATTTCCCTACACACACAAACACAAATCACTACTTCACTCAATCAGATTTCAGACCTATTCAGATTTCAGTACAGTTCAGACCCAGTTTAGATTAGATTAAAAAAATAAAGAGGGAGGGAGAGAGAGAGAGAGTACCATTGTGTATTTGGCAGTGCCCATGGAGACAACATCTCTGAGAGAGTTAACATTAGACCTGTTTTGGCCAAGAAATGGGGTTGGTCTAAGACCAGTACTAGAGCTAGCAGTAGCTGCCATTAGCATTGAAGCCATTTTTTTCTCTTGCTCTCTACTTGAAACTCTAAGCTGATCACTGAAACTCTGCTACTCTCAAGAAGATGAGAATAGTTTGTACTCTTGATTTCTGCAAAGAAAGAGAGATGGTGGAAGCTATAGTTATATGAATGCTAGAAAATGAGAATCAGGTGATGGTTGTGGCTGAGAATGTAACAATGGCCAAATTGTGGTGAGGTTTCAATCAACCAATCAGGTGGCTTTAAAGGATTTGAAGTATCTCCAACTCATATCCTTCTATCCACACAACATAAACTTTAGATAATTTTTCACTTTGGAAGATGTTCAATGTGATGTATGATATAATTAATGTTTGTTTGGGATTTGGTGTCTTTCATTCATTGGATAAAGCAGATTTTGCATGACCCACATCACAATTTAGGCTGGCTGAGGAAAACCGACGTCGTTTAAATGGAACTAAAATCATTTTAAAAAACAAAGCACAAACGACGTCGTGTTTGTAGCATTTTTTAAAAATGTAAAAATTGAATGCGGTGAGCGTGGATCGAACACGCGACCTTCAGATCTTCAGTCTGACGCTCTCCCAACTGAGCTATCCCCGCATTTGATGTAGGTGCTACTCAATACCATATATATATATATATATAGATGTTTAGATAGACTTTCTGCATTTTTTATTCGTAAAAAAGTTGAAGGAAAAGATCTAATATTTGTTTACTTATTAATTTTATTTAATATTTTCAATTTTTGTAAAGAAAATTGAGATGTCAACCACCAATATACAATTAAAAAAACATATATATATTTTTTGACATAATTAAAAAAGCATATTCTATGTTATAAGAAATACTAGTTTGTAATCTTTTTGGATGGACATCAGTTTATTGTTTGACACATATATTATTTACTTTTGATTTTTTTTTAAAAATTTTAAATACATCATTTACATTTTATTTTAATTACAAAACTGCATCCCACTTAACTAAATAAAAACCTTTGGTTCATTCTTCATTTAGTTACTAAATTTTTATTAAATTATGAATTTATTATCACTCTATGAGTAGTATATGTCTCTTTGTTCATGTAAAATATTTATACCATTATCAGTCTAGGATAAAAAGTTCTACTTTATGTGATATGGATTTTATTTTATTTTATTTTTTTTAAATGCAAAAGAGAATATTGAAAAGTCTTCTTGATTTTGTGAAGAAATGAAACATGTAGGTCATAAAAAGATTATTACTTTCTATAATTAATGAGTTCCACTTTCTCACATTCTTACATCACATCGTTCTCCATCACATTTTCTTATTAATGATAGACACATTTTCCGTAATTCATTCTGACTTTTGCTCGTTAAACGATATAATAGTCTTTTACATTTGGATTTAAATTGTCGGTACGAAATTGATATTTCAATTTATGTCTAACTAATTAAATTGGGACATGTGTTTTGTCTTAATTTATATTTAACTAACTAAATTGGAGTACGTGTTTACATTTATATAAACATATGTCCCAATTTAATTGGTTAGACACAAATTGAGACACCAATTTTGGATAGACGATTTAAGTCCTTTATATTTATAAAAATAAAAGATTCAAATTACCTGTAAAAAATAGTGTTTCAATTTGTGTCTAACCAATCAAATTGGACAATGTGTAAACAATTATTTATATTTAATTATTTTTTTAAAGAGCGTATATATATGCCTCAATTTGATTAGTTAGACATAAATTGAGACATCATTTTGGTGATTTGAATCCAAAAATAAAAACTAAAAAATATAAATTATAAAATAAATATCAAAGATCTTTAATAAACAATAAACTAATTCCATATTTCCATGTTTGTTAGATGTGTCTCCACCATTTTATTTCTAATTTCTTTTGTTTTTTTATTTTTTATTTCATTTGATATGGAAATGGTATTTTTATTTATTTTCAAAAGTCAAATAAAATCAAACTAACATTTTCATTTTTGGTGATTTTTGCAAAAATCAAGGAATAATCTGGAACGTATTTAAAATATTATGGACTACTTGGGTCAAATGTTGAAACATCAAACGATTAGTGGTATTGTTTGAAATTATAGGTATTATTTCTAAATTTCCCCTACAATTAATGACCGAAGAAACTATATAATATATAAATAATAATTTGGTTTGTCGTTCATATGAACAGATGACCAACCAGTGAGAGTATCGTTTTCTCTTAGAAAATTTGAATTTCCCCCAACGGTCAAGTTATTTGGCTCCACATCGTCCTATTGTAATAAAACCTTACTGTATCAATCTCGACCGTTGATCAGATGGACCCATAACAGATACCATCCGATGACCAATCTAAAAACAAATCCGACGGTTAATATTTCATCTCATCGAACGGTGTATCGTGGAGCTCACATTCACAGTCTATGTTTAGTCACTGCAGAGAAAATCAAAGGAGAAGCCCAGCGCAACAGTAAATGCAAAAATGGAGGATTTATTAAACCCTTTTGATTTGTCAATAGAAACACATCAGTTTTTATAAAGTTTTTGTTCAAGCCTTTCTTCGAAAATGGTTTCCAAGAACAATAAAGATCACTGGGCTTATCTGGTAATAATCATTTCTTGATCTCATTTTTATGGGTTTTTAGTTGTTTCTGTATTTGGTCTGTTCTTGGGTTTCTATAATAACAATTTATTATTATTATTTTTTCAATTTTTTCGGTTATTTGCTATTCAATAATGAAATTCGTAGAGTGCTTGAATTTGTTTTGCTTTTCGATAATGAAAATTACCTGCTTATTGAATTTATGGGGTTTTTTTTTTTACATTGGCCTTGTTGTTTCTGCATATTTGATTCTTTATTTGTTAATGTGTCAAGTAGTTTAGTTTTCCTTGTTTCGATTATGTTTGGTTGCTGAGAAAATGTAGGAAATAAAAAAGAAGAAACTGAAGCTCTTGAAAAATAGGAACAGATTGTATATCATTATTATTAGGTTTTGTATTTGTTTTTTTGTGTTATTCGGCAAGGTAATATATGTGCTTTTGTTCTGTTATGATCTTCAATATTGTGTTGCACTCACTCACCAATCTTTGTCGTTTTTTTCGATTTGATGATTGATATGTAGGAAGAGATCGAAGCACCTATGTGGGTAGATCTTACTGTAGAAGTAACTAAGTCCAATAGCCAAAACATGTGAGTTCTATAGAAATAATTACAAAGTTTTTAATAAAATTCCATGTTTATGTAATGCAAATTTGGTTTGATTGCAGTGAATCCAGTGATGATGACTGGTTCCACACAAGCCACCTGTAAGCATATGTTGTTTATTGAACTAAATTGCGCTTTTTCTGCTTATCTTGGACAGCTTTGGAATTCTGGTTACTGGGATTTTAGAACTTGCATATGGTATAACTAGATTAATGTAATTCCAGGTTCCACCAGTGTTCTTCTAAACAGTTAAAGGCCGCGTTTTCTTGTTCTTGGGACGAAAATATAGATTCGAACCTGGATTCTCTGGGACAATCTTCTCCAAAACTTCCTACTTCAGTTTCGAGATCCAGAGGCAAAGACTATAAGAGCAAGAACTGGAGAGGGGGCAACTGTAATGGTTCATTAAATAAGCCACAGCCTGTCAAGTTAGGATCTGGTGAGAAGATAAAACCTAGGACAAACTCTTCGAAACCTAAGTCTTCATGGGGGGATTCAGGATCACATGAGGAAATCAAACCCAAATTGAGCTTTATAAGTCGAAAAGGAACTTCCAGTTCGAAAAGTACTATAGTTACTGAGAGGAGTTCTTCTACAAAGGGGAACTCTTTGAAACCTGTGTCCACTTTTGGTTCAAAAAATAGTTCAAGCTCAATGGTGGTTAAAGCAAGTGAAAGCAGTACAGCAAGCACGATCACATCTGAGAGTGGTTCGCAACCACATCAAAAGTTACTTGTGACGTCAAGACGAGCATTAGATGATACAGGTGGGCTTTTATCAGAAGTGAGGATTGCTCTTAGAAAAAGTTGTGTTACAAGACAAGCATCCAGGGTAGAGATTAATAGTAATAGGAGGCAATCAACTATGGAGACTTGTAATGATAGGATGCAGTCAATAATGGTGATTAATAATGATAGAAGGGAATCCAGAGATCGTAAATCCTCTTCCAGTAAGTCTAGTGTGGGGTCTTCCTCACTCCCTAGTTCCAGTATCAACAGCTCAGCATTTGTGTCGACGAGGAAGAAAATACAAACCCCAGATAGCAGGAATGTGTCAAGGATGAGTAAAGTAACAAACAGAGTGAAAGTCTCTAAGTCTAATGTGTCCAAAGTGTCCACTGTTCAAGCTAAGGAAAGACCCCTTAACTCTAGAAGTGGAGATATTCCTAGTGTTTCAAAATCAAAGGTGAGAATACTAATGAGTAATGATGCTCATCTGACAATATTCTGTTGATCAAGGAAACTAATTCATTGTGTACAGTTTAATCATAGTTGTTTATTTTCAAACATCTTGAATGTTGAGAATAAATTTTCAATTATTTGAGAACTCAATAATTTACTTTTTGCAATGCTGCTGCATATGTTGGCTATAGAAACACCATGATCATGGTAAAAGCATCTAAAGTTGTAAACTTTGCAGGTTCCTAAGCAGACTCTTCGCACCAAATCTTCTCTGCCACTTAGAGTTGTGGAACAGAACTCCTCTACTGGTGTTATTAAAGCTAGGGAGAAGGTGGGTGGTGGGAAAGAGAACGCAACAGGTGAAACTTCCGTATGCAGAAGAAGAGAGAATGCTACTAGGGTTGGGAAAGAGAACGCGACGGGGAAAACTTCTGCAAGTCAGAAATGCAGAAGCAGAGAGAATGCTACTGGAGGCATTGCCAGGGGCCAGAATGGGATAAAACAGAATGCACTGCAAAAAGTTGACACAAGAGGATTGGCTGGTGCAAAGGTACACACCTTAACATTGTTTTCCATACTAGTAGCTTGCCTTGCTAAAACACTCGTTAGTTGTTTAGGATACATAGAATTAGAATTTAAATTTTATAATAACATGCTGTTGTTGGATTGGAGGATTTAAGGTTATGTTTCTTTTGTTGGACGTGACAATTTGAAAAACTAAGTGTTCTTATTGGATTAACATATGGACAAAAACAGTCTTGAATGATAGTCCTTGTAATTATCGAGTATGATTCAGCTTTTCCGTATCCTTCACATATTTAATTTAAGTTTAATGATCTTGCTAGCTTTTGTAGTTTTGCTATACAATGAAAGAGACATCATACATTCAATTAAGTGATTACTCCTTGAAAATATACACCTAGTCCACTGGCTTTCTAACATCTTGTTTCCATACAAAATTTGAAAGCATAGATGAACTATAAGTTGAATTTAATTTTTTCTTGATGATATCAGCTTAGGGTGGTCAATGAATTTAATTTTTCTTTTGTTATTGTTACATCACCTGATTAGTTTCTGGCTTTATGAATTCTTGAACAGGGAAAAATCAGTGATCGAAGAGAAGGGAAAAGTTCGACTTCTGTTAATCAGAAGAGGGTATTCCTTAGATAAGCGTGAGCACTGCCGCAATAGGATTCTGTATATAATAGTATCAACCTAACTTCACTTCATAGCCTGAGGAAACATGAAGGAAACTTCATATAAGCCAGTTTTTCCTGGTTTTTGGTGGTTAACTTTTGGTTCCTTTTATGAACAACTTGAGAGCCAGGTAATTTTCTCACTGTCTTTGTGAATGTTTCCTTGTCACTGAGCAATATTTTTGGCTTGCTTTTGTGTACTTACAGATTGAAGTAATTCTTGTTCTATCTGAGCCTCTTTTAGTTGTTTGTTAACACTTCTCCTCAATTAACTTGGAAATATAAACAATGTTAAATCAATCATGGGTTATTGAATGGAAAATACTATATAGTAAAGAGATTTTCCTAATATTTTTGGATCAATGGAGTAGAGTGAAACGTGAAAAAATATGGATTGAGACAATCGGAAGAAAATAAGAAAATTGCAGTGTCCTTGACTAACGTCTAGTTAATTATAAAACTATCACTCACTTGATAATAAGGACCTGCAGTCCTAATAGAACAATGTAGACACAACGTTGGTAAGGATTCAGGTTCTTGCCACACTCTTGTGAAACCTAGTTCTGATATTTGCAAGTGTTATGAGGACATTAGATATGTCAAGCCTCCTTTCGGGTGAATCCGCAGAGCAATCCACAGCCAGTTCCAGAATGGAAGAAATACAATCCTTGGTAGCAGTGAAATGTTCTTCTCTCAGTAAATTAGCATCTGCTACTTCAGTTATTGAATTAGGTAATGCCTCTTCGACCCAGCATTTCAAGCTCATTCCTCCCTCAAACATGTTGTCTGTGGGCTTCTTTCTTGTAACTGTTTCCATCATCAAAATGCCAAAGCTGTACACATCCCCTCTTAAAGAAACAATTCCTTCTGATCCGTACTCTGCAATTAAGTTCAATGTTATTCAAAGTCAGAAGAAATCACCACACACTATAGGTATAGGCTTTACAGTTGTAGAAATGCATTACTATAGGAACCTATTTATGTATTTAAAAAACAATAAAATCATAAATTACAAATGTTACCTGGTGCCATATATCCGATGGTGGCCAAAGTGTGGGTTTGTGTCATAAAATCTTCTTTGCTTAAGAGTTTGGCGATGCCAAAATCACCCACATGAGCAACCATATCTTCATCTAGCATGACATTGCTAGGCTTCAAATCACAATGTACAATAGGTGTTCCATAACCATGATGAAGATATTCTAGTGCTGATGCGACATCGATTATTATGTTAAGTCTTTGGAGAATATCTAGACAATAATTGTGGGAATACAACCATTTTTCCAAGCTCCCATTGGGCATGTACTCCAGTACTAACGCTTTGAAGTCAAGGTTAGAGCAACAACTAATGATTTTGACAAGATTTCGATGACATATTTTACTTATTACTTCACATTCGTTATCAAAACTCTTTAATGCTCTTTCTACTTGCAAATTGAAAACCTTTGCAGCTATATCCATCCCATCTAAAAGTTTTCCTTTGTAGACCGAGCCAAAACCTCCTGTGCCGAGTAAATTGCTTTCTTCAAATCCATTTGTTGCACGATAGAGTTCTTCATAGGGAATTCTCCTCCAGGTTGCAAGAATTGAACCATCTTCCCTATCTAAAGAATTTCCTTTCCTCCTTTTGCTTCTAAACCATAGAATTGTGAGAGGTAATATGACCATGGCCGATGCAATTGCTAATAATATGCATATCAATATCAGTAATTTGGTCGTCTTGGATTTTCGGATGGTACCGGTTTTACATGGGGGGACTTGCAGTCGCGGAGCACCACAAAGTTGACCATTGCCCATAAATGATTCAGCTGAGAAGTTTGCAAAAGCTCCTCCTGTTGGAATTTCTCCATCCAATCTATTGAAAGACACATTGAAATATTTGAGGTACCGTAGTTTCTCTAGAGATTTAGGAATTGCTCCTGAAAGGTTAGTACTAGATAAATCTAGTAATTCCAAGTTAACTACGCTTCCAAATGATTCAGGAATATGACCTTTTAGTTTGTTGTGTGCTATGGAAAAATTAACCAGGGTTAGAATGTTTCCAATGCTGCTAGGAATCTCACCTGATAATTCATTCCATGCCAGGTCCATATTAGTAACTGCCCTTAGATTTCCGATATCCAACGGTAGGTGCCCGACGAGTGAATTGTTGGACAAGTTTATATCCACAATATCTTTGAGTCTCCACAAGGATGATGGTATTGTAGAAGTCAAATTGTTGGAATTCAGGTGTAGGACTCTTAGTGAAGTAATATCACCCAAGCATGCTGGTACAGATCCAAAGAAGTTGTTGTCATTTAAGTATAGATCACCTATCTTGCTTAAGTTACAAATTTCACTTGGAATGGAGCCTTGTAATCTATTGTTGTCAAGTTTCAAAACTTGAAGTTGTCTCATTTTTCCGATTTCAATTGGAATAGATCCGGTCAATTGATTGTTTTCAAGACTTAAGTCTCCCAGGCTGCTTAAGTTGCCAATATCTTGGGGAATGTTACCCTTAATTTTGCATTCTATTGCAGAAAAAGTTTGAATACCAGAGAGATTTCCTATGGAAGTTGGAAGGGTACCATCCAATGGGTTATTACTCAAAACAAGTCTTTTCAAATGTTGGCAGTTCGTCAAAGATGAAAGGAAGGTCAATTCTTGAGTTGAGAGTTCTCCGGTCAATTGATTTGAGTCAATGTTGAGCCGTTGTAGATTTCTTAGTTCTCCAAGTGTTGTTGGAACAGGTCCAGAGAATGAGTTTCCTGCAAAGCTCTAGGAGGATGAGTTGAGAAGCATTGGAGATAGAGTTAGGGATTACACCATCGAGTTTATTACCCCATAGGTAAAGTTCCTTCAGATTTGGAAGATTGAGGCCAATGCTTGATGGAAGATGGCCTGAGAGGCGATTCTTATGTAGTTCAATGACTTGTATTTTTGACATATTGAAGATTGTGGATGGGATCAAGCCTGTCAAACTATTATTATTGAGCCTTAACTCCAAAAGATTAGGAAGATCACCGATCTCAGATGGAATTGAACCTGTAATAATAAAGAAAATAAGAAAGAACCAATAATTGATTGAAATAATTAATTAAATAAGTCAATCGTTTTAGGAATAGAACCTGAGATTAAATTTTGTGTCAATTCTAGAATAGAGAGCTTGGAAACATTGGAGATGGATTTTGGTATTGTCCCTCTGAAATTGTTACCATACAAGAGAAGTATCTCAAGATTTGAAAGCCCAGAGTCTATTCTTGATGGAAGTTGGCCCGAGAGTTGATTACCGCCAAGTATAAGTTCTTCCATTGTTGTGATGTTGAAGATTGTATTTGGGACAATGCCAGCTAGGTTGCTTCTTTGAAGGCTCAGAACTTTAAGATTGCGAAGATCGCCAATTTCAGATGGCACCGTACCTAAAAAAATTGTGTACCAGATGACACTTTAACTGAAAATAGGTTGTAGGATCAACCACCAATTTGGGGTCAATTATTAAATTATGTATTCTTTTAAAAAAAATGATTAAATTATGTATTTACTATTTACATAAAAATAATTTAATGCATAAGAAAATCGTATAAAATTTAAGGGATAATTACATTGGTGGCTACGCATTTGATTATGCATTATCAAAATATCCATTAGGTGATAAATTCGGATTAAAATGGTCATTATATATGAACGGTTTTGTAAGGAAATTAATTGGATACGGCTGTTTTTTTTTTAAAAAAATTTTAGTTAGTTAAATTATTTATGAGGTTATGAGATTATTTATATAGTCAGCCTATATTCTTTCAAATATCTAAAAACATTTTAGAATAAGTTTAACCCGATGAGTTAATTATAACTTATATGCCCACTAGATCATCTAATAAAATATTTTTAAAATTCAAATTTAAACGTTTCCAATACCGATCGTTAAACTATTTTATTTAGGGGTAATTACCCTAGTTGCCATCAACTTATGCCACCACTATCAAACTGGCCACCATATGAGCAATTGGTTTCAAAATGATCATTTTTGGTAAGCACTATTACACTAATGGTCATTACATTCATTTCCATCAAATTTCATCTAATGAATGACATTTTGGTAAATAAGTGGATGATATTAATTTATTTTAGAAATTATTTGGAAATCAATTTTTTCTTTTATTTTTTGAAACAGATAATTATATTTAGTGTGTGTATATACGTATAATATATCAAATATATATATATATATATATATATCGAAAAGATTAAGGTTATAAAATCTAAAAATTCTAAAAAGTATATTTGAGATAAGTTGAAAAGAAATATTTTTTTTTTCTTTTTTGAAAAGATTAAGGCTACAAAATCTAAAAATTCTAAAAAGTATATTTGAGATAAGTTGAAAATAATATATATATATATATATATATATTCTTTTTTTTGAGAAGATTAAGGCTATAAAATCTAAAAATTCTAAAAAATATATTTGAGATAAGTTGAAAAGATATATATATTTGAGATATGCAATATGTATATAAACACACTAAATATAATTATTTGTTTCAAAAAAAAAAAAATTGATTATTAAAAAATATCTAAAATAAATTAAGTCATCCCCTTATTTATCAAAATGCCACTCATTGGATGGAATTGGATGAAAATAGATGGAATTGGATGGAATGACCATTAGTGTAACAGTGTTTATCAAAAATGACTATTTTAAAACCAATTCCCCATCCAGTGGCTATTTTGATAGTAGATCATTAGAGTAATTATCCCTTTTATTTATGCCTATTGTTAAATGGTTAGAACAAGATGTCTCTCTTACTCTCTCATAGACTCATAATCATCACACAACTAATCTAAAAATATTAATGTATTTACTACAAATTTTTTTGGGAAACTAAGTTTTTTTTTTTTTTTTTTTTTTTTAATATTTGGATCCTCTCCCCACCTTAAGTGCCATCATCTTCATAATCTATTGACACGTGTCTAATAAATAAATCAATAGTCATTTTATCCTTTGTCATGATAAAGTAAAAATTAATTACATAATTAATCCAACTATTTGAGATTTGTATATTAGACACGTGATAATAAATTATGAATGTGAGAAACAGATCCAGGTTATTTTTTTCTTTGTTGGTGTTTATTTTAATTTTATAATTTATACAAAATACAAAATAAATAACACTTATGATGTAGACGGAAGCCTTCAGAAAGACAATCACATGGATATGAACAACCTGTGTACTTAATCCCTGTTGATTCTATTGAATATCGGGAAAAAAAGAAGGAAAAAGTTGAGTTAAACTCAAGAAATTTTATTCATCAAAAATTGCCTCCTAAAAACTCATACAAATTGCTTAAATAGGGAAAATAATTCAAATTCCACAAGGAATCGAGGTCTCCTAGACTTCTAATTTTGCTAAACGAAATTAGAAAAGAAATCCTAACTAAAAACAAAAATCCAAATCTAATTAAAAAAGGAAAACTACTAAATTGTCGTGCAAGAAACTTTAAGTGCCCGTACAACAATCGAAACGGCCTTTTTTGGGCCTCTTCAAGGTTGATCACTAGAAAAAAAGTTTCATGAAAAATTGTAGAGCTTGTCCTGGGCTTTTCGAAAACATATTATAATAGCGATTCTGAGTCCGTATGCGAAAGTTATGACCGTGCAAAGTTTGACCCGTTTTGGATGCTCCAAGCGACCCAAATATGAGTTTGTAACTTGGTCCACATTATCCTCGCCAGGTTCGAAAGAATTCGACTCCGAATTCGACTCCTCTTCGTCTTTAGATGACAAATCTCCACAATAAGGAATCATGTGCTTGACAATGAACACATCGGTCGTTCGAATATGGCTTGGCAGCTTAAGATAATAAGCATTGGAGTTGATATTTTTGATAATCTTGACTAGCGCGATCTTCTTTGTTGAAAGCTTATTGTATTCGCCAGCAGAGAAGCGATCCTTGGTTAGCACCGCATAAACAAAGTCTCCCACATTAAAGTCGACTTGACGTTGCTTTCGATTTGCATCTAACTTATACTGAGCAGTGGACTCCAGCAAATTCTAGGGAGTTAGCTTGTGGATGTCTTGCAATTGAGTGGCAAAATCTTCTGCCTAACGATGGACTTTCGCACTAGTTGGTAGGGAAGCTAGATCGAGTGGACATCGTGGAAGAAAGCTATATACAACTTCAAATGGACTGAACTGGGTGCTGCGGTTAGTGGCATGATTATGAGCAAACTTGGCTTGACTGAGCTTCTGATCCCATGTCTTCAATAGATCACTCACCAAACCGCGTAAAAGATTTCCTAAGGATTTGTTAAACACCTCGGTTTGACTATCAGTCTGAGGTTGATAAGCACTGCTAAAATTCAGCTTCATGTTCAACATTTTCCACAAGCTTCGCCAAAAATGGCTAAGGAAGCGTGTATCCTCGATTGGAAACAATAGAATTTGGCAACCCATGAAGACGATAAACTTCTCGAAAATACAGTTGAGCAACATTGATGGTGTTAGTATTCTTTTTGCAGGGAATGAAGTGCACTATTTTGGAAAACTGATCAACAACCACAAAGATCGAATCAAAACCCCGCTGCGCCCGTGGCAAGCCAAACACGGAATCCATGCTGATAACAGGACCAAGGCTGTTCAAGAATTGGGAGGGGCATATATAATCTAGCATTCGTGGCACTTCCTTTGGAGACTTAACAAATTTAGCACCTCTCCACGAACTAGCCCATTTCCCTCCATATGGTCGACTAATAATAAGCGGCAATCACCAACTGGAACGTTCGATCAAGCCCCGCATGTCCCTCTTTATGCAATTCCTGGATTATTCTGACTCGGAAGCTAGAATCTAAGACATATAACTGATTTCTCTTGAAAAGAAAGCCATCTTGCAGCATAAAATCAGACTGTTAGCCCTTCTGGAATCTGGATTCCTTCCAGCACAATAGCAAAAAATGGATCAAAGAGACTTTTAAAAGTTTTGAAGCCCAATACCTTCACTCTCAGGTCGAATAGCAAATTTCGCTGCCGGCTGAGTGCATTAGTGACCCTGTTCGACACCCCTGACTTGTGTTTGATGACAAATGTAAACTGCTGGAGGTACGTTGCCCAAGTAGCATGTCGTGAGGACACTTCATCCTAGCTACCATATGCTTGAGTGTGTCATGGTCCGTGTAAAGGACAAATTCTTGCAAGAAAAGATAGTGTCACCAATGTTTGACTGCTTACACTACATCATAGGACTCCACATCATATGTGTTGTAACACAGCTTTGCTTTCGATAACTTTTTGCTGAAATAAGCCACATGTCTTCCATTCTGACTCAGAACCGCCCCAATTCCTAGTTTCGAAGCATCATAGTGTAGTTCAAAAGGACTTGAAAAATTTGGTAGGACAAGAACATGGACTATAATCAATCGTCTTTTGATTTCCTGAAATGCTTGTTCTGCTTTGACCGATCATACGAATTTGTTGTCAGACTTCATACAATTGGTCACCGAATCCATAATGTTGTTGAAATGAGGAATAAAACGCCAATAGAACGAAGCAAGACCATGGAAACTATACACATCATTAATTGTATACAGTTGCGGCCATCGTTTGATTACTTCAATCTTTGACTGATCCATCGATAACCCCTTCGAAGACACGATATAACCTAGGAAAATGACCTGACCGGTCAAGAATACATATTTCTTTGTTTTTATGAAAAGCTTTTCCCTGCATAAAATTAAAAGAATTTCTCGAAGATGTTGTAGATGCAACTCCAGGTTTAGCTGTAAATCAAGATATCATCAAAATAAACCACCACACATTTACCAATGTAAGGCCACAAAGCCTGGTTCGTCACCCGTATATATGTACTCGGCACATTCGATAACCCGAAAGTCATTACTAGCCACTCAAAAAGGCCCTCTCGTGTTTTGAAGGCCGTCTTCCACTCGTCCCCCGGATGGATACGAATTTGGTGATACCCAATTTTCAAATCGAGCTTAGTAAAGACCATGGCTCCACTCAACTAATCCAAAAAATAGTCCAACCTGGGGATTGGGAACCTGTAACGGACAGTGATATTGTTTATTGCTCGACTATCGACACACATCCTTCATGACCCATCTTTCTTCAGAGGAACTGCGCAGGGACCGAGACTCGCTCTATCATGCGCTTTTACCAATAATTCTTCTACTTTGCGCTGCAATTCTTCACTCTATTGTGGACTCACCTGACAATGAGGCTTGTTTGGTAAGGTTGCGCTCGACACGAGATCAATTTGATGCTAAATATCTCGCATCGGAGGTAAGATGTCAGGTAAATCCATCGGAAACACATCCTTAAACTCTTCCAATATCCGGTGCCATTGTCGGTGATGGTACAGTTGGTCTCACGACAGTGGATGGCGAAATTGCTGCACGACCGTTGCTGCTACTCTGCCCCAAACTAACCCCATACACTCTTTTGTGTGAACTGATTCTTTAGATGTATTGCCCTCTAATAGGCTCCGGACACGGTCACTAAGTCAAACAAGTTGAGAACATCTTGAAACTGAATCCGCATCCCTCTTATGTATCGCGAGACTCACAGATCATTTGATTCTACATTGTCGTTCTTTGAAATCAACTGGTAAAACTTCGCCGTATAGTCATCTATTGACCGGTTGCCTTGTTTCAGATTCTGCAACGGCCAAAACATGAGCCGATCATAATTATGCGGCAAAAGGCTGCTCGTATATGTTTCTTCATCTTCTTCCAGACAACGATCTTGTGTTTTCCTTGCATGTTCCTGGTTAGTTTCAATTGTTGTCACCAGGCCCCTACACGTCCTCTAAACCTTGTTGCAGCCAGCAAAACATGCATATCCTCTGGAACTTGTTTGAATTCCAAAACTTCTTCTACTACAACAATCCAGTCGAAATACTCCTTTGGTTGCATACCTCCATGAAACTAGGGAATGTCGACCTTGAATCCTGACTCCCATCACCTTGAATCATGAACCGCATGCCTTCTCTATCTCGGCTGAAGAGGGGCAAACGGGTTTTCATCATCAACAGATTCCTCCTCCGCAATCAGCGGATTTGGAGCATCTTGGTGTTGTTGCGATGGCAGCCAACTGCTGCGTCAACACCTCCACCTATTGTTGTAGTTGTGTGATCTCGTCACGTTCATAAACTTCGTCAACTGGGGCCTTACAAGTGTTTGGGAAATTTGGATGTCTTCTTGGCGGCAAAACTTCAACCGAGCTCTAATACCAAACTGATGCAAACAGACACTTTGAGAAAGACAATCACACAGATATGAACAACCAGTGTTCTTAATCCATGTTGATTCTATTGAATACCAAGAAAAAAGAAGGAAAAAGTTGAGTTGAACTCAAGAAATTTTATTCATCAAAAACCGCCTTCTAAAAATCCATACAAATTGCTTAAATAGGGAAAATAATTCGAATTCCATAAGGAATCGATGTCTCCTAGACTTCTAATTTTGCTAAACGAAATCATAAAAGAAATCATAAATAAAAACAGAAAACCAAATCTAATTAAAAAAGGAAAACTACTAAATTGTCGTGCAAGAAACTTTAAGTGCCCGCACAACAATCTAAACAGCTTTTTTTTGGCCTCTTCCAGGCCTGATCATAGGAAACGAAGTTTTGTGAAAAATTGTAGAGCTTATTCTGGGCTTTTCGAAAACATATTATAATAGCGATTCAGAGCCCGTATGCAAAAGTTATGACCCTGAAAAGTTAGACCCGTTTTGGTGCTCCAAGCGACCCAAATATGAGTTTGAACATTACTTATTTCTTTTAACTATGTTTACATAATGTCATTCTGTTAAAGTTATGTTTTATCAAGTTTCGTTTAAGAAAATGTTAAATGTTTAGCCTATCTCAGCAAAAATTCCTGGCTATGCCACTCACATCATGTCGTCATATATGTCATCCAACATGTACAAGATAAAAATTAGGCAATAAGTAAATATTGGAGAGAAAGGCTTATACAGTACCTATCAAGTTGTTAAAGCCAAGAAATAGATTGATCAATGTCGAGTTCCCAATATCTCTTGGTATACTTCCTTCGAATTGATTTTTTGACAACGAAACAAACCGAAGATTTGTACATTGCCACAAATTGTTTGGGACTCGACCGGTGAGCTGATTATAAGACATGAATAATTCTTGTAGAGCAGGAATATGTTGACACATGTTTTCAGGTGGCAGGTTACCGGTCAGACTATTACTTGTAAAGTCCAAACTTCTTAGAGAAGAAAGGTTGAAGATTCTCAAAGGAATTGGCCCCGTCAAGTTATTTTGAAGAAGTGATAGTACTTCTAGTTTTGCAAGATTGCCCAGCTCATGTGGAATTTCTCCTGAAACGTCTCAACGTACAATCTTAATGTGATTAGTAGTAAAATTAAAATATCTATTAGTAAAATGGATGACATAATGTCTAGGCTACAATCGTACCTTGGAGTTC
The DNA here is from genome assembly GCA_035582765.1 of Acer negundo. NCBI lineage: Eukaryota > Viridiplantae > Streptophyta > Magnoliopsida > Sapindales > Sapindaceae > Acer > Acer negundo. The sequence continues at coordinate 8,683,359 of CM069241.1, read as the reverse complement.
GTTGCTGCCAAGATATAATACCTTCAACATAGTCAAGTTTCCAATTTCCTTGGGTATATATCCAGTGAAATTGTTAAGAGACAAGATTAAGCCTTGCAATTGTTGACACTTTGATATTGTCGACGGTATTTGGCCATCAAACATGTTTCTAGACAAAGCAAGTATTTTCAAATTAGGAAGAAAATTGAAAATATCAGACGGAAGTCCTCCAGAAAGACTGTTAGATCTGAAGTGAATATCTTGTAATGAAGGCATGCTAAAGTTGATGGAAGGGAAAGAATCAGAGAGCCGGTTATCGCTGAGATCAAGTCTTTCCAGTGATGATATTTTGAAGATGGAGGAGGGTATGGTACCTGAAAGCTGGTTATGACCAAGATCAAGGACTCTCAATGAAGATAAATTTCCCAAGGACAGTGGCATAGTCCCTACCAAGTTGTTATCATTCAAAAACAAGTGTTGGAGTTTAGATAAAGAACCAATCCATGAAGGAATCTCCATGTGAAAGCTATTGAACATGAAATTAATGAGTTTCAATCGGCGTAACTGAGCCAACTCATCAGGTAGAGAGCCAGAAAAACTGTTGTTTCCGATGGCAAGTACTTGAAGAAAAGACAGATTCCCTAGTTGAGGAGGGAGGGTGCCTGCAAGACCAAAGTAAGAAATATTCAAGACCGTGACTCTATGATGATGGACACCGCAAGTGATACCAATCCAAGTACAGATAGAACTACTTGCGGTCCAGTTTTTGGCCAATAAATTGGTAGGATCGTATGCTATACGATCTTTCAGAGCAAGAAGAGCATGTTGGTCTGTGGTGACGTTGGTTGCTGCTGCCTTAACAAAGGAAAATATGAAACTTTGAACTAAGAAAGCTGTGATGATAACAATGAGAGGATTGTTTTTTGCCATGAGAGAAACTAGTTTTTAGTGTGGGATTCTTTAGGCAATGAGGTATAGGTATAAATAATTAAACCATAATTTGTCAAAAGCTGCCAAGAAAAATATGGAGAAAAAAAAAAAAAAAAACACTAATATATCTCTCAGCTACAAATGTTGCTGTTGACAAAAGAACAAATGATAGCTCAGAAGTCTGGCAATGTCTGTGAGCAAAGCAGTGGTGTTATTATGATAGTGAGCTTCAAGATTGTAATCATGATATATCATCACGATCAACGGCAGATATCAGATGACAGTTAAGTATGAAGTAGCTGAGGTGGCAGAAAATATTCGAATTAGTTAAGAAAGGCGGTAGATTAGGGGCTGTCTTGTAAGCGTTTTTCGAAAAGAAAAATGAAAATGAAAACAGTGTTTTTGGTTTTAATTTTGAAATACGAAAACGGGTATGGTAGCATTTACTGAAATCTGTATTTTATAAATGAAAACGGGAAAAACGCGTCCGGTAGCCTAACTAAAAACTATGAAAATTGAAATAACAATTTTTACATTTTGTTTAATATTATAACAATTATAAAAAAATTGATTAAATAATTAACCGATAAAATTTGTTCTAATTTTATATTATGATCTCAAATTAGGGTTTCAAACTCTTTAAAACCTCTCCAAAATTAGGGATTCAGATCGGAGACTTTTACGGCATAATCCTTGCTGATCGGCGGCAACCAACAAGAAGAAGAAGAAACGGTCACATGCCTTCGCCGTGAAGCAGCCGATCACTGCTGACTATCGGTTGTGTGACAAGTGAAGGGATGAGGAGGAGGAGGACAAGCAGATCGGCAGCGGTGAAGACGAAGAAGGCCAGAGGCGGCAGCGAGAAGAGAAGACCAGAGGCGACGGCGGGAAGAGAAGACCAGAGGCGGCAAAGAAGAAGAAGGAAGAAAGAAAATGGGAAGAGACGACTGTGAAGAATGTGATTCAAGAGAAAAAAATATATATATATTCCGTGTGTTTTTTTTTTTTTAATTTGAAGAATAAAGAAGAAAGAACGAAGAAGGAAAAAGAAGGAGAGTGGAGAAGACGAAGATAAGGTCTGGTGGATGAGAAAAAAGAAAAAAAAAATACTGTTAATGATATGAGACCCACTTCATATAAAAACCAAACACAAATTCAAGAAAAACAAGTTTTTTTTTTTTTTTTTTTCAAATTTTCCACTTTTAACACTGGTTTTGTTTTTCATTTTATTTTAATATTTTGAAAATAAAATGGAAAACGGTTACCAAACGTGAATTTGAAATCATTTTTGGTAAACAAAAACAAAAACAGACTGAAAAACGCCTGCAGAACAGGCCCTTAATTTCGGAAATTACAGAATTCAGTTTTAACTTTCTGTGTTTTAGTTTGTGTATAAATAGATCAGCTTAACTTGTATTTGTTTAATGAAAATGAAATGAATTACAGTTTCTCAGAAAAGTTTTCTCTGAGCTCTTCAACAAACACCTTTGTGTATTTATCAAACGCTTACATTTCAGTAAGTTTTACACCTAATTTATTGACGAGTTCAAAAAATCATAATTAAATGACTTTTTTTATTAAAAATAAACTATTACTACTTTTTCGTTTATACGTGGTTATGAGGTTGACTAGTTCAAATAAAGTTGCTGTCGATGGCAGGGCTTGTTCAAAGGCCGGCTAATTGGTAAATTAGCTGAGTTGTACGAAATTTCTTGACAGTTATTTTGTATCAAAATTCCAAAGACATTTGCTATAGGTCCTACCAAGGACTTGTAAAATTATACAAGACTCCAAGTCAATGATGAAAAAAAAAAGAAGAAGGAAACTATCAAGTCAACACGCTAGGTTGATAAGGTGATGGTGTCACACGGATCGAATTGGATCTATCCAGTTAGTTGCGGATGTTGTCAGATTTTGGATTGGACCATATCGGATCTCAAAAGTAAGCGGATCGGTTTTAAAAACATAAAAAGTAAGTTCCAATCCGGTACATATATCTGGATAAGTATAATATTGGATTTGATCGGACTGGACCGGACCAGATTATAGCTATTATTTGAAATATTAAAATACGATAAGATAATCTGTGACGAAAATTTTGATGGGATATTGCGCATCAGTATAGCATTGAACCAAAGTAGCATGGTCCAAGAGAAGGAGATGACACCAATTGTGCACCATGGAGGCAGGTCATGACTCGTGGTCAAGATACTTGTGGTCAAGACGGATTGCACCCCCCACCCCTGAGTCCAAAAATTAAATGGCACTTTTTAGAGGTGTTTTTTCAACATTGTCTCTGTTTTAATAACTTATGTTTAAAATACACCTATTATGGTGAACAGACAAAAATACCACCCACAGTAACCTTTTTTAGCATTTTGTTTTTGCTTTTGTTTTTTTTCAAAATCCTCCATCAATGGAAGTGAAACTCCATTGGAGGTCAGTTCGGCCTCCAAATGAGGTCGAAATCGGCCTCCGATAGCGACTTTTGATTTCTCTAAAAAAACGAAGTATATAACTTTATCTAAAAACGAATGGTTTCGAATTGAGGATTCGATGTTGGAGAAAATGAGCAGAACAGAAACAGAGGAGCACAGAACAACAACACAGAAGTCTCTAAAAGCAATCACAAAGTCTCGGAATACAAACACAAAATCTCGGATACAAAAACAAAAAGTCTCGGAACACAAACACAAAGTCTCAGAACACACTATCACAAAGTCTCGAACAACATAAAAAGTCTGGAAACTAAGTTACTGTTCATCATCTTCCCCACTCGAAAATCCTAACCCTTAACAACTTTAACAATGGAAGGTTCAACCAAAATCCAATTTACAAGCTCGACCCCCGAATGCATCAGCGTAGCGCCATTAAACTAATTCAATGAAGATGCATTGATAATGTTATGAAGTTGATCAATCAACCTTTAATAGAGGTCTATTTCTATGAAGAAGATGAAAGAATTAAAACCAAAAAAGAAAAACTGAAAAATAAATTAAAAAAATAGAGTAAAGTAAGGGTATTTTTGGAAGTCACTTACTTTGGTGCTTTAAAATATAAGTTATTAAAGTAGTGATAGTCTTGAAACACCAACTTAAAAAAGTGACAAAAACCCCTATTCCCGTGGAGGCAAGTCACGACTCGTGGTCAAGACGGATCCCTCCCCCCCCCATCCCATGAGTCCAAAAATTAAATGACACTTTTTGGAAGTGGTTTTTCAACACTGTCTCCCCCCCCATGAGTCCAAAATTAAATGACACTTTTTGGAAGTGGTTTTTCAACACTGTCTCTGTTTTAATAACTTATATTTAAAATGCATCTATTATGGTGAATAGACAAAAATACCCCTCACAGTAACCTTCTTCACCAATTTTTTTTAATATCAAAATCCTCCATCAATGGAGGTGAAACACCATTGGAGGTCAGTTCAGCCTCCAAATGAGGTCGTAATTAGCCTCCAATAGCAACTTTTGATTTCTTTGAAAAAACGAAGTATGTAACTTTCTCTGAAAACGAATGGTTTTGAATTGAGGATTCAATGTAGGAGAAGATGAACATAGCAGAAACAGAGGAGCACAAAACAACAACCCAAAAGTCTCGAAAAGCAATCACAATGTCTCGGAATACAAACACAAACTCTCGGACACAGAAACACAAAGTCTCGGAATACAATCACAAAGTCTTGGACAACATACACAAAAGTCTCGAACATCATACAAAAGTCTTGGAAACTAAGTTATTGTTCATCATCTTCCCCACTCGAAAATCTCAACCCTTAACAACTTTAACAATGGAAGGTTCAACCAAAATCCAATTTATGAGCTCGACCCTCGAATGTGTCAGCGTAGCGCCACCAAACTAATCCAATGAAGATGCATTGATAATGTTATGAAATTGGTCGATCGACCTCCAATGTATGTTTGTTTCTATGAAGAAGATGAAACAATTAAAGCCAAAAAAGAAAAACTGAAAAGTAAATTAAAAAAATAGAGTAAAGTAAGGGTATTTTTGGAAGTCACTTGATTTGGTGCATTTAGAACATAAGTTATTAAAGTGATGATAGTCTTGAAACACCAGCTTAAAAAAGTGACAAAAACCCATATTCCCTCCCCTTCCCCCCAACTCAAGATTTCCTTTTCCATCCTTGGATATCTTTATAGATGATGGGACGAATAAAAGAAGAGTACGATGAAGAAAAGAAAATTCTAAGAAATTATTGTGTTAAAAGAAAGTTAGAAAGAGAAGGAAAGAGATGAGTGTGAGTAAAGGCTGGGGCACACTTATGTGCCTCAGTAATCAGTGCAGCATTATTGAACATGTAGAGCCGATTGATTGAGTCCAGTCCCAAAATAGCCAACTCATAGCCTGATAGGGTATTTCACCGGAAAAAAAAAGCTTATGCTTTAGAAAACATGTAGAGCCGATTTTATAGGAAATGACATTTTAGTTGTGATCGGTAAAATATACGTTTCTGCTTTGCTTTATACCGTTTACTGCTATTTTCCATTTTCTAAAGGATGAATGACACTCACACCCCTGAGGTTTGACATAATTTTCCTCGGATGATAAACTATGCTTTTTCTACACTCACACCCCCTACTGCACAAAGCAAAAAGAAAAGGATATAGACAACTGTCACAATAATTTTTATGTGGTTTGGCCCACCGGTTTACTCCACGGCTCCAAATTCACCAAACTAGATGATACTTCACTGCTCAGGCTATCAAAACCACAACTTCTTACACAATACAAAATTTCTGATAACACACACTAATCTCTACCAGGTGATCCCTCTCAACATATGTTTCCCACACTCAAATACAAAGAAAAGGAATTTATACGAACTAATCCTCTCTCCAAGTGTGAATATGAAAGTACAAGCACAATAATGTGTGATATGATTTGATGACTGAAATTGGCTCAAATATCATAAAGACACTTAGGGTATGTTTGATTGGGCTTTTGAAAATCATCTACTCGTAAAAGGTCTACTTGTAATAGATCTACTTGAAATAGAGCTTTTGACAAAAAAAATATAGTTGTTAGGTTGGTAATTACAAAAACACTTTTATAGCAGTAGACCGTTTAGTTGTAAACTCTCAAAAAGTCTACTGAGATATTAAATTACTATAAAGGACATATTATTTATTCACTCTAAAAAAAAATTGAACTTAAAAGATTTTCTATATGTTAACTACATTTTCTACTGCACAATAATAATAAAATTCAAAATTTTCACCATATAAACTTAAAAGATTAAAAAAATAACCAGAAAATATTAAATTTTCAACAAAGGTGAAGCATTGTCAAAGATTAAACAAAAGAAAAAATGATCAACATCTCATACTAAGGTAAAAAGTTAAATGGAAAAAAAAAAATTAAATAGATTATCATCGAAGCATCAGAAGAGTCGCAATACTATCACGTTCTTTGTCCATTTCATGATTATGACGTCTCTCTTCATAAATATCTTGAGTAGCATTTTCTTCTTCATCATCACTTGGTAGCTTATCATCATTGTCATCATATGGTTTAAACTCTTGATCTATATCAACATTAACTCTTATAAAATTATGAAGAACCATTGAAGCAATCACAATTTTCACTTGTTTAGTAAATGGCAATCTGGGCATGTGATGTAATATTTTCCATCCATTTTTCTAAACACCAAATGTCCTTTCAATAGTGCATCTCAAAGAAGAATGTGCATGATTAAATATTTCTTTTTTTCCACTAGGCTGCCTTCCACGTCGAAAATCTGGGAGATGATATCGCTCACCTTTATATGGCCTTAAATAGTCTTTCATTTGAGGATAGCCTGCATCTACCAAATAATACTTGCCTACACATATAAATGAACATTTCATTACATATAAATGAACATTTTATTAATTCAATATATAATACATTTATACAATAATATATGTAAAACATATTTTATGACATACCTCTAGGTGGATGAGGGAAATGTAAAATTTCTCTAAGCAATGCCTCTAAAAAAATACGTGCATCATGAGCAGCACCTTCCCATCCAGCCCATGCAAAAGTGAAGCACATATTGAAATCATATGCAACCATTATATTTTGAGTAGGAGATCCTTTTCTACCGATGTATGGTATTTGCATTGATATAGACATCACAACCGATACATGTGTTCCATCAATTGCACCTATGCAATCTTTAAAATAAGGCCAATATCTATTATCATCTTTTATTTTTCTAGGAATTCTCTTGAAATATGGGTCAGATGGTTTCAAATAATCAATAGCCATTCGACATACAGCATCCAAAACTATTCCAAACCATCTAGACATAGTTTCTCCTGAATGTTGAAATCTTTCTTGAGCCATTCTATTTCCACAAGCATGCCCTAACACAAATAAAAAAATAGCCACCGACTCATGTATTGAAATGTCCTTGCCTTTTTCTAAACCATAAGATTGATGCAATGTATCATATAGTTTTATGAATACCGATGTTTCCATCCTAAATTGCTCATGACATACGATATGATGGCCATGTAAAACCTCCATTACCCATTTATATCCTGATAAAGATGATGTTCTACACTTTTCCTTTAAATTATACTTAATAAAGTGGTGAACATATAAACCAACTCCTATTTTTATCATTTGTAAACGTTTTTTTGTCATCATCGCCTTGATTATCAAACGTTTCATAATCATCATCCATATCTGAAAAATATGAACATATTATAAAAAGTATAAACATCATAAAAAAATAATAATAATAATAACATAATTTAATGAAAAAAATAATAATAACATCAATCAACTTTCATTTGAAAAAAAAAATATAAAAGTGCATTACATAAATCAAATAGTAATTGTCCAATAGATAAACATAATCTCAAAGCAATTCATTACATAAATAAAAAAAAAAAACAAGACCAAATCTAAAAATTTATTCTAAGCTTGCTCTAGAAATATAATTTGTAGGTCATGATCCTTAAGTGCAACAAACGTCTCTCTGTTCTCCTTCTTAAGAAAAAGTCTAACTGCCTTCATAAAAAGCTCACTTCCTCTCTCAATTTCTGGAATGCCACGTAACATTTCAATCACCTTTGCAATGTTAGATTCATCATTCTTACCATCCACTGAATCACATAATCGATCTAATTGTTTGGATAATGTGGCAGTAGATCCTTCTTTAGCTTGAAATATTTTTTTTCTTTTCCTTTAATTTCCTTGTAAAGTAGATTCTGGTGTAGTCCCAAGTGTGTCATCCCCATCAGTATTATCTAAATTTCCGTTAATATTTGTTTCTATTCCATTCATCCTATCGATTTCATTTATATATTCACCATCAGTAGGTATATACCCCATAGATGGTGCCCAAGATCCTTCCCCAGTAACAGCAGCATCTCTGAACAAAATATCTAATTGGTCAGCACTCCTCAAGCCTTTTGTTCGAAATTTAGATGAATCCGGGTTTTCCTACGTTAATATCAACATGCATATATATATTATATTAAAATTTAGTCTTAAAAAATAATTAATTTTTCAATTAATATTACAAGATTAGAGTAGGAAATTGCACATTTAATTTTTTGTCCCACCATTCTTCACTAGCATCAATTGTTTGCTTAACATAATCCCAACCAAGGCCAGTTTCTTTTCCAACTAGATTATTCCAGAGCTGCCACTCTCTCTTAAGATTATCCCATTTATTTTTCATCTGTTTTTGACTATAGTTCTTATTAATCGTTTGTGCCAACTTGGTCAAAATATTTTTCCAACCCTCTTTGTTGAAGTGACCATTTGGTCGATTACCAGCTAAAACTTCATAAACACAAATCTTAACAAATGTGTCAACATATAAATCAATCCATTCTGCTTTATTTCTTTTTTGGCTTTCATCCACACTAGGTTCCATTCTATAAAATAAAATAAAATAAAATAAAATAAAATAAAATAAAAAAACTATTTCATGAGTATTAAAATAAATAAGCAACAAAAAAAATAATTCCATAGAATATTAAATAAATTAACTGTACACAAATAAATTCCATGTCTGATTGCAGCTGTTGTGCTCGAATTGTTTGTTTTTGTTTGATGCTCTTTTGGTGCTTTTTTGGTGCTCGTCTGGTGTGGTTTTTGGGGTGCTTTTATGTTTTTGTTTGTATCTTTTGGTTGCTAGCTAAAGTGTTTGGGTGTGGTGCAGCATGTATGTTGGTTGTGTATTGGTAGTAGGTGGGGGCTTCCGCTTTGTGTGTTTTTTATTGTAAGCTCTTAGGACTTTATTCCTTTTAATAAATTGTTGTTTCAAAAAAACTGTACACAAATCTCTTAGCAACCAGATAATATAAACACAAATCTCAAAAACTTTTTTTTCTTTGAAAGTCAAACGTATTTTTTTTTTTTTTAATAAAGCCATATAACAGCATGTTCATAATATAAAAACTATTATAACTATTCACGGCTAGAACAAAATCTACAACAAGTTTGACATACTCAAACGTTTATTAGCAAGGCAAAATGCACAAAGCACAATCAGGGAGAGCCAAAAGAAACAAAGCAATGCACATGAAGCCAGGCCTGAGAAAAAACACAGACGCAAAAAACGAACAAGCAAAAATACAAACATAAAGATAAACAAATAAATAAATAAAATATTAATGAACAAAAATTATACATACCGTTCTTTTGTATGTGTAGAGCAAAATTATAGATTATCTGTAGAGATTAGAGAGCAAAGAATAAAGAATATCAATAGGTTCAAAGGTTTTATTTTAATAAGGGTATTCTATGTCAATAATAAAAAATTAGGGATATATAGGTCAAATACTTCTTTTTTTAAAAGGTCTATTTTGAAAAGCTCATAAGGAAGAGCTTTTGTATAGTAGAGGTTTAAACTCTATTAGCCTCTACTGAATTTAAAATAGACAATTTCAAAAACCCAACCAAACAACTCTAAAAAACTCAAGTAGAGGTTCGTAGACTTTTGAGTTAGTAGAAAACTCAACTAAACAAACACTTAATATGGATGATGAGAAAGTTTATAAGCTCTTAGAAGACTCAAAGAATGGCTTGAGTGATGAAAATATAGGAATAGTTCATAAGTAACCGGTTTTTAGTCGTTGGATTGGTTAAGTACAATTTGTTCCCTTTGGTCTGTAAAATTTCTGTTTTCCCCTCAACATTAAATTTGAAAATATTACCGTTAGGACTTATACCAAATTACTGTTTGGCACATATTGTTTTGAAGCATTTCTGTTGAGTCCCTATAATTATATTTTGGCCCCTATAGTCTTATAAACTTTCAATTACACCTTTAATTGACTATTATGCACTCTAAGTTGGTTTTTCATGTCTAAATGGCAAATCAAAGTCTCAACCAATCTAGATGGGGTCAAAGAACACTTAGATTGATAGGATAAACATGATTAAAGGATCCTAAGGTCCAAATTAGATGATTTGAGCAAAGTCATTCAAACTATATGCAAACATAAATTAGTTTACAAAATAAAGAAAATTAATTCTAAAACTAGTTTCGTTTGTTTTTATAACGTTCAATAAAATATCTTTTTGATTTCCAAAAGCTTTATCTTTGCTTCTCCATGCATGTAAAATGAATTCTCCAGATTAAAGAACCATGCAAGATTAAAGAACCTTGCATGGTGTCTTTTGCTCTAATTTCAATTTGAATGAAAATTTACTATTATGTCACATTCTAATTAAACTTTATTAGAACTTCATCGATGTTTGTTATCATCATAATCAAACATTAAAACCTTGGGGCTAACATATATATTAATAATTTGATTAAATCATAAGATAATGCATTTCTTAATTCCATTTTAAGAAAATGTGGTCTAACTCATTTCATAAATTAATAATCTGACAAAAAAAATTACTTTAACATGCGGACCTCTATAATATAATTTGAGCAAGTACAAGATTTTACCAAATAAATGCAATATTAATTTCTATTTATTTGGTGATAAATAAATATCAGAAACAAATGCAATTGGGGAGATTAGAACCAATTTGATGAATTGTATCTTTCAGAATTGCAAGGTGGGAGCTCTCACTACTAGAAAAATGGTATATTACGACACTTATTAATGATTTTTTTTTTTTTATGTGTCAAGACTATATGATAGTTTTTAAAAACCATCAAGTTGTCATTTGATGGTTTATTTAAAATGTCAAGTGTTAATGACACATATAAAAGAGTGTCATTCAATATTGATGGTTAATATTGATGGTTTTTAAAAACCGTAGATGGATATTGATATTTGATGTTTAATATTTATTAGGGCATATTGATTATTTAAAACCGTCATACCCTAATAATATATAATTAAAAAATCAAGGAATAAATTAAAGAATAATATATATATATATATATATATATATATTTAGGCGTCCAATAATTTGTTTTTCCCTCCCATGACCGTAATTCACAGTACTCCCAATTCCTCTAATTCTTTCTAAAACCCCTCAACAGAAAGAAAAAGAAAATATTGACCAAGTACTCCCGTCTTTGATTGTCCAATACAAAACCATCTTTGATTTTCCAAGCCCTAGTTCTCAAATTCTCCATCTACTTATTTTTCTTTGATTCTCCAAACAAATCAGGTTTGTTACTCTTTGTCACTTTTCGATTTATAAGATGTGGACTTCCAAAAGTATGAGTTTTGACTTTTGATTATATTAGTAGCTTTCGATGATTTTTTTTTTTTTTTTGGTCCTCTCGTTTTTAATGGTTTGTATTTGGATTTTTGATGAAAGTGTTTTCTGAGGTTTGTATTTTATTGTATGTGTGGTCCTTTATGGAAGCATGTGAGTTTGTGAGGTCTACAATTTTTTTTTTCTTTTTCTTTTGTTTGTCGTGTGCCCTGTCTGGCTGTCTGGGCTTGTTTTCTTTTGCTTTCCCCTGTTTGAGTTTTGCTCTGTTTTTCTTGTCTCTTTGTTTTGTAACTGGTTCTTTGTTATTGCCGTCTAATAAAAAAAAAGTCTATAGTCAATTTATGAGCATAAAGTGTTTGAATAAATGTGTAAGAGATGATTTTTAGAATCAGTTAGATTTTGAACATTTCATTCATTTATCTAAGAGTTTTATTAGCATTTTAGGATACCAAATAAATGATGTAGTGAAGGTTATCCATCGTTCTGGCTACAAGATTGATCAGGTAAGCAATCAAGGGCACAGATGAGTGTTCTTCAAAAAATTTGAATCTATTCAACCATGGAATTTGCATCTACACTCGGGCCTTTAGCATGTTGTGCATAGTTTCATGGTTAGGCACACGAGGTTTATGCATTAAGGTGAGTGTGAATACCATGCATCCTGGTGTTATGATTTCTTTCAACTGAGGGTTGATTATAGGGATCCTGGAAATTTCTTTTAGCAGCTTGATTTTATTTTATCTTTTTGTAAACAAAGTTGATCTAATTTTTGAGATGATTGTTCTTTATTAATGTTCTCCATCCCCATCCCACTGTAGCTTTCGATTATATTAATCATGGAAGAAAAGGTCTTATGCTTCTAAAAAAAACATATACATTTAATATTAGTCACTATATATATATATATACATGTATACAAGAAGTAAAAGCCATGAGAGTACAAGACATATGAACATTTATTATTTGATTCGCATGGTATTATTTTAAGTAGAATATATAAGAAAATATTCATTATGTCCGTGAAAGTAATTATGAATCGATTAAAGACAATCGGGTACAAAATTGATCTCATATCAGCTAGCAATGTAGTCAATGTATTGTATTTCTATTTGACTAAGTTATTTTGTTGTTGTTTCAGGATGAAACATTGTTGATACAGTAATCTAGCAAAGAGGAGAATCAATTTAGATTTAATCATATTTCAAGTATTTACCCGAACTGCTGTGCATACTATAATTTTGTGTTTGAAATTTTTTGATATAGACTAATTTAGTAAAATATACTGTTGTAAAAGATGATTTTTGTCTTGCAATGAAATACAAGTAGAGTTTAGGTCGGTTTATGTTTTTATTAATTAACTGTATGTTATATGAAATTAGATGGAAACCCAAAAAGAACAAAGAACCATAATAGATGAGATGAGTTGGCCTAGAAGTTTTCCCCTTATACCTACACAATTAAATTGTGAGATCAAGTCATGTGTCCCCCTCTACCAAACCCAAAATTATTTGTAATTGTTCAAAAAAAAAAAACCATAGAACCATGATATTAGAGATAACATGTCCTGCCTTTTAATTAATCTCCCCAAAATTTAATTGGAACCCAAATAAAATTAATCTTGAGTTACTTAAATTATTAAAAAAACAGAGGTTTATAGTAGCCACCAAAAACAGAGTTACACGTAAAAAAAGGTAGTAGCAAAATCACTATAGAAGTAGCTTTTCATAAGCATGTTCATACTGTCACCAACTTTTTAGTTTTTACAGTCTGATGAGCTTAGATAATCTAATTGTATGGCTTAGCTGCAGTTAAAACCATTATAAACAAATATATCCTAAAATTCATCAACTGTACATGAATAATAAGATGGACTGAGAATGCGAAACATAAGGTGCTATTAACTTTAAATTCTTGCTAATATATAGTATAAATTTTACTTTTGTTTTTTCTTTTTTCATATACACTTGTTTGTTCTTCATAAGTAGGCATATGTTTAATAAATTGAAGGATTCAAAGGCGCTGAATGTATATGGGTTCATAAACCCTATTCATGTCTCCATTGCTGGATTTGTAAACAACGTTGAAAAACGAGTTCAAAGAGTACGTTACTCAATTGATGGCTTAAAAGGTGCTGGCCAGAACGATATTATTTGCATGCCTTATAGTCCTGGGTAAGAATGTTATTTATATTGTGGTTCTTATGAAATTTTTTACACTTAGTAATACTAACATAATATGTTATGTGTTAATGTATAAACAGATATCATTGAATTTATTTGTCATTGATATGTCAACAGTGACATTTTATTATTTAAATTCAATTCATGATGATGTTGTGGAGGAAAATTTATATAATTCCATATCCATGTAAGTCTTTTATTTCTTGTTTCTTTATATTTATATTATTTTGGTTTTCAATTTATATAAATGTATTAACTAAACTAAATTGTAAAATAAATTGTATGCACTGTGGTTGAAAAGTACTTAGTTAAAGTGAAGAGAAGAAGTAAAGAAGTTGAATGGAAAGTTGTCAAAATAAGAATATTGCTTATAATATATTTATTTAAAGTTAATTGTGTTTTATAAATAATTATAAAAAATTTATTGATATAGTTACCTAAGCAACCAAGTAATGTTGAGTATGGATATTATGTGTCTAGATTCATAAAAGAAATTGATGAAAATCCAGCAATTCTTACCGAAAAGGTGAGATAATTTTATAATTTGTTTTTTTTTTTTTAAGTACATTATTTTATAAAATGAAGTTCCTTGACCATTATTTTTCTGTAATAAATGTTGACAATTCAATGGAAAAACAATTTATACTCGAGATGAAATTGATGAGGTGCGCTTGGAGTGGTTTGAGCATATCAAGTTATCTATCTAGTAGATTTTGGTTGAAGTTTAGATTGTTCAAGATCATATATACTCTCACATTCTGCTAATTTTGTTTAGATTGTTCAAGAGCAATTGTACTCTTGCGTATTATGGTATTTTTGTTTAGGATTTTTTAAGAACAATTGTACTCTTGTATGATCACAATTTATGATATTTTAGTTAATTTTTAATGAGAATACTTTTTTGGTTTTTTTTTTTTTGTTGTTTTGTTTTGTTTTGTTTTTAAGTTCTAATTATTATAATGTGTAATTTTTATTTGTTTGGATGAAAACAAGATTTTTACACTATATAACTGGTACATGATTTATTTATAATTAAACAATTAAATAATATATATATATATATATTAAATTCTTGACGGCTTAAAACCATCATAATATATTGATTTTTAGATTATTGTCAATAAAACATGACAGTTTTTGACTATCAATATTTAATGAAGGTTTTTTAATGATAGATATGGACCGTCGTATAATTTTGACGGTCAAAAAGCATCAAGATATGACACTAAAAACCGTTATAAATTAAAATCATCATAAAGTTGCTCTTGACATTGGATTTCTTGATGATTTTAAACCGTAATAAAGTAACATTTAAAACCATCATAAAACAGTTTTTTTCTAATAGTGGTTGCATTTGTCATGGACCGCATGTGATGATTTTGGGATTCCTGATTTGGGATTTATATTTAGGAATCTATGATATTAAGTATTAAGTCTATCAGCAACAAGTTGCAAATACTATATATGAAAATTGCTTATGCTTCATGAGGCAAACTGGATCTAACCAACAATGTCAGGAATAAGTTAGTTATGGTCGTCATAACTAATGATTTAATTAGTTAGTTATTAAAAGAATTTTTCATTCTTTTCCTCCATTATCTAGCTCTAAGCTCTCTAGCTAATTTTCTGGTGATTTTCCATTTCTCCATCAAAACTTTGTTTGATTAATCTCCACATATAACCCTTACATGCTCCAACCTTGTGTAAGGGTTATGTTTGTGATAACCCAAGGGTACCTCGAGGGCGATCTCGACGTATCTGTATACATAACATAAAACAGGCGTCCCCAAAACCTTTCATCTAAAAATTCTTGATCAGAAATCTCTTGGTTTTGTGCAATAAGCCTATATCATTGCTAGCAAGTAGTATGTCATCGGCATATAACACCAGAAATATGTGCTTACTCCCACTGAACTTATTATATACACAATGATCAACCTTATTTACCTCAAACCCATATGAGATAATAACTTGAGGAAATTTATGATACCATTGACGGGAAGCCTGTTTGAGACCATAGATGGATTTCTTTAGTTTGTAGACCATTTTCTTTGGATCATCGGTTACAAAGTTTTCTGACTACATCATATATATCGTTTCATTAATGTCACCATTGAGAAACGCAGTCTTTATATCCATCTGATGTAGCTCTAATTCAAAATGAGCCACTAGTGTCATTATGATCCTGAAAGAGTCTTTCGTTGAAGTAGGAGAAAAGGTCTCTTTGTAATCAATGTCTTCTTTCTGACTAAAACCCTTGGCAACTAGACAAGCCTTATATCTTTCGACATTGCCTTTTGAATCCCTTTTGGTCTTAAATATCCCTTTGCAACCGATGGGTTTCACATCTTCAGGCAATTTGACAAGATCCCAAACATCATTGTCCTTCATGGATTTCATCTCATAATTCATGGCATCAATCAATTTTTGAGAATTAGAACTTTGTTTGGCTTAATGAAGGTTAATTGGATTTTCTTCCACCACTCATATGTTACCCTCATGTTCTTGGAGAAAAACAACATAGTCATTTGAAATTGCACTTCTTCTTTCTCTAGTGGCATATCCTCTTAAGGTTGTTGAGTTTGCACATTAGGTATAGTTTCTTCATATTGCACATGGAGCTCTTCTGCATTGTTTTGATATTCCAGATTTGCCTTTTGAACAATGTCATAAATAGGAACCTGATCATTATTAATAACAATAGGAAGAGAAACGAATTCCTCTTTAAAGACAATGTCTCTAACCTTATCTCCCCCTATAAACTCAGCTTCCTCAAATAATCTCACATTTTGAGGTTGTTGAGTTTGCACTTCAGGTATAATTTCTTCATTTTGCACATGGAGCTCTTCTACATTGACTTGATATTCCGGATTTGCATTTTGAACAATGTCAGGAATAGAAACCTGATCATTATTAATAGCAATGGGAAGAGAAACGAATTCCTCTTTAAAGACAATGTCTCTAACTTTATCTCCCCCTATAAACTCAACTTCCTCAAATAATCTCACATTTTGAGGTTGTTGAATTTGCACTTCAGGTATAATTTCTTCATTTGCACATAAAGCTCTTCTACATTGTCTTGATATTCTGGATTTGCATTTTGAACAATGTCAGGAATAGGAACATGATCATTATTAATAGCAATAGGATGAGAAACAAATTTCTCTTCAAAGACAATGTCTCTAACCTTATCTCCCCCCATAAACTCAACTTCCTCAAATAATCTCACATTTTGAGGTTGTTGAGTTTGCACTTTAGTTATAATTTCTTCATTTTGCACATAAAGCTCTTCTACATTGTCTTAATATTCTAGATTTACATTTTAAACAATGTCAGGAATAGGAACATGATCATTATTAATAGCAATAGGAAGAGAAACGAATTTCTCTTCAAAGACAATGTCTCTAACCTTATCTCACCCCATAAACTCAACTTCCTCAAGGAATCTCACATTTCCCGTCTCGAAAAATGTCCTAGTAATGGGATCGTAAAACTTGAAGCCTCTTGATCGTTCAGAATACCCAACAAAGTAGTAACTCACAGTTCTTGAATCCAGTTTCTTTTCATTTGGCCTGTAAGGCCTTGCCTCTACTGGACAACCCTAAATGTGTAGATGCCTAATACTATGCTTCTTGCATGTCCATAGTTGATAAAGGGTTTTAGCTACTGATTTGCTTGGAACCATGTTAATGATATATGCTGCAGTCTTTAAAGCTTCTCCCCAGAGGGATTCTGGTAAAAATGAATGCTTAATCATACTTTTTACCATGTCCTTAAGCGTTCTGTTTCGTCTCTCAACAACACCATTCATGCTAGGTTTGTCTAGCATTGTGTATTGCAGGACAATACTGCATTCCTCTAGGAATTTCTTGAAAGGTCCTAGACATTGTTCACCGGATTTGTCATATCTACCATAGTATTCACTACCACGGTCATATTTGACAGCTTTAATTTTCTTGCCAAGTTGATTTTCAACTTTAGCTTTGAAGCTGTTAAATACATTCAAGGATTGAGACTTCTCATGAATCAGATATAGGTACCCGTACCTTGAATAGTCGTCTATGAATGTAATAAAATACTGTTAACCATTCCAAGAAGCTATGGGGAATGGTTTGCAAATATCAGTATGAATCAATTCTAAGACATCAGAACATCTGTTAGCACCTAATCTCCTAATGTTTGTCTGTTTTGCCTTTATACACTCAATATAGACTTGGAAATCTGTCAAATCAAGAGGATCAAGAATCCTATCAGACACAAGTATCTGAATTCTCTGTTTAGAGATATGACCTAAACGCTTGTGTCATAGTGTGGCGAAATCCCTGTTAGTTAATTTTCGTTTTTTACCACGTGAACTTGTATGCAAGGTTTCATTAAATAAGACAATTGTATTCAAGAAATATATGTTATCTTGCATGGATAAAGCACCGGTACCAATAAGATTTGAATCTTGAAAAAGACTAAATTTATTATTTCCAAATGAACAAGAATAACTAAATTTGTCTAAAACTAAAACTGAAACCAAATTCCGTCTACATAAGTCTCTTCCGAATTCAAAAATTGACCAGTCTTTAACAATAACCTAAAGGTTCTTATAGCCTCTACTGCAACTGTTTTGCCATCGCCCACATAGATGAATATTTTAGCATAACTTGGCTGTCGGCTCCACATGCAACCCTACATAGACACACTTATGTGAGTAGTAGCACCAGAATCTATCCACCACGTGTGTCTGGGTACAGAAGCTAAATTAACTTCAGAACAATCCAAAGTGAGAAGCATACCTTTCTTGACACACCAGTTGGCGTACTTAGTACATTCTTTCTTCATGTGTCGCAAAAGTAATAGGTAAATACCTTATCCTGTTTCTTTTACACCTTGTTTTGTGATGTCCCAGCTGCAGCTTCTTTTCCTCTTTTCCTTTTTTCCTCCTTAGAGTCGGTTGCTAAGTGAGCACTTTCAACCCTTTCTCGCTTAATCCTCTCCTCTTCTTGTACACAGTGAGATATGAGCTCATTAAGAGTCCATTTGTCTTTTTGGGTGTTATAACTCACCTTGAATTAACTGTATTGTGCAGGAAGTGAGATAAGAACTAGATGCATGAGCAAGTCCTCAGACAACTCTAACTTTATTACCTTTAGTTTGAAAGCGAGATTAGACATCTCCATGATGAACTCCCTTATGTTCCCATTTCCTTTATACTTCATTGAAACAAGATTAGCCAAAAGGCTACTTGTTTCATCCTTTTTCGTCTTTTGCAAAACGATGTTCTATTTCCTTAAGAAACTTCATAGCATTTTTCTCTTCGGACATAGAGCCCCTAAAGGTTTCCGGAATGGAACGTTTCATAATCATAAAACTCATGCGATTAGAACAGTCCCACCTCTCTATGTTCATTTTGTCATAAGTGGAACTATTCTATTGAGAGGTGCATGTCGTTCTTCGAAGCGTAAGGTCAAGATCCATACAACTGAGAACAGTCATAACGTTCTCTTTCCAATTCTTAAAGTTTGTGCCATTAAGCATAGGAATGAAATTGATATTGGCAGATGTTGTTGAAGTAGATGTGGCAACTGAATCGAGAACAAGACAAAATTACAAGCTCACAATCAATGATCATGTCACAACCCAAAAATATTCAATTAATATATTCATACATGACATGATCAAACAATTCACATAATGGGCCCTAACACAAGATACCTAGCACAACATTGACATTTAGTTTTTGGACAGAAATATCAACCGTAAGTGGTACTCTCCGTGTAGTAATTAAATATTGACAATTAATCTTGTTAAGCAATAAGTCTTTCTATGGACCAACTCATTATTTACATAGAAAGCCTAATAATCGTCACATATCTATTACCACAAGTATGTCTGTTATTTGGCCAAACAATAACCTTCCTTTAAGCCGGTCATTATTCGCATAAATAATAAACATACACATCTTTATATTCCAAAATAAACAAATTTACATTATAGAGGTTACTTTGGCAACATATAATCTCAATCAATTTATTTTGAAATATTAGACATTTATTTCCATAAAAAGAAAAAAGAAAAAAGAAAAAAAAACTATCACATGGTTCATCAAATAAACATATATATACACATGATTTTCAACACATTTCCGTAAACCCAAAATGATGAATACTTAATATAGTCAAAAGAGCTTTGAGAAATTATTACTCAACAATTCAACATAAGTGGCTCTGATACCACTTGATAGTCTTAATACTAAATATCATAGATTCCTAAACATAAATCCCAAATCAGGAATTCCAAAATCATCATGTCAAATTATCGAGAACAATTATTGAGAAGACATACATGAATCCATGTTGACAAATTAGTGAAGGATGTAATCTTCCACAGTCAAATCTCCTTAGGTTCTTAAGATGCTCTATGAATTCTCTCTCTTGAATGGGAAAGGAAGAGGAGAGCAAATATTATGTGTATAATTTGACTTGGGGACTACAACCCTTATAATGACCCTTATATACTAACTTAAATTAGAATCCCATTAACCTTAATCTAATTAGTTTTAGGTTTTCACACATTACAGCCCATACCCAATAGATATCTCTAGAGCCCAATTAATGAATCACATATCTTGCCCGAATTAGATAACTTAAAATATAATTGTCATTTAATATGTAAGCCCATAACAAGAAATTAACAAAATCCCAACAGTTGCACTCTTGGTCCCGTTCTTCACTTTATATCTTTTTATTTAAAGAATACAAAGAGACTTGAAAATTTTCATTTTGGTACACTATAAGGTTGCTTCAAGGAAGTAGTTGGAATTTATATTTTATTCATTCATATTTATTTAGATTTTATTAAAAAAAAGTTTAGAAATGCTGCTAGCTTCTTCAGTCATGGCTTCTCTTTATTATCTTTGTATTTTGCTAATTATTGATTGTTATCTTAAGAGGATCCATGATTCTTGCAATTTCGATCGGTGTGTATTAGTATCAGTAGTTTATTGTTTAGTATCAGCTACTGTTCTGAAACTCCTCCAGAAAATTTTGGGACTAATCACCCACCGCCTCAGCACTAATCTCCTTACCCCCATGAATCAACACATTTCTGTTTATACCAGATGCGCCAAACCATAACACACAACAAATCCATATTTTCACCATCTATTTTTTCAAAACTATCCAGCATGAAATCTGAAAATTGGATACGTTATACGTAGAACCCCTCGACCAACCAACAGTGTTGGCAAAGCTTCTCGAATCACCTTCAATTTACGGCACCCCTATAAAGCATGGATTGTAGTCTCATCCTTCTGATGACAAGAGTAGGAACTCCACGGCAAGCAAGATTCCCCATTGTTGTAGGCTTTCCAAACAAAAATCTTGATTTTAAATGAAATTTCTGCTTTCCATAAATATTTCCACCAAGATTCAGCACTATTCAAACCCGACGATTCTGGCCGATTAATTATAGAAGTAGAAACCTTATATCCACTTTTTACCGTATACTCTCTGTGTTGATCATAGTGCCAGCACAAAGAATCCCCTACAAGAGCTTTACCAACTGGGATGCTCAAAATTGCACCAACATCGTCTTCCAAAATTTTCTCTCGAAGCATGTCCACATTCCAACCTCCTGAGCTGCTAATCAGCTGTCGTACCGTACGTAGCAAATTCTCCTGACACATATTGAGATAAAACTTTGAAAGTAGGTCTCAGGATCCACTTATCCTTGTAAATATGTATCATAGACCCATCTCCCACCCTCCACCTGATTCCTGCCTCAATAATTCCTCTCCCCCAAATCAAACTCTTCCATATCCACGAGCTAGAAGCCTTGGAACTCGCTTGCATGAAATTTGTTCTTGAAAAATATGACGCCTTCAAAACTCTAGCAGCAAGAGAACTTGGATTATGAAGAATCCTCCAACATTGGTCAGCCAACATTGCTCTATTAAATGGCTCAAGGTCTCAAAAACCCAAGCCCCCATATTTTTTAAGCTTACATAGACGTTGCCACTTGCTTCAGTGGATTTTTTTTTTTCCTTGCTACTGCCCCAGCAAAACTGGGCACATAACCTCTTAATCCACTTGAACATGGAGAGTAAGATATAGTGTCCAGACGATGTCGAGTATACCAATAAGGTTTTAGCAATACCTGTTAAACAGAGGAGTTGGAAAGTGTTGTTGCTAAAAGGTTCTGCTAGAAGGTAATCTTAGACGTGCACTTTATGGCTCCATTCGGTATAAAACGTGCCACGGACACCATATCCTTTTATTAAGGATCTCGTGTCATACGATCGGGTCAGAAAGGGTTTTGAAGTTCTAAATGGTATGATATTTTTCACTCCTATATCTACCGTCAAACGTCAATTTGCAAACAAATCGATGTCGAATGTAAAGTTCAATATTCCTGATTCGGACGAGGCTTAGAGGATCCAAAAGGAGGCCTCGAGGAAAAGGCGGGCCAAGGTAGCAGCAAAGAGGAAGGCGGTGGCCGACACAATGAAGGAAAAGTCAATCGTACTGGTCAGTACGACGAGCTAGCCTTCAAATCTCCTCCGAGCCCAGTCCTCCAAGTGAATGTTTCCTTGTCACTAAGCAATATTTTGGCATGCTTTTGTGCACGTAGAGTTTGAAAGTAAGTCTGTACATACACAAAAGCATTCAATTTTTACCTTGCACAAAAGCATTCAATTTGTAAGTCTGCAGGCTGGGCTACCGCCCGACTAGCATCTAGCGTTTACCAAAACACTGGATATGAGTATATGACCTAGAAAAATTTAATGGAATGCCAACCTGGAAAATGGTATAAACATACGCTACAAATGATCATTTCCTGAATTATTTACATCAAACATTTCAATTTGTACATGGTGAAAAATTTTGCTAGGCAACATGAACAAGCATTATCCAAATCTTCAATGAAATGGCCAAATAGAAACCAGACAGTTATATTTTAAGTACTCTCACTTGCATTCTCTTAATCTGTGATTCTTCTCTTTGAAAATATTGCTTACAATACAAGTTTTTCGTGGATAAAACATTCTCTATATCTTAATCTGTATCCTTCTCTCTGAAAATATTGCTTCCGATACAAGTTTTTCGTATGGAAAAAACACACCCGAATCGTTGTTTGTAAGATGGTGATGAAAGCACTCCTTGTTGTTGAGCAGAATACGAGGGCCAGTAGTGAACCTCAATGGTGTCTACCTTCTCAAGGCACCATAATTCCTTGTTACCTGTGGCACAAGAGAACCATTGCCGCGTAGTTAGGTGAAGCTACAAGAATCTTGATAAACAGTAAAAATGCTCTGAAATAGACGTTACAGAAACCCTACTAGAGAGATAAAAAGGACAAATTAACAAGAAGTGGTTTGGAAATACTTGTTATAGTTTACACTAACAAAGTTCACAACAAATTGGTTGACATGATGTTTCTTCACATGCATTAAACTTTCGGACTATCAAAGTAGTATCATTTTGACCTAGATAAATTGAAAAGAAATTCCTTAGAAATCTAAGAAAGGACTTGAACAGCTATAGATAAATTACAGTAGTCTTCTATTAAACCAATAACATTTTGCTAAGAACTATTAACTTTCTTCAAAGGAGGTATTACAATGGTGGTAACATACCAGTTGTTTTGGATTGCAATATCATTTGACATCTAGTGATCAGAAAAGAACCGACGGTAGATGAAAATTTGAAAAGCAAAGAAGGCAAAGAGCAGCAGAAGTTATGCCTTACCGGGGATGATGCATTAGTGTTATGCCATTTGAAAAAAATTTGGTGTTTCATTTATTCAAACATGGGTATATAATTTAACATTATTTTATTGATAATATTGAACCGAATTAATATATTTTCTATAAATGGTAGGATAATGAATTCCAGAAAAATGGTAAGAACATGTGTCCTCAAGCCAACGTTTGATGAAAATAATGAGGAAAATGATTTTTAAGAAAAGTGCTACAAGCACCTCAGAAAGACATTTCAGAATAAAAGCTCTGTTAAAAAGCCTTACTGAAAAAGATAGATGCAATTTCAATAAAATAAAGATGGGGAAGAATACAAACTCGTGGTCGAGTCTTGTTAAGTCTCTTTGCAATGTCTTCATCATCATCGTCATCATCTTGGTCCAAGAGCATTCTATGGATTGAGGAGTTATCTGAAATCCTTCCTCGCTTAGATGATGTAGCACCTCTACCTTTTCCCTTTGGCGCAGACCGTTTATGTCCTTCGCCTTTAAGGGTTTCATTGTCATCCTAAAACAGATACAGCAAAATGGTTCCAATCAATGCAATTAATATGTTCAGACAAGAGTGTCCAGCATAATATAATATGTCAACATGATCAACCAAAAACAAAGCAAGATAAGTTACAACTTTTTTAGGAGAGTAAGATACATTAATCATAGTCAATGAACTCTAATAACATAAAACAAGTAATTCCATTTCTTAAAGAGATTTAATCTCACAGCATCTCATTCAAACCTGTTGGATCAAATTGAGGGGCAGCAGGAATGCATCTGTGAGCATGTCAGTGGCTCAGCAGTAGCAACCAAAAGTTAGATAATAAATAATGCGGCAGTGACTTGGAAAACATCAATGAGCAGATCTTTTTACAGCCAACTATTGCATGGTTATATCTTTGTACCGGGAGAACAACAAAAAAAAAAAAAAAATACAACTCAACCCCCCCATTTAAATAATTGCAAAGATAGTCCATACCGAGCTGTCATCAACCTCATCGTTTCCATCTTTCCCTACTTCATCACTAGAGGCAGAATCTACATTCTCCTCATCATCGATGATACTTCGAGATGCAGCTTTTGCAGCAATTGATGCAGATCTGCAGAAAACCTACTAAACTCAGCCTGTTGTGGTGTATATATATATATATATATATATAACTATACAATAAATAGACAATATACACTTCTAATTGCATATTAATTTGCATTTTTTGGCAGGCACTGTAATTCCAAAATGTTCCTCTATTATTTACCATGCTTCATCAAAACCTGCACATTTTTCTATTCAAAGAACTGCCCAAACTAGTTAGGTGTTTTCTAATCTTTCATTTCATTTATCTTCTTTTCTTTTTTTTGTTGTACAAAGTGCTTCTCAATGTCCAGCCATATGACTCACCTCATGCACCCAGCTCCAAGAAAACAATAAATGTTCAAAATACGGAATAAATAGAAAATATGCTATTCCCCTCTCTCAACTAGGAATTGTGTACAAGCATCTTCTTTTGTCATTCTCTCTTTCAATATTTATACAGGATGTTTACTTATTAAAACATATTACTGGTGACACAAACATATATCCCACAAGCCACAGCTTACACACAGACAGAGATATGGAAAAAAATAAGTTTAACGTTGGAGGTACCAATCTTTTACACCATTAATGAATACTGTACCTGCACTAAAGAGTAAAATGTATCAATAGAACATCCCTTAAATTTCACTTCCTACTACACATTAGCTCTCATCCTATTCACCTAATAAAAGACTAGACATGTAAGAAAAGAGTTCATAATTTAAATTAAAAAAATAACACTTGATACTAATTTATTGTAACTTGTCCACTCCTAAGGTTATCCCGACAAAATTGTGCAACTTCAAACGTAACTGGTTTATATTCACTTTTCCATATACTCAAAAAGCTAGTCAATCCTAATGGAAATATCCAAATATCAATAAAAAGGACCAAGATTAACCTCTGAGGTTGACGGAACCCCAGCAGACTTGCATCAAGTGTAGTCTGCTTCAAGTTACTAGAGCCTTTGCCTCTACCCCTTCCCCTTCCCCTGCCTCTCGTAGTTTTACTTTTATCAATTTCCAAAGCATCACGAGGTGACCTAGATGCTGCTGCTGAACCTTTCCGACCTCTAGTGGCAGAGGTTCTGCCAGATAACTGTGTTGTGTCTTCATCATCGCTGAAGGAAGCAGCACTTCCAATTCTTGCAGAACTTCTATTCCTGATTTCCTATATAAAATAGAAAACAAAATCTTAACTGCAGATTACTGTTACATTTGACAATCACAGAATAAGAATCTCCAAAAACAGTTTCGCCAAAGACAAATAACATTAAAATTACCTCCAAAGATGGTGCACCGGAGGTCAACTGTGAACTATCCTTAGAGCGCAAAGATCTTTCCTTAATGCGTTCCTATAAAGATTATATTATCAATGATGCAACATACCGCTGAGGGAAAGACGATTGGAGTCTAGGAGGCTACACTCTTCTTTTTTAATTAAGAAAAAAAGGAGATTGGAGACTACATTCTAAATTCACATATGAAGCCAAATTAACTACTCAGATTTGGAAAGTTCTGCCCTAAATCAACCATACCACTAATACTTAATCCTGAAAAATAGGCTGAAAGAACGAGGGATTGAAGAGCTGGAACATATAGATGAGGGAGTGTGTGTGTGTGTGTGAGAGAGAGAGAGAGAGAGAGAGGCAGGACAGTAACCTTGGTCCTAAACACACCAAGAAAAGCAAAAAAAAAAAAAAAACAACAACAATTTGGGCCTTCTGTCAGATGTAACCTATACTTTACGGCAAATCCTCATTTGCATGATATGAGGAAAACAGAGAAAAACACACACAGCAGCAGAAATAATAAATTACGGTGAACAATAACCAACAGCTGCTGGGGATGTGTAGTAAGCAGCCACTAGGTGTGAGCATTTCTTACTCAGGTAAGGTAAAATGATTGCCACAGGTTGCATTTTGACAATATTATACATCATTCTACCTTTATAGTTCATGGTGTTAGGGTTATTGATAAGAAAAGAAGAAGAAGAATAAGCTTCTTGCCTCCAGGCTCTCTTCAACTTTAAGAATTAATTTTTCCTCTTCAAAAGTCAGAGTATCAGAATCCGTAGCAATTTTATGCTGTGGAAGCAAAAAGGAAGTGATCATTAGCAGTGGTAAAAGAATGCAGAGAAACACTAATCAAAAGCAAAAAAGAAATTATAAAATCCATACTGAATAAATTCATGAAACCTTTACAATCAAATTAATGCAGTGGACCTAAAATCAATTCAAGAGGCAATGCAGATGATAGATATGAAGTACTTACACGTGTTTCTTCAAGATTGTATTGTAAACAGGAATAAAAAGCCAATTTGTCATCCTTGTTAACAAAATTCTGCAATGCAACATCCAAATCGTTGACTGGAAGGATAGCCATTTTCTGCACAACACAAATTATGAGGGGCCAGAATTGAAACAAGATTAAGCTTATTCTTGTTACAGGTCTTTTAAGTATTTCTATTCTACTTTTCATTTTTTGTTATGTGATATCCATTTAAGTGGGCCCCAGAAAGAACATCACATTAATAAATAAAGTTATCCTCCACAGAAGCACTAAGTCGATTCTGAAATAATTGGAATGTTTCCTAATGGATACACTTGAATTTAGATACAGAACATAAACTCATGCTGAAAAAACTGAAAACAATGCCTGAGAGGTACTCTAATTTAGTTCCAAAATACATGTTCTGTCATGGGCATAAAATTATGTCAGTATAGATTCAATAGAGATATACCAACTGAAATTTTATCAATATTAGGTATAGCATTTCCTAGACTATTTCAAGAATAAAAAGTACCAATTGAGATTTATGTCGTATACAGAAAAAAGGAATATGTAAGAGAGAATAGAGATAGTCAAGTACCAGATTATTTTCAGCAACTAAGGCCTCTATGTTTTGTTGATTTAGTTCTTCTGGGCGAAGCCTTTCAGAGTCATTGATTTTAGCTACAATAAACAGAGAACTACAGTTATAAGTTATAACACTAACTTCAAATTTCAACACCATAATTATAATTTGTAATTCATAATTAGAAAAATAAACCCTTGATACTAAATTGAAAACTTGCATGTTTTAGTGGACAAGACAGAGATGAAGCATCTGGTACTTTAAAGGTTTTCTAACATATATGAAGCTACAGATAATATTCAAAAGAAAAAAAATCAACTCGATAGCCAACTAAAGGTCAATCACGAGGGACAAATTTGTTGCACACAAGATAACTAATCCATGACACATTTTTACCAGCTGCCAGTTATCATCATTCAAACCTGATTTTATAAGTATAGGTTTCACAGGCCTAATTTAGCTGTTGTAAACTTACATCTTTTATAAAGAAATTAGACCAAAGATGTGTGTTGTACCAGGCAGTGGCAGAAGCAGATTGGGCGCAGGGTAAGCTCAAGCCCCCTTGAAAAAAAGAAGTTTAAATCCAACTTTTGGTTCAAGCCTCTAGACCTAAGGTTAAAATTTGGTACAAGCCCTTAGATCACCAAAGTTGGAAATTTGGTCTGTTTTGAAAATATGAAACCACATTGAGAACTACTTGATTGTATTGACAAATAGTAAACCACTAATGAACATCAAAGTTTTAGCTTGTTACTTTTCCTAAACTTGTTATTTTTATTGTTGTTTGAACCAAGCCCTCATTGACTACAATTCCTGGTTCCACCACTGGTACCAAGTACCAACATCATTTAGACACATTGACCCAATGTCTCGCTTAAGAGAATTTTCAGAAACTACAAAGGACACCCAGTTCGTAGCAGGGAAGAACTATGACATTTACAGAGAAACAAAAAGACAGAACTCTCTCTCTCACACACACACATATCAAAGATTTTCAAAAACCATTTTTGCATCCTGTTTGCACAAGTTTGAACAATTTCCAATTTGTGCACCAGTTTTCTCACACAAAGTTATTAGAAGGGCAGATACAGATATTTAGTAAGGGGCATCTTCCCACAATATCAAGCTGTACAGGATTATAATCTCTAATATGGATTTAACTTCTATTGCTTGGGAAAGAATTAGTTTGTGAAGGTTTATGCATTGCTTACACTAGAATGCAAACCATGGTTAAGTATGTGTCTCCATTCATGTTTTAAAACATTGCATTATGCCTTTGACCATCCAGCTTACGGGGAAAAGAGACCACAAACCACACCTATCTACTGTGCAAACCACAATAGAAGATGCCAGTGCCAAATCAACCATAGGTCACTGAATTATGATCCAAAATATACATCATTTAGAACCAAATAGTCAAAACCAAGTAGATTACTAATATCAATGTAACTTACCATCACTACTACCCTTCTTGGAAGCCTTTGAGAATATTAGAATGTCCTGAGGATTTGCAACCTGCAAAAGTTAAGAATTATCCTTTATTTTCTCACATGAAGGTATTATATAATAATCAGTAGTCACCCGCATCGATAACTGATAGCTCAAGATACCTTTCCCACATATTTCTGCCCAAATCTTTGAGGGTTTATTGTCATGAATCCAGAGTAATCCACCTGCCAAATCAATCAGAGATATTAGCTGGGAGAAGGAGAAATATTTTAAACCAAGATAAGAATATCCAGTAAAGGAAATATAAACTCTGGAAAAAAATGCTATTGACCAAATTAAGCAGCCAGCTATGCTTTTATAGTAGAACAAAGACTGAAAAAAGCAATTGCATAAGTGAGGATCAAGCTGTAGATGCCAAAGAGAAAAGACACCAGGAAAAGAGTGTGGATAGAAGTGAGAAAAGACATAGATCTGGAAAAGTTAATGGAAATGAAAAATATGGCTATAAATAAAGGTAAATATTTGTGCATCCCATGCAAGTTATTGTGATTAATGCATTCTTTGAATTTACATCAATTGCAAAGATTTCAAAAGAGGTCAAATGTGGCAATAGAAACACTTGGCACTGGAGCAATAACACAATGTAGGCTTACCTTGCTCCAAAGGAGAAAGGTGGGGTAGGGGAAAAGTAGATACACAATATGCTCAAGTGTAAAATCACTTTACACAGCAGTAACATTCATAAATGTGGGAAGAAATTACCTTAATTCGAATTAATGGAAGCATCAGTTCAGATCTGTTAACAGCCTTTCTGCTAGATTTCTCTATCAGATTTCTGACCTAAAAAGAATGGAGTTAATATGTTACAGTTGATATAAAGATATATGCTATGGCAGCACCAAAACTTACCACTTTGTCCAAATGGTCAAGAATTGAGTTTTGATCATTGGGATCTATGTTATCGTCGTCCTTCAATACAATCTACATAACAGACATTTGAGTAAGCCATCATAGTTCTTCATGAGATGAAAATAGCAAATAATAATAATAATCTACCTCTGTATATTCAAAGGGTCTCACAGAAGTCAGTGGAATCTTGGTTGGACGGTATTGATTTCCCTGTACAGCAATGCATCAATATCAACAAGTTGAAAATAAATGGAACAATGATCTACTGATAAAAAGAAACATTAAAGTTTTTACCCCTTAAACAACCTTAATTTCTAAGAGAAGCACATGCTTTGGCTTTGATTCCCCATCAATCAATGATGTTGCTACTGAAGAACCTGGTTGTGTAATGTGAAATCCCATCCCATGTACTTCCTTAAGAAGTCAAAATCCACTTTCAATTTAGTGAAATACGTTCCAAAAAGATTATTCTATAGAAAAGGAATTGCAGTGTGAATGGAACCTGAGGGTCAACGAGACATTCATGTTCATGCCCCCATACTACAAAGTCCAGGAACCGTGGTAAAAAGTGCTCATTTATTGCATTTTTAGGGTTTGTCTTCACTCTGCAGACGGCATCAAAAAGTCAAAATTCAAAAGTACAAACAATGAAATCTTGAGTTTTCACCATAGACAATGTAAACGCCTAAAGGCTCAAGGTTAGATAAGAACATGCACACATGTAGACACACACACCTGTTCTGGTGAAGTACCAGAATGTTGAACCAGTCTGATACTTGGCACCCTTCTTGAGCTTCAGGTCGCATCCATTGTACAGCATGCGGCGTCTGAGAAACCAGAATTAAACCCAGTAAATAATAAGTATTAATGTATTATTAAAGTTAGTAATTGAACAGCTAAAAGCAAATCTTCAGCAATTACCTGAAACATTCTATTGAGCCGTTCATCTCTAATGTTCCCAAGACCATACAGGGCAACAGCTGTTGAACCCTGCAATATAAAATTTATGAGTCATTCTAAAATAAAAATAAAAGAAAATATAATAAAAAAGAAAAAGAAAAATACTTAAAAAGTATTTCCCAGTACCATTTAAGAAAATTTACCGACAGACCTTCCTAATAAGAATAGGGCAGACAGTAATCTGACCAACACCAGAACCCCCAAGAACCATTTTTCCAAAATAATTAACGAGATTGCAAGACGAAAGGATATCAACTGCAGAAAGGTTATCCTGTCACCATTGAAGACAGCAGTATGAGAAGAGCCAACTCTATTCTGAGTATATTCCTAAATGTGCGTCACAAATGCAATATTTTCAGTTAAGCCCTATTTAACTAATAAAAGCGCAATTCCAAATTTCATCTATCAGTTTTCAATGTTCTTTTATATTTATCCCTAAGGACGCCACCTCCTTCATGTGGAAATCTCCTTGTGGGAGTACTCTTGTTTCTTATACGAAAGAAAGTATCTTAAACCAACTATATATATATATATATATATAAATAATGATCCCAACATTACTAGAATAAGTTACGAGGCTAGTGCACTGACCCAAAAGACCAACATATCTTTTTTTCTACATTTGGATACATAAACAAGGGGCTGTCATGAGTAATCTCATTAGGCTATTTTTGTTGCACGAAGATCCTAGGTCAGTGACCCCCACTAAGCTCTTGCTAATCTTACATTTTTTTTTTATTCTAGCCCTACGAAAAAACTTTTAATCCAAAACATTCTTATTCTTGTACTTGTCTCTCTGACAGAAAAAAGTCCAAATTTCTTTCTACTTTTAAAAGAAAAGGTTTTGTACTTAAAATCTGTGTTCGACGTTCAGTCAAATTTATTTATTCTCAACACATCTGCTGCCCCTTAAAGTAGCTCCACGTCCACTACACTCACATATACAGTTGTCATACTGCCACCAATGACTTCACCAGTAACTTGATTGGCATTTGCAATGTATTGTAGTTTAAGAAAAAAAAAACATTAAGATGGTATGCCATAAATTCTACAATCCAAGTCAAGTATCCATGAGTTTTTGAGACAACTGTGTTCAAAACATAACAAAGAACTAAAAGCAAAGAATACAACAGGTATCATAAAAACATACCACTCCAGCCGGATCATCATGGTTTCCATGAATAGTGAACACAGGCAAACCAACATTGAAGTGAGGATCTTCATAATTTACATGACCAAATCTGTTAAAGAGTGACAAGTTATGATTGTTATAATTCTGGTGAGTAAGATGCACATGTCTATGTATTGATGTTTAAATAAGATGCATGTCTATTTATAAATGTCTCTTTCTGTTTCTGTGAATAGACAGGATGCAACTTTAATTTTAAGGTTTTGCGGCAATGTGCTTTCAGTAAAATTTAAAACTTAACCAAGGAAAAGATAACGAATTTTAACCATTTTTACAAGCACCAAAATTTAAAAAGGAAGAACCCAAATGAAGAATTGCAATGTTATTTATAGCATAGTGTTACTAATAACCTCAACTTATGCACAATCAAAAATAAGTTTATTACTCGAGTCATGAGAACTCATTGAATTGTAGCTAAAGCTCATCCCTGGTCACAACAGCCCCCTTCTTCCTAGAATATCCATCTTACATGCCAGAAGCACCTTGCACACTGCCCTTTCTTTCTTTTTTCCATCTCCATTTTATTTTCCCTCAATTATCAGCCCAGAAAGAAAGAGTAGTAGGCTAAGTAAACTTAGACATACTCTCAGTAAGACTATACCAAATTGCCAATGATAAATTCACACACACACTTAGACATGCACTTAGAAAGACTATGCCAATGATAAATTCACACACACACACACACACACACACACACACATGTATGCAGATGTTTATGCATCACACACATGCGCGCACAAACACACACACATGTATGCAGATATATATGCATCACACACACACACACACACACACACACACACACACACATGTAAGCAGATATATATGCATCACACACACACACACACACACACACACACACACACACACATGTAAGCAGATACATATGCATCACAAGCACAAGCACACACACATGTATGCAGATATAAATGCATGTATGTCTGTATATATGAATGAAAGTACTTATGTATGCATCACACACACACACACACACATGCAGATATATATGCATCACACACACACACACACATGTATGCAGATATAAATGCATGTATGTCCGTATATATGAATGAAAGTACTTATGTATGCATATACAACAACAAACACATGTATGCAGATATATAGGCATGTATGTCTGTATATACGAATGCAAGTACTTATGTATGCATATACAATATAAAAAAAGATAATCACACACTATTTTTTGTGTGTATGTATGTATGTAAAACCTAAGAAAAACTGAAAAAGATAATCCATACTTTTATAAAAAGTAAAGTACGTTTAAATCGCGATAAGTCATTACATATTTTGAAAATTTACAGTCTGGTCGCTGACAACTTGGAACTGCACCGGTTGATCACTCAGGCAATGGCGACGGAGAATCTCAATGGCCTTCACTAGTGTCGATCTTGAGGGCTTATTCTCATGGAAAAGATCACCACCAAGAAGTATAAAGTCCACCTGTAGCATAAAGAAGTCTGTGCCCAGTGAGTGTCAACAATTTAGTGAGTTCATAACAAAGATTAAAACTAAATAAAAAGCCCCAGCCCTCGGCTTTGCCATACAGATTATTCAGAAACTGCAAATGAAAGAAAATTTTTATTGCCAAGAATTTAAAGAAACAGATAAATGTTCAAGAGAAAGCTTTTCAAGTTTCCCCGGAAATAATTGAAGGGCAAAAAAGCTACAGAGAAAAGTTGGCAGTAGTAGACAAACAGATTGGATGACTGTTATGGCAAATGAATAGTGGAAAAAGGTATTGAGAACTCTGTGTAACAAATGCAAACAGTATCTATATATATATAATACTGGAAATATCAATAGTGACAAAGTGGAAAGCACATGAGAGATGGTAATACTATAACTAGGGTAGAAAAAGTTGATTATCACCTGTTTTTGCTCCGCTATTGAGCATATCTCCTCAAACGCCTGGAATGAATCGTGCCGTCTGATTTCATCCTTCTCCATGTAACCCAGATGGCAATCCGTAGCAACAAGTATGCGAAGCGTATCAGCAATATCCTGCCTGGAATCTTTCATCATATACATTGTTTACAATAAATTGATTCTAATAATGCTACTTCGCTTAACCAAAACAAGTTACCCAATTTTCATTCATTTTACAACGTTATTAACATAAAAAAAAAAAAAAAAAAAAATTCAAAAAAAAAAAATTCAAAAGATCTATTTCATTTTATATTTCATCAATCTCTCACATTCCCACTTGTGGGTTCAAATCTTACGACCTCCCCCAAATCCTGAATTTGTACTTAAAAAAAAAACAATATATAAAAATAATGAAGATAATTTACCTTGGCATATCTTCCATGTTGGAAAAACTTGTCCAAATTAAAACCTATAAAGTATGTACACGTTAATAATAATAATACAGAGTCAATAAATCATATAAAAATTAACTTAATTAACAATAAAACCTAACAAAAACAAAATTTATAATCAAATTAAACGAAATTTAAAAAAGGAACATGTCAACCCTAATAACCGTTTATCACTGAATCAATGTCAATGAACTACAGAGCTCTAATTTGGTCACTGATATAAATTTAGGGAAAAAAAAATGAAGAGAAACTTATAACCTAACAAGAAAACAAAAATATTAGCCAAACCCTAACCTATAAACCAAAAAATAAATAAATAAATAAAAATTCGGTTTTTGGTGTTTCGTCTGATATAAAAAGAGATAAAATTTTCATTTTTAAGAAATATTTCATTTTTAAGTGTTTATACAGAGAGTGATATGAAAGTGTTACCTGAATCGATGAAACGCAGCGTTTTGGAAGTGAGAGCAGTAGCTGAGTAATTTAGAGTTGAGAAGGAGAGGAATATTTCATGGCGGGGAATTTCAAAGAAGAAGAAGAGGAAAAATGGGGTGAACCCTGGAGAGATGACAAGAAGTAATTAATTTAAGGGAAATTATTAAAATTCCTCTGTAATTTTCCTTATTCCCCAATAACTCCTCTAGTTTCATTTCCTTTTCTCATTTGCCCCTAACGTAGTTGGGTGTAAGATTTTCTATTTAATTAAAACTAGTAATAAAATAGATTTCAATTAGATAGTTTTTATTTTTATTTTTATTTTATTTTTATTTTATTTTTTTCCCTACATGACAAATTCAATTAAAATTTATTCTTTCCTCCTTTTCTTTTTCCCTTCAAGTAGACGTAATATATAAACCTCTCTCTCATTGAGAGAATTTTATTCACGAAGGGTCCTCTCTCCACAAACGCTGCATTTTTATTTTTATGTACGTATAAATCTACTTAATTTACCGTAAGTTCTTATTATTTTTCGTTTATAGTTATATTTAATTAACCTTCTTTTTATATTTATTTATTTGGTTAATTCTTCTTTCATCTTCAACTCTTCTATTTCTTCGCTCTGTCAAATATATATGTATTGCTCAACCTTAACTAGGTCATCAAACGTATAATCAGTGTATTATGTATTTATTGATTTAGTTGGGTATTATATATTTTATATATAAATATTTGACATGATAATTATATTATCGAAAATCCTCGACCTCGGATTATGATTTTTATTTTTTTAAATAACTGACACCATTATAGGTCAGGTGTTTGTCGGAATCTATCGAGATTAAGCTCTATAAACACGATCATGAGCAATCTGACGAGAAAAATGACATATTCTTTTAACAAGAAGAGAAAGATTAGCCATGAGAAGATGCAAAAATCTTCATCATCAGTTGACTTGAGTAAAAGATGGGAAGACTTGAATACAGATATTCTTGTGAAAATATTCAAAACTATACCACTCTCAGACTAGTCTCACAAAGTTGCCTTAGTATGTCATTCATGGCAATTAGTTTGTTGGTACATCTTATGTTGGCAAAATGATCATATACTTGATTTAATTTGATGCTCTAATTGGAACAAATGTTGACTCAATAACTGGAAAATTAGGGCATGGTCATCAAGTGACTACAAATTTGATGAAATTGTTAAAGAGTCTATTAGAGGGAGATGAAGCTTGTGGGTTTTCTTTGGAGCATTGGAGATCATCTATTCAACATATTTGGATTCCCATACATCTTCAAATTTCAATCGAACATCTTGTTTACATTGCAGAAAGGTAAATTACTTTAAAAAGTTTTTGTTTTTTTTACCTTTTTATTGAATGATTATTTATGATTTTAATTACTTTATTTGTGTCTTCGACAATACAGAACAATCGGACTTTAAAACTTATTTCTATATGACTGCTCGATAATAACAGTAGAAGGATTTGTAAAAGCAATACTTAACTGGAAAAATGCTAGATATCTTTATCTTGGAAGAGTTAGATATGAATATGTTATTGAGTTTATTGAAGAGATTGGCAAAATTTCTTCCCAACTTGGAATGCAGTGTACATGCATGCCTATAACAGACAATCAAACTCACTCAAGGCAATCAAGGCAAGATGATGAGCTCTATAACAGACAAAGTATGGTATTGAGGTTTTCTGGTTCTTTCAAAAACAAAAAAAAGAGTGAACAAATTCTACAAGGATCTCCTTCAGATTGAATCAATTCAATATTGTAATTTATATGCATGTCTTTTATAAATAGTTTCTTTAATTTATCCAAGATTGGAAGATAGGATATTTGAAGATCGAGTATGCAGCCACTCGAACTTGAAATATTGGTAGACCGAATAAATGCTCTTTACCACCATTATTCTGTTTTGGAGATGTTGGATTTCCTAATTATGATGTTTTAATTAAATTGTCTACATGATCAAAATTCTGATTATTTTTATATAAATGTAATTGGCAGTTAGATCCATATGAGCTATTTTATTTATACTATTTATACCCTTTAGTGTGTGTATGTTTTTTAAGTTTGAAACCGCTTGGGTCAGGGATATGTCCGGATGTAACAAGTTCAACAACCCCTAAAAACAACTCCCACCTTGGCGAAGCGATCTCCGGCTTCCTTATATAATGACAATAACGTTATACAACCTAAATGATGTAGTACTTGATTTGTCATTCTCATGTCACTAACCACACCGTTTTGGATTATATGGTAAAGACTAATGGTGTGTTTGTTACATTGGATTGGGAAAGAGATCAGACAAATCTCGGTCTAATCCTATGTTTGTGGTCTACATAAGATTGGATTTCTCCAATCCGACAAATAGTCCTGTTGTGGCAGGACTCAATCAACAAAGGCCAGGAAAAAATATTGTCCCAACTTCTTGTTTTTTTTTTTTTTTTCTTATTTTATTTAAATTACTTATATATAAAATATTAAATTTATTTAATCTATTTTAAAAATTAATTTAATATATTTATTCTTTTTTAATATTAATAAATTTTTTTCAAACATTAAAATTTTTTTTTTAATATCAACTAAAAAAAATGCTATTTTATTTCAAATTAATTCTAAATAATGTTATTTATTTTTTTAAAATAATTTTTTTATTTCAAAAATAATATTTTTAACCAATTTTAATTTAAAATATTTTAAATTATTTGATTAATTGAATTAAAATGATTTTATTTATTTAAAATTATTTTAATTTTATATAATTTTATACCGACATCTCACAAAAGACAATTTCAATTATTTTTTTATAAAATCCTATTTTATATTTTATAACAAATAAGAGACGGTATTATTTTATTCCAATCTATATTGCACCAAACACATCGTAGTACTAATTTAGTCCAATCCTATCAAATCCAATCTCATCCCATAAAAATAGTCAAATCATATCCGATCCAATCCCGCATACCAAACCGAGACTAATTGTTTCTCATATCATTTCGGTTAGAGTGGTGCTATTAACACCCCTCTATTGAACTATGAATGCCCCATTTTAAATTTGTTTAAAGAGAGTTTTTTTTAACAATCCAATTTTTTCTTTTTATACTTCTTTTCTAAAGACCTCCATTCTCAAAATTTTAATTTAAAAAAATTATAAACACACTTTCTTTTGTTCAAAGATTATCTTTTTATCTTTTAACACTCATATTCTTTAAAAAAAAAAAAAAAAAAATGTCTCTCCTAAATCATTAGGTTAAATATTACATATTAAACAATCTCTCCTAAATTTTTACTTACCATATTAAACTCTCTTTCCTCCAATACATATCTCTAATTTTCTATCTCCATTCTTTCTCAAGTAAGATTAACAGTTAAAAAATAAAAATAAAATAAAAAAATAAAAAAAAACTTACGAATAAACTTGATTTTCAGGAACTGTAGATATGTATATATTATAAAATAAAAATAAATAAATAAAAAATAAAAAACTCAAAAACAAGTACTTTGGTTTTTTTTTTTTTTTTTTAAATCGAAATATGAAAATGTTTTTTGTTACTTTTGTAGGTATGTGATTGCCTAGAGAATTTTAATTCCTTTAGTATTATTAAAAATTCAGAATTTAATCGAATCAAGTTACAACAAATCAAGTTTTCATATATCTTTTT
This sequence comes from Acer negundo, assembly GCA_035582765.1. Lineage (NCBI taxonomy): Eukaryota > Viridiplantae > Streptophyta > Magnoliopsida > Sapindales > Sapindaceae > Acer > Acer negundo. Next base: position 8,644,973 of record CM069241.1, on the reverse strand, counting down.
TTTTTTTTTTTTTTTTTTTTTTGAAAATTGACTTTTTAATATATATATATATATATATTTATATAAATTTTACTGTTAATAAAAAATCAAAATATTCATAAGTTTTTTTTTTCTTTAACTATTAATTAGTGATTGATCAAGAAAATATGTAGATATGATTTTATTTCTTTTTTTTGAAAAATAGAGAGAGAGTAATTATGAGAGAGTATTTAATATGGTAATAAGTAGAGAGAGTTTAATACGTAATATTTAATCTAAGAGAGTTGATATTGACACTCATAAAACTTACTAGTACACCCATATTTTGTTAAAAAAATTAATTACAAAAATATCCCAATAGAAATTTACTAATAAAGACAAGTTACTTTAATTAAAAATAAATTAAATACTATATACACTCATTAATTACACTCATATCTTCTACTATATTTCTTTATTAAAAAAATCTTACCTTTCAAAAAAAAAAAACTTATGATAAACCCTAATTAAACTCTAATTTTATTTAAAGTATCAAATTTTTTCATCATCACATGATTTTCATATTGTTTTTTTCTTTCTTTTATGTGTAGTTTATAAACTCAATCAAAAAACAACATTTTTTTTTTAACTATAGCTGTAAATATCAATTTTTTTAAAACAAATAGTCATAGATGTTAATAAGAATTTTTTTAAAGATAGCTGTATAAATAAAAGAATTCCAAATTGAAAATCTTTTGACCTCATATACATATTCCCTTTTATAAGGCCTCTACATTCGAGATATTTCCAAAAGTAAATTGGATAATCATTAAAAAATGATTTAATTCCAAAAATAATATGATTTTTTTAATAAACTGGGTGTGGTAATAATTTAAGAGTGTTTATAAATAATACGTATTAAAATGAATATATTTATTTCAATGAGGGTACTGTTGGTATTAGGATGCGTAATATTTAATTTTTAAATTTTAGTCATATGTGTACTTATAAAAATGGATGTATTAATAAGTTTTATGGGTGTCAATATCCATACCCTTAATCTAATGATTTAGGAGAGATAATTTTTTTTTTAATAATTTAATTAGTTTAGAATGTTCTTAGAATTTTTTTTGTCATGTTTAGTAATTTTAATTCATGTCAAAATTGTCATTAATAAAAAAAAAAAATCAAATTGGAGTGTAAATAAATAATTTGTGGATTATCAAGAAAAGAAGCTCTCTTGTTTAAAATTATATTTATAGCTTTTATCAAAATTACCTAAAAAGACATACAATTCAATAATAACTCTTATACAAAGTGAATTCTAATAAAACAACAAACCCACAAACAATTTGTTTAAAGGAAAAAAAATATATATAAAAAAAAAAAAAGATACTTTGGACAAGTCAAAAGACAATATAAATAAGCACATTCGGATGTTTTGTAAATATATATTCGATAAAAAAAAAAAAAAAAATTGTTGTCATATTCAATGAAATTTCATTATTCATATATGAATTTAATGTACAAAATATATTAAAGCAGCTATCTCATGGAGATTGCTCCATGAAATATATATTGTTCATAATTTGATTAGGTAAACTTTATAATGCAGGAGATTTATTGGTAATTGTTGTTTTTTTTTTTTTATTTGTATTGTTAATTGTATTGAGCTTGTAAGAGTGTTCTATTTGGGCCTGTAAGTGGGCTATATATACCCTATAGCTTATTGTAAAAGGTAGCAACGACTATTGATATTGAGAATCAAAACAAGGAGAGATTTCTCTCCATTTTGGGGTTCCCCTTGATTGCAATGGATTTAGCTTTTATTTAGTTTCCTACTACGTCACTTTACCTAAGATTATTGTATCAAGTCTGTTAGTCTATAAATATTTACGGTACATGTTTTCAAAAAAGGATGACACTATCCAATGTGACTTAGCAATAAAGATTTATCAATGTCACGGCTTCGAGTATATTATTATATTCGTCAAGCATTAAAAAATAAATAAAATAAAAATCCAATTTTCAATTTTAAATTAATTAGTAGTGGGTGACTATTGTATTGCCTAAGAAATAATTAGTTGGATTGGTGGCATGAAATAAATAAAGGAAAAAAGAAAAAGAAAAAGAAAATAAAATCACAATTAACATCTCCTAACCTAAAAAATCATACAAAAACTCTCACCTAATTTTCACACAAATTTTATGGTCATTGATTTATATTTAAGAAATCATTTTTGTAACTCTTAAAGTGCAATGATTTTATGGGTATTTCGATGGTTCAAAAAACAAACAATGTGTTTTAGAGTTTTTTGTGATATAGCAATGAATGTTGATTTAAAAAAATGAAATGTTTTAGTTTCAAAAAAATAAAAATAACTAAAATTGAAATGTTGGAAGAAACTGTATATAAAATGTACAAATTTCCCAGTTCTCTTATCCAATATAGCCAGGTTCTTTCTTCGGCTAATTCTTTGAAGATCTATAACCGTAAGAATTCCTTTAATGTCATTAGCAGTTTTATTTTTCTGCTTTCATAGTTTCATTGGCTCTCTTATCAGGGGGACAGGGAACATCCAGAATTCGAAGTATGACCTGAAATTAATAAATTTCTCAATTTCGGATCGGTTTGTTAACAGAGCACTATGAAGATTAAGATGATTAAGATGATGGTGTTATTAGATACTTTGAAAAAGAAAATTAATAATAATAATAATTTTAATTGAAATCTTGTTGGTATTCACGTAATATGTGTCCATCTTGTTGCCACAATTCTTTTAATTTTTAATTATAATACTATCTTTTGAATTGTATTTAATTCCTACAGCACAGCTCGTAAAGGTTCCTGAACAAAGAATTTGAATTCTATCTCAAATTTTCAATAAAAACTTGAAAAATAAAAATAGATGTAAATCGGATGTGCTGTAATATTAGAAGTTGGAAAATACAATTAGAATAATGTTTTTTTTTTAATTATATTTATGATTTAATACAATATATAAAAGTTTAACAAAAAGTTTATTAATTTGTAATACAAGTGCATTATACTATTTTATTAAGTTTTATTGTAATACTTTAATATAAAATATCTATCTTTTTACGAAATTGAAATCGAATTTGTTTATTATTAGAATTGATTAATCATATATACAAAAATTGATTAACCATAGATAGATTTTATTTTCAGTTTCAAAGCTGACTTTCACACCCTCTAAAGAGGGTAGATCAGTTGGTAGATGGACGAGCTCAGGGTTTGGACAAATGACTCATAAAACAGCGGTTCGAATCCTAATAATGACAAAAAGTTTATAAAAAAAAATATCTAGTCTAGGTATGTGGATAGATAGATAACTGTAAAAACAAAAAAAACAAAAAAAAAAAAAATTATGACTTTCAATTAATAAATGAGATTGATGCAAGTGAAATAATCAGTTTTCTTCAATTTTCGTTTTGATTTTTTATTTAATTAGAATCACTTGAAAGTTGAACCTATTTAGCTATTTTAATTTTCCACATAACCAAATCAGCTGATTTACAACTTAAAAGTCTTATATTTTGCCAAAAAAAAAAACTTTTGTTATTTGCTTAGTTTGTACAATCAGAATTGTTTGAATAAAAAGATACATAGAACATATCAGAATTTTCATGGACTAGATGAGCATCTGTTTCATCCATTTTATGTGAACTCTCTATCTGTGTTTGTTCGTAATTAATTTTATTTTCATTTTTATTTATTTTAATAGCATGCATATAATTAGGCTTTCCAATCTCTATCACGATTCAATCAATAGTTTTTTTTTTTTTTTTTGGTATGATATCTTTAAAAGCTTAGAAAAAAAAAATTAAAAATTAAAGCTTGTAAGAGCATCTCCAATGGTATAAGCAAATTTGGATCCTCAAAAGTTGCCAACTCAGCATTTGAGGATTGTTTTCAGAGATTGCTAAATTTGATGATTGTATAGTCTACAATGGTACACTTGTAATGGTACCACAATAGTATATTAGATTTTTATGCTATATATATATAAAAGACAAGAGATGTTTTATGATATGGGTACTAATCCATTCATAATGAAGAGATGAATTTTACCTGATTGAAATTTTTGAGATTGAAACAATAATGAATTACATAGATGATTAGAGAAAAAATGAGGAAAAAAAAAAGGCCATAGAAGAGAGAGAAAGAATAAAATTACAACAGTTAATTTGGGTTAAGTTTGTATTTGATGATTGAAAATCAATCTTCAAATTTGATTATTGAAGATGCAGTTTGATTATTGATAACTGCTACTGCTAAATTTTAGTGACTCCATAGAACAGTGTTTTTTGAATAAATAATCAAATTTTGATTACTCTCTTACTTTTGAGGATAGTATTAGAGATGCTCTAATAGGTTTTGTATAGAAAAAAAAAAAAATAGAATAAATCATAAATTATTATTTGCGAACCCATCATTTAAAAACTTCTAGGTTTTTAAAAGAAAAGTATAATAAAGTGCACTTCTCCTTTAATGTTAGTGTTGAGGTTCGGATCCCACCATATGTATTTTAAAAGTATTTATCGATAAGTTACCTTTTTTTTTTTTTTTTTTTCTTTCTTTCTTCTGGGACTAGATATATTAGGAGTTTTATAGTAAACTGGCAAAAATACATCAATTGACATTTGAGATCATATTCATTGAAATTTCATATATAACTTTAAAGTAAAAAAAATAAATTATTAAAGCAGCTGGCTCATGGAAATTATTCTTTTTATTATTATTATTATTTTTTTTTTAAGTATTATATTTACAACTATTACAATAGGACTGTCTTTCTACATATACTTGTAAAATATGTATTGTGAGATTTGAATCTCTAACTACCAGGTACAGAAAGGCTTTCAATACTTATTGCTTCTTTGAATGGAGCATGCTCACCTAAATGGTAAATGTAATGGCAAACAAGTTCGTATATTCGTGTATATATATATATTATGTATTTATTTATTATATGTTTTAATGGCTTGGATTAATCGAGCAGCCGAATGTAATCGCGAACAAATTGACATAATTATTGTAAGGTTTCGTTTCCTTTCAAAGTTCAATACTACTTTCTATATACGCTTAATTTGTTGGGTTGTACATTCCGTATTTTCATTTCTTTAAAGACAATGTTAGCTTACCTGACTCACCTTTATTAACATACAAGCTCGATAACAAAAATTGTTTCTCCATTTTCAAGTAAAGTTGTGGAAAGTTATGGTTAACATATTACATATGCATAATGCATTGTTAGTGGTCAGAGTTATACCAACTTTTATAGTTAAAATTATAATAATACAAAATTTGCTTATGATTTGTTTTAAAACATAAACATGTTTGTAAAAAGTTAAAATATATTTAGTTATTATGTATCTTATGTCCAATTAGTTCCCTTTTTTTTGACAAAACGAAGATGTTTTAATAATATGTCCATCATTTCTACTCAAATGAGATTGCGTTGATTCGAGTCAATATCCTCTGTTTTCAAACCACAAATTGCACTAATTAAAAAAAAATAATAATAAATTTTTGGGATAACACTAACTGTCTAACACATGACTTTTTTACAATATTTATTATTAAACCATTGTAAACTAAACAACTTTCAAGTCCAACCAATATTCATTTTCAAAAAAAAAAAAAAACAAAAAAAACAAAAAAGTCCAAACATTGCCCTTGTTTATTCGTTTTGAACTATAAAGTCCAAGTTGAAACAGAAACAGCCCGTTTTTGGTTATGTAATGGTCCAAGAGCCCATTGTTTTCATTATAGAAATTTCTTTTCACACAAAAAACGAATTTCTCTCTTGAACAGTTGAACCTATCCAATTTATTCTCTCAAAACATATTTAAGAGTTGAATTTCCTCATATAAGTACAAGAGAAAATATTATAATATAATTAAGAGACTTGACTTTTCTCGTATGGTACAAGAAAATATCCTAAGGAAACCATAGTTATCCTGTCATATGAGGACAGCTAACAAAGATGAGTACCTCACAAAAAAATTGAGGTAGCTCAACGTTAAGTCTCTCATACCCTTATATTGAGGTAGTATGTTTAATTGGTATTCGTCTTCTTAAATTCCAAATTTATACTTTTAATACAATTATATTAGAGTTGTGAATTACAATGTTACAGTCTCACGGAACATATATATAGTATCTATTCGATCAAAAACAACATATGATCCATAAACCCATAAGAATAGATTAATGTATCAGAGATTATACAATTAATAATAACCCAAAATCTGATCGTACAACAGCTGTTCAATTACACAAGTCCAATACCATCCGATCTATGATCAAACAACACATTATTACTGCAGTAACTGTCCCTCTCATCTTCAGTGCCACCCCCATTGACAAAGTTTATAGATGATGAATTCAATGGAGTCGAGCTCCTTGAAGGCTCGGCCGATTGAAGAAGCGAACCAAAACTCATGTTGTTTGGGACATTTTGATGATGATGATGATGGTCACCGTTAATAATATTGTTGTAATAATTAAGAAACGATTGGTTTTGATCATCACGATGATCATAGCCATAGTTTTGTAGAACATCAGAGCCATTAAAGCTTGTAGGGTTTGAACAAAACTGCTCCATATTGGCTTGTGTGAGTTGGGTTTCATCACTTGGAACATTATTATTCATGCAAGCCTGATCAAGTGGGTACTGACCGTGTAGGAGGTTTTGTTGGAAAGACTCTAGTAATTGATTTTCTTGAAAATTGTGAGGAGGATTCAATGGAGTAGTTGCTGTGGCTATGTTGAGAAAATTATTTGGATTTAAAAGAGATCCGAGAAGATGATTTGAAGGGTTGATATTGATGTGATGATGATGGTGAGAGTTGGTCATGAGAACGGAAGAGTAGAGTTGGAGGAGATCTAAACGAGGGCTGTGAGTTACAGGGTCGATTCCCATTCTCAATAGTTTCTTCTTGATGTGAGTGTTCCAATAATTTTTTATTTCGTTGTCGGTTCTTCCTGGTAACCGAGCAGCAATTGCAGACCACCTAAGAGTCGTGAAACATGAGAAAAACTTTAGACAATATTGAAGTGTTTGTGATTCAAATTCAATGATAAGAATAAAATAATAAATGAGAAAAACACCAATGATTTTTGTGATATTTTGACTTACATGAGCTTATAGGAAATAAAAATATATATAATTCAAAATTCATGCTACAAGAAGTCCATGCATTAGGTAGTGAAGATATTTATTTATTTATTTATTTTAAAGTCCGACGATGATCGGGATTCGAGTCGATTGGTACATAGTAAGATCTACGGTTAAAAGTATTTTCTGAAAAATAACCCTCACTATAGGGAAGAGATCTCTTAAACATTTTATGATTTTATAGACAAATGTGAAACTCAAATCTCTATCGTGAATATGAATGTAAAATGTAAAATGTAAAACTACTTGAACAATAAGTGAACATAGGGTTGAAAGTTCTTTTCAACTTTCTACATAGGAAAATAAATAATATAATAAGAGAATATATTATTTCTCTTTTTAAGTATGGCCTATAATTTCTAAGGAGAATTTTACAATTACTGTATATGTGTTTGGCAAGATTTAAATAAGGTTTGTCCTGAATTTCAAAAATCTGAAGAAGGATTTTTTAATGAGTTTAGGGATTCACCCAGATCCATATAAAAATTATATTATGTCAATAAAATTAAATTTACCTTAATTTAAAACCTTGAAGATAAAATTAGACTCTACTATACTACTATAGTACTATGGTGCAATAGATTCAATGAAATTATGTTATGAAGATTAAAATTTATCAAATGAGGGAATCCATCAGTGCTAATTGAAACTTTTTTCAATTAATACCGGTATCGATCTATTTGAAATCTTATATGAAAAAATATGTTGGATCTCGTACATGATATATATATATATATATATATATTTAAATAAGGACGTTCTGATATAACTTCATGTGGATATTGATTGTGAGTCACATGTTTTACATGTATGTATTTATCAAAACTAATAACTCACATTCAATATCCTCATGAAGTTATATAAGGATGTCCGTATGAGAATAAAACTATATTTATATAGTCTTTTTCTGGGTATAGATTATGGATAAGTATGGATAAGTACATGTGGGCATAGATTATGGATAATTGTATACAAACCGAGTCAAATCAGTTGAATCTAATGATCCAAATATAAATTACTGATATGTATTTATCGGTGAACACCGAAGAGAAAAGTTATATATATATATATATATATGATCCCATACCTCATCAGTGATGTACAAAGACTATTCAACCTTTACAATATAAAAAGCAATTCAAGTACTTATTAAAAATAATTTAGTAAATGTTTAGAAAAGTAAAAAGAAGAAGAAGTAGAAGCGAAATTGAAAAGATGAGGTATGTTACTCACTTATTTCCCAAAACTCGATGTAGTTGTATAATGATCTCTTCTTCTTCAAGTGAGAATTCTCCTCTCTTGATATCAGGACTCAAATAGTTTGTCCACCGAAGTCGACAACTCTTCCCACACCTCTTTAGTCCTGTATATACATTCAAATTCAACACAGAAATCAATTTATATATATGGAACATATATTATAGCTAGCCCATTAGATCTCTAATATCAACCGTTGAATGATCTAGGTTAATCGGTAACGAAAAAAACTTGATGTTAAGAAATAATAATACCTGCATTCTTGGGAAGGAGTCTCCATCTACCATGCCCATGTTTTTGAATATAATCAATCAGCTTCTGATCTTCCTCCACAGTCCATGGTCCTTTCTTCACTACTCCTCCATTACTATTACTGTTTCTCTCTGGAGATGATGGCTTTCCCATTTCAATCAATCTCTTGAAAAAACACAAGTCCACAAGAAATTCAAGAGTGATAGATGTTTTGGATCAGCAGAGGGAGCAAGTGAGATATATATTGTATATGGAGAGAAAACAGAGGAAGCAAAAGCAATCAAAGCTGAGAAAACAAAACATAACAAATGAGAAGTCAATGGGATTCGGTACCGCCCAATGGTCACCTCTCAACGTAAATACGTACGTGTCACACAGAGAGAGACACAAAACGACATCGCTTTTATTAATTTTTCTACCTTAGATTGATTGTACAAGTAAAACTACTTCTCATCACGTAAACCGTAAACACAAACACCATTAATGGCAAATTTCCACGACCAGGGGCATTCTGGTAATATCAAGGTGTTGACCTTGTCTGTGATTGGCCGGATAGCGGCCTTTGTCGATGGCGTGGGAAAATATGATTGGTCGTTAGGGAAATTATTACAGAACCCGAGATCAGAGAAGTGGACCTTGTATTTTGGATGTTGTGACTTGTGTCTCAAATTCTACAACAGAGTGACATAAATAAGGACAAATCGTTTTCTCGTGGAAATAGAACATTCTTACTTTTTCAATACGCATTAGCTGTCACCAACTGATGTTTGACACATCAGCATACCATTTGGGATGAAAACCTTTATTTTTGAGCTCATTTTTGCACACCCAGCAATCTGTACCCTCTCCTAAAAAAAATGACTTGCGTTTAGGAAGGATAGATTTATCAAAAAAAAAATATATAGAACATTTTTGCTCACCTCCTCCCCAGCATTTGATATGTGTGAAGAGAAGGGTATTTATATCTAAAAACTATTATGTGTTTAGATAAAAATATCCTCTCCCTAGACATATATCATGTGTTAGAGAGGAGAGTAATGCTCACCCTCCTTAAAGACGGGTAAACAAAAATGGACTAAAAAAATAAAAATATTTAGATAAATTTAACCCTCAGTAAACACGTGTAATTATTTTAAGAGGGGTAATGCTTACCCCTTAATGGAGTAAGCAAAAGTGTCATTATATTTTTAATAGATGGGGACCATCTCTTTGCATGGCTCCAATGGGCCACGCCACCATTTATAGCCGAGCTCAGCTCCTAAATAAATTTATATTTTGTTTTAATTTGGAATTAATAACTTTAATGAAGCTTTATTATATTTTCTTATTAGTACTGTTTTGACGAAATGTTAATCAAATTGTTAACATTAACAATATATTGAAAGTCGTATGTTCCGGTTTGCTCGATTTGTGGCTTGAGACACTTTAAATCCTACCATGCTTATATATTCCAATTATAAAAATATATAGACGGACCGTACATATAGTGTTTAATCTTGTAAAGTTTACTAGACCTATAACTCTTGTTATTAATTGATTAATTTCTAATAAATTGTAATTTTATATATTTTTTCAAATAGAATAGAATGGATCGATATTTTATCTTAGGAAAAAAAAAAAAGTAACTATAAATCAGTCTATTTGATCTAATTTGTATAGAATGAATCAAACATGCAAAGAGAACAGAGAACCTAGAAATAGAAAATCTTATCTTCAATAGCTTGACACTGTTTGAAAGGTTCAATCTAATCTCCTCACATCAAATCTGAATTCATTTCTTGATGGGAAATATAACAAGTTCTTATTTTAAAAATAAAAATAAAAAAATCATTGCAATACAATTATATATATATATATATATATATATATTGATTATTTTCTCCAATTTATTAGCTTTATTCAGTGAATTTGAACAAGATGTGGACTCATCATATTTATTAGTATTACTATTTTAATTTTGTCCCAGACATTTTATTGGTCTTCAAGTACACAATTTTAGCAAAATTCTTCTACATACCAACTGCTCAAGAATTGATGAGATGATCAATTAACTATTAACGTTCAAATGGGATTCTTTTTTATTTTTATTTTTATATTATTATTATTATTGACGTTCAAATGCAACTCAATTGATAGCAACAAGGCATGAAAATCAACCTAACTCTTCGTTTGGAATTATATGGGAAAGCTAGCTGGTCTCTACTCTCTAGTGCTCTGTATGCAACCCAAAGCTCTTGAGCGCTCACTTAAGTATATCGTTTTGTGTAGTGTGATTAAATATCTATGACACATGATATGATTGAGTTGATTGCGAGTAAGCATCCATTGTTTAGAACGACGGAGGAAGGAGCCCACAGATGGTATGACGACCCCTTTACTAAAGATACACATTTAGGGAATGGGGATTGATATAGGTCCCTCTATCCCTATTTCCATCCTCATCCATATCTCCACTTTTCAGACCATTCCCTTATCTCTTCTCATTTTCCCATTTGAGAAAAATAGGGATGGGAAATTTTAGGGGAAGATATATCTGTCTCCAAATTTTATTTTTTGTCGTTTTTCTCCGCTTTTTTGTTTCGCCCCGTTCCCCCATTTCCCCATTTTCCCATTTGATTAAAAATTAAAAATTAAACAAAAAAAAAAAAAAAACCATTCCATTATAAATCTTGAGAGGGTATTTTAGATTTAGGTTTTAGATTTTATCTTTAAAAAAAGTAAATGAGTATATATAGTTAGGGTTTTTAAAGAATAAAAAAAATTAAAATATATATATTATAATTACATTTATATATGTTTTGGGATGAAGATGTTGGGATTTAGGGATCCGGGGTGATAAATGTACGTCTCTGCCCCTTGAAAATAACAAATTTACCACTAAATTTGACTTTAGCGCGCCCTTCCCCTAAATATTTTTGAATTTGTATAATGACATCTCCGGACAAAAATCTGTGATGGCTCCGCCATGGTACTAAAACATTATGCATCTCTTCTAGTCTAATACGTTTCACGTTTGCATCTATATATTACTTCAAATGTCTTTTCCCACCCAACTGTTTTCTAGTCAAACAAGAATAAATTAAAGTACTGTTGTTGTCTTCTTCAATTTGCTTTTATTTGTTTATGCAAGACTCAAAAAATAAATAAATAAATAAATAATGCTATATAAAGTGTGGTTTCTATAATATCTGGATATAAAGATTCCACCATAGCCTGGCTAGGATATGACTATAGCTAATCTAATGTTAAATCGGAGTTGATACACCAGTACTGTTCTTGACTATCAATCAATTTTGTAGTTATCTGATCAGCTATCTGGATACACAGCAACCTAAAGAAGAATAATTAATAAACTAAATGACAGCACGTAAGAAAAATGTGTCAAAATGATATGCTGTCCAATAACATCCTGCCAAATATGTATTTATGATCATTATAGTTGTTAGTTTTTCAAGAAATTAATATGCTTACACAGTAGACTATTATTAGACAATCCGTTGATTTTTCAAGACTTATATATTAATCCATGAGTACTAGTCTAATAATTATATTCCACTATGTATGGATACATGTATTAAAAAATTAATCAACACTGGGCTGCGAGACAAGAATAAAGGAACTGAGCTGCGAGACAAGAACGTAAGACAAATGCATCACAGTGATACATTATCCAATAACATACTGCCAAATATGTATTTATCATTATAGTTTCTATTTGTTAGTTTTTCAAGAATTATGCATACATAATAGCTATTATTAGACAATTGATTTTTCAAGACGTAAATATGAATCCATGACTAGTCTAATAATTATACGTATGCATACATGTATTGAAAAATCAACAATTGTAGTATAATAATATAGTTAATTATGCAGCATATTTCTTGAAAAACTAACAACTATAATGATAAATATTTATTTAGAAATATTGTTCCATAGAAGGTATATTTCTCTTGTTATATTTCTCTTGTGATCGATCTGTTGCTGTAATTTATTTGAATTTTTATTTTTAGGATGATATATGCAAATTAATTAAATCGAAAATTGATGTTGTATGCCCGTCACACTTGTTAGATCGAAAATTGTCACATTCAAAATTGTCAAATCATTTTAGGTTTAACGTTATATCTCAGTCAAAATTGTCACATTCAAAATTTATACACCCGTTGGATCGAACATTGTCTTGTAGACTTATTCCAGTCAAACCTTTAAAGTGAAAGCACTAGCTTTCACAGTTGAATATTCGGTGCTAATTCGATAATTCCATGTGCTTTAGAATTGCTTTTGAATAATTAATAAATTAAGGAGTGAGAGTTGTGAGACAAAACATAGAGAAAATGTGTCACAATGATTTGTTGTTCAATAACATATTGCCAAATATGTATTTATCATTTTAGTTGTCAGTTTTTTCAAAAAATATGATAAACAATAGGCTATTATATGTTAGACGATAATTGATTTTTCAAGATATTATATATATATATTATAAAGTTATTAAGTGAGGTATACCTTATTTTAATTTCTGTAAAAACTTTGATGAAATCACATCTATTTTTATGAATTTCAAATTTTTTTTTTTTTGGATCAATTCTCTATCATTAAAATAAAATAAAAATAAAACAAAAGAAAAGAAAAAGAAAAGAGAAAGCAAAGTGGTGCGTATGCCCTAAAATAATAATTTAAAAAAGGTGTGCAGATCTCAACAGAATACAAGGAAACATGAACCTACAAATGCATAAAATTAACCATTCCCTTCTGCCTCAAACGGTGCGGTCCAATTAGAAATAGTAACACGATATAATTTTGCATGGGCAGATGAAGTCACGAAATCATAGCGAATCTTAGTCTTAGCAACGAGGAGGCGTTTAGAACTTCCTTTACTCAATTAAGACCTGAAATTAAATAAAGTCTTGAAAATTGGTTTCACTATTCTATTCGATTTTGTCACCATGGGAATCTAATTATTGTTGGGATCAACTAGATCCTGAGCTTCCGCATACTTATCATCCTTCCCTGAAAAGTAGCAACATGATATAATTCTGCATGGGCCGATGAAGTCACAGAATCATTGCGAATCTTAGTCTCAGCAACAGGGAGGCGCTTAGAACTTCTCTTACTCAATTGAGACTTAAAATTAGATAAAGTCTTGAAAGTTGGTTTCACTTTTCTATTCGATTTTGTCACCACGATAATCTAATTATTGTCGTGATCAACTAGATCCTGAGCTGAGCTTACGTGTACTTATCATCCTTCCCTGAGAAGTTGTTTAACGAGTTGGAGTTAGAGGTTCCAATATCAACTGTAGTATTGTCCTTAAACAAATGTCAGTCTTGCAAATCTGACTCCATGGGTCCAGTATTTGAGTTCAAAATAGGGGTGGAATTATGGAAAATAATAGGACCAGTATGTTGCCTCGTAGAAGCATCATTATTCATATTAAAGGAAATCATATTAGAGGCCTTGGTAGCATCCATAGTTTTAACAAGATTAGAGTTAGAAGAACCAACCTCCACAACTTCGAATTTTAATCTAATTTTTTTAGGGATGATAAGTTTAATGAATTCTACCTATGAACAGAATTTGATAATTTTTCAAGCACCGAAACTATTTATCCCAATTTTGTTAAATATAAAGGCATCAGAAAATTGAGGTAAATATAGGAAAATCCAAAAAAAAAAAAGTTTTAGTACTTGAAAAGTTCTCAAATTTTATTCATAATTCATAGTAGTAGATTTTAATGAACTTATCATCTACGCAAAAATTTAAATCAAAATTCATAAAAATATATGTAATTTCATCAAGGTTCTTACTGAAATTAAAATAAGATATACCTCACTTGATAACTAATACATATATAGTTTTTCTATTGACAGTTCGGATCTAGCTCAAGAGTGACTTTTCTTTTGTTGTTCAGCTTCTTTTGATAGGTCTGATCAGGTTCCCTGACATGTTCGTCAAGCTTGACAGCGTTGCATTTACCAGATCTTGCATATGGAGTTCTAGATCTCTCATATTTTCAGAGAAAATGATCATACGGCGGATGCTCTCTTTAAGCATGCTTTAGGTATTCCTTCTGATTTGTGGTAGGCTTCCACTCATTTATTCTGTTATTTGTTAGTTGGTAATGACTGTATGGGTAGAAAATCTTTTAGGTTTTTTTTAGCTTTTTTCTTCTTGTTTAGCATGCATGCATGCATGCCTCTGAGTTTTTTGGGTTTGTGTCCTCTGTTTTCAAATATTTTGTGAATTCTTTTGTTTCTTTTTTTCCTTTTTTTTTTATATATTCATGCATACTGTTTATGAGTTTTTCAACATATGATTGCTTGTGATGTTTTTCTCCCTTAGGTCAGTCCAATTTCATTAAAAATTGTTAGTTCAAACTGATATAAAATATATCAGTTCCTTGTATGCAGGCAATAGGATTTAAATACTTTGACTTGACTGGATGCACTTATCAAAATATTTTTTAAATCCAATGTTCCACATGCAAATAATCAGTTCGTTCGAACTGACAATAGAAAGTATATATATATATATTCTACTATGTATGCATGCATGTATTGAGAAATCAATAATTATCTAATAATAATTTAATATGCATATAATATTTCTTGAAAAGCTAACGACTAATGATAAATACATATTTGGCCGGATGTTATTGGACAACGTACGTATCAATGTGACATTTTTCCTATGTTTTGTATTATATATCTCCTTCTATTAATTTTTCTTCTTTAGGATATGTTGTAAGCTGTATAGATATAGCAAAACTTTTAATTAATTATAATTAGTTTCCAATGAAAAAGAAGGAATACTGTTCCAGGTTGTGATCTGTTGCTGTTTTATTTGATTTTTTTTTTTTTTTGAGAGGTTTAATTTTTATTTTTATGATGATGTAAACTGCACATGGATGGCTTTGTATAGTACTCGTCATACATTGTACAATATAACATCCTACCTAATATGTATTTATCTAGAAAAACTTATATGAAACGGTTTCATGCTCTGTAAAATGGTGTGACTGTCTAATAAAATTGGGCCACATTAACGGATTTTGTTTTGGAAACATAAACATTTTCATATGTTGATCAATTTCATTGGATCGGTCTAATCATATAGTGGTGAGATCATCTCCCATAAGTTTTTCTAATATTTATCATTACAGTTAGTTTTTCAAGAAATATGCATACACAATAGAATATTATTAGATAATCATTGATCTTTCAAGACATATGTGAATTCATGACTAGTCCAATAATTATATTCTACTGTGTATGTATGCATGTATATATTTAAAAATAAACAATTGTCTATTAATAGTTTACTATGTATATACATATATCTCTTGAAAAACTGACAGCTATAGTGATAAACACATTAATTTGGTTTAGGATGTTAACGAACAAGTATCAATGTGACACATTTCTCCTCTGTTTTGTATTAGTATAGCTCCTTTATTAATTATTCTTGTTTATGATAGCAAAACTTTTAATTAATTATTAGTTTCAAGAAAGAAATAGGACTAATATGGTTTCATAGAAGCATTTCTATTGTGACCTTTTTTTAAAAAATTTCATTTTTAGGATGATAAACGTATATGGATGATGTTGTATGGCCGTCACATCAAAATTTATACACCTTGTTGGATTGAAAATTTTCTTATATTTCAGTCAAACTGCAGTCACATTCAAAATGTATGCACCAACCAGTTGGATCGAAAATTGTCTTATATCTCAGTCAAAGTGAGGCAATAGCATTTACAGCTGTGTAGTTGACACTAATTCGATGTTTCCTCAATTAAAACTTTAAAGGCTTTCATGCACTCACAGCCTTTTGTACAGCTAATTAATTTCCATGTGCTTTTAATCCATTTTGAATGATTATTACATAAACGAATTATATATCTACTCTTATAATCGGAAGATTTGAATATATCTACAATCCGTAATATTATTGAGAATTTGAATCAGTAAACGTGAAAACGATATGCTTAATATCCACACATAACTCATAGCAATTAACGTATATATCAGAAAAATAAGATGAGAGAAAATAAACAATCATATAACACAAAATATACATGAAAAACCTTAAATCAAGGAAAAAACCACGGACCATCAGGACGACAGAGAAAGTTCCACTATATGATAAATTGTTATAACCATATACTCTGGAATTCTCTCTCACACCTCAACCCCAAACCACAAAGCTTTACCAAGTCCCTAAGCTCACAAACCGAGCTTTACATTATGACTCTCAACTTACAACGCTCATAAGATCCTCACCAAGAACCCCCCAATATTCCATAGGTCTCCCCTGAATATCACTCACGGATCTCTAACTTGATCCACTGATATTTCTCGGACCTCTCCCCAGATATTCTTTGGGGTCTCCCCTGAATCTCACCCACTCTCTGATATTACATGGTGTTCTTTTTTGGTTTCACACAAATAATCTAATTACAAGGTTCTATTTATCCTAGTTACTAGGAGCTAAGACCAACAAGGAAATCCATCTCTTATATGTACAAGACTTACTTATTCCACATAAATATTATTTCCTTTTATGATAAGTCTTCTTACAAAAAGAAATATTTTTCTTTCAAGCACAAGAACTTCCAGAAAAAAAAAAAGCTACTTCCTTTTCCACTAAAGATTTCATGTTCCACTCATGCTTCTGATTGACTATGATTCGGGTCATGGTTGTGCACCCGCTTCCTAAACTGTTACAAGTCACTTGAAATTACATTGCTCAGAAAACTGTGATCCATACGCCGAAACGAACCCGAAACTGCTGTCCAGCTGTCAAACCCACAGTGCAATGGACAACGCTTTTCACTGAAATAGGACTAATGTCCTTGCTGCTGTGGGAACTGCTGTCCATCCCACAACGTTTGTCAACCATCTTCGTTTCTCCGGTTCTTCTTGGTCTTCAATCCTCCCTCAATCATCATATCCAACTTCCATACGTTTTCTCACGTTTCCAAAAAGTTTCATATCAGTTTAGTCTCGTTTGATTCACATTAGGTTCACTTGAGAACACGAGTAAAAACTAACAAATACATGGAGACAATTCCTCATATATAATGGGATTTGAACTCTCACCATTGATGTGGATGGGGAGATTCAGTATGTACGAATAAATAAATTCAGTTTGCATCTATACCAATTAAAATTGACATGAAAAATTGTAGGACTATCCTAACTAGAGAGAATTTTCATGTAAACATATATACATGTTTAGTACCCACAAAATTGCCATCACTTCAAAGTTCAAAGTCTAGGGTCCCAGTCTGGCAGTCCCCAGCAAGTAAATGATCAAAATGAATAACTGAAGACATCGAAGTTCCACTGTTTGGTATTTTGCTTGTCAATTAAAGTTTGGGATAAGTTTAAAATACTTATGGCAAATGAAATAATTATATTTGATGAAAAGATCGTGTCATATGGTCATGCATGTATATGACCATTTCAAGCCAATCCCAACCTCAAACATGGAAAGTGCTCATGAATTTTCATTTTTCAATTTTTGTTTTTCTCTCCATTTACTCCTCAAAATTTTCAGTTTTTTATGAGAAAAATATGATTAGCTATCCCACTATCTAAATCTTCCAAAAGAACATAAATTATCAACTCATCTTGGCACTTGACCATAAATTAATGGTATAATATATATATATATATATATATATATATATATATATATATATAAATATATATATGTATGTCGACAAATCTTTCAAAATGAGAATTCAAATTAGAAAATGATTATTATCTGTGACTGTAAATGATCATATTTTTAACAGTTAAATTAAATTTGTTAAACATCATTTTCTAAATTCCAATTCTAATTTTTTAAAATTTACGAGAGATCTTTCAAAAGAACAAAAATCCTCAACTAATCTTAGCTCTTGACCATAAATTTATGGTATATATAGTATATAGTTACGTGTCGACATATCTTTCAAAATGAACGAGAATTCAAAGAAAAAAGGATCTTTACCCATGACTTTAAGTGATCAGATTTTTAATTGCTACAAATACATCATTTTCTAAACTGATTCTAATTTTGTAAAATTTACAAGAGATCTTCCTAAAGAACAAAAATTATCAACTAATCTTAGTTCTTGACCATAAATTAGTGGTATAATATATAATTAGGTGACGATAGAGCTTTCAAAATGAATGAGAATTCAAATCAAAAAAGGATCATTATTTGTGACTTTAAGTGATCGTATTTTTAGCCGTTTAATTAGATTGGTTAAACATTATTTTCTAAATCAATTCTAATTTTGTAAAATTTACAAGAAATCTTTCAAAGAACAATTTTGTTTAACTAATCTTAGCTCTTGGTCATAAACTAATGGTATAATATATAGTTATGTGATGACATATTTTTCAAAATGAATGGGAATTCAAATCAGACATATATCCTTATTTGTGACTTTAAGTGATCATATTTTTAACCGTTTAATTAGATTTGTTAAACATCATTTTCTAAACTGATTTTTATTTTGTAAAATTTACAAGAAAGAGGTACATTTAATTTTCTTTAAGAAAACTAAAGCTCATCATTATATATATATATATATATATATACTCTAAAGCCATTCAAAGAGTGAAATTAGTTAGCTCCACATTTTACAGTACATTGCTGATCAATCATCAAGCTCATCATTTGATAAAGAGAATTCAATTAATTATATATATATACACAATGGTTCTCTAATAAGGATGTCCTAAAATTATAAGTTAAGACTTAAGGACGTCTAACCACAGCCATACATTCATATTGGATGTGGATATTTGTTAATGTGGAAATGTGGACCCATTGTGAATGTGTGGTTGTGGTTGGACGTTCTGACTTTATAATTTCAGGATGATCATGAAATTATAAAGTCAGAACGTCCTGAAATTATAAAGTTAAGACGTCCTAAAATTATAAAGTCAGGATGGTCTTGATTAGAGAAGTATTATATATATATATATATATACGTATACAGTTTTCTATTGTCAGTTCATCTTGATATAAAATATATGAGGACGAAGAATGTGGACCATTAGATTTACATGCTTTGACTCAAAGTGTATGCATTTATCAAAATTTTTTCATAATCTATGGTCCGCATTCTTCGTCCTAATATAAAAATATATCAGAACAAACTAACAGTAGAAAAATTGTATATGTATATATTATAAAGCCATTCAACTCCCAATGTCAAAAATGCGACATGACAAAAAAAAGATTAAAAATGTGCGCGTGGGGTTAAGTATTTGTACACGCCTAAGTGTGGTTTGAACTGATTGTTTTTTCTTGAGTAAATCTTCACGCGCCGCCTCTTCCTCCTGATCTTGCCTTAATTTTCGCTCTATAGTGTTGGTTTCTTCCTTATTTCCTCTGGGTATGGAGAATTCGAGTGAGGTATTTGTATTCTCAGCTCAACAATCTCTTAATAGTAGTATGGACATGGATTCTAGTAAGAAAGGAGATGCCAGTTGTTCTGCAAAACGAGCAAGAGTTGAACAAGAGGTGTTTGGTCGTATCAACGCTGGTGCTTCAAATGGCCTGGGGAGCTTCAAGTCGAAACTCATGAGCATGTATGCGCCTAAATCTTGGTCTGGTTTTGGAATCAGCAAGGAAAAGCTTAAGATCGATCATAATGATATCTTGATTTCAGAGGGACCGAATGGCCTGATGATGAAACTTTCCCCCAAATTAAAAGAACAACTACACAAACCTTAGGCTAATGCTTTAATATTGAAGAATATGGGTCGTGTTCATACTTTGAACTTCATGATCTCTAAGTTAACACAAAAATGGTCTTTAATTGGTCACTAGCAATTGACAGATCTTGGGGAGGGTTATTTTATTGCTCGATTTCAAATGAAAGAAGATCTTGAATATGTGCTTGATAGTGGACCATGGGTCATCGCTAATCAGTACTTGGTGGTATAGAGATGGAAGCCTAATTTTATGCCTGGAGAGGATTCCATTCAGACCATGCCAATATGGGTGAGATTGCCCAAATGACCAATGGAATGGATGGACTCTGAGTTGCTTTAAAACATTGGTGGTATGTTGGGAAGAATGTGCAAGGTGGATCCTATGACTGAGACCTAAGCCCATGGCAGGTTTGTTCGAATTTGTGTTGAAATCAATATCTCCAAGCCTCTTTTAGGCTTTGTTAACATCGAAGACAGATCTATTAAGATAGAGTATGAGAGTCCAGTCTTAGTGTGCTTTAAGTGTGAGAGATATCGACACAGTAAAGACAACTGTAGGGATGGCATTGTGGAACCGATTGTAATGGAGCCCAATGTTGCAGATAAGACTACTGCCAAAAAATAAATACCCTCTGTATGGTCCTTGGCTCCTAATGTCTTATGATATGCAAGCTAATAGTAATTATAAATGAAGAAATGGAAGAATGGATAATGGCAGGTTTAGTTCTCTTGATAGAAGTAGGGATTTCAGTAGACCTGGTGGCAATAATTATGCTAGAAAAAAGGTTAACGAATCCTTTGATGCTAAGTCTGGGAAGAACTCTCCAAAGGAAAGTGGAATCAAGGTGAATAGCCCTAAGATGGCTAACTTAAACTCTTCTAGAGGAAGTGGATCTATGTTTGACATTTTAAATGAAGAAGTGGATGTGATGATGGCAGAGGGTGAAGCCACCGTGAAGAGTAAGAACAATGAAGATCCTCATAAAAATAAAGCAGTTTTGTCAGAGATTACTACTCAGAGCAACAAGCATAGTGAGGTTCTGAATAGAGTTTCTTCCAAAAGCAACAAAAAGAGTATCAAGAAAACTGATAAAATAGCTTAAATTGGCAGTCTTTCGATTAAAATGACTAGTAAACAAAGAGGTGCTAAGAGTTTCAAAGGAAATAGCAGTAGTATTGATTACAATCAATCTCCAAAAATAACCTCACATTGTATTGACAATGAGGAAATGGATAGTGTCGTAGTGCTAAGGCAATTCCATAAAGAAGTCTCAAATTTTGAAGAACACTCAATTGATCGAAAAATGACAGATGACAGGAAATGTAACAATTATGATGTGCATAGGGATACTAGTTTTGAAATTTTGGCCTTTGAATTGGAAAGGGCTATGGCAGTGATCTCTTAATAGATGATCGTTTTCTTTCTTAGCCATGATTTGTGTGTGGAATGTGAGAGAGGCTGGGAAAAGGATATTTTCTACTAATATTGCTGATCTTTGTAGGTTATATCAGTTTGATATTTTGGTTATTTGTGAACCAAGGATTAGCGGGGCCAAGGCTTTACATGTGATCCGGAACCTTGATTTCTCTAATAGTTTTGTTATGGATGCAGATGGTTTTTCTAGAGGAATTTGGCTAATGTGGAACAATAATCAGGTTAAACTCCAAGTCATTGCCAAAACCAGGTATTGTATCATTGTTTTGGTGAATGATCATAATGCTTTTTAGGTGCTCACTGTGGTGTATGCCAACCCTTGCTCCACCACTAGAAAGCTCCTTTGGAACTACTTGGACTCCATTAGGAAGTGCTTTTGTCTGTCTAGGCTTATTGCAGGGAATTTTAATGAAATTACCAATAGCTCTGAAAAAATAGGTGACCGATCCGGTTTTACAGAGTGGATTGATCGCAATAATCTAGTTGACTTAGGTTTTATTGGTCCTAGGTTCACCTGGATGACCAAGAGGGGTATTGAGGAGGAAATTTGGGAAAGGCTTGACAGAGCCCTCTATTTTACGGAATAGAGGCTTCGTTATGTTAAGTGTTATGTGCGGCCATCTCCCCAGAGTTTTATTAGACCACTGCCATGTTCTCATTCAGCTTCACAGTAGCCACATCCCTTATTCTAAGTGTAAGCCTTTTCGTTTTGAAGTAATGTGGCTGAAACACAAGAAATTTGATAAGCTCATTGCTAACAATTGGGGTGCTCGTGGTGACTCTACCACTGTGAAAATCCAGAATCTAACTGATGTTCTCCAAAAGTGGAATAAGAGGAGTTTGACAATTTATTTTATAACAAGAAAAGACTTCTGGCTCGTATACAAGGAATCCAAAAATGCTTGAGTGTAAGATATTCCCTCCATTTTTCTCTCCTTGATGAGACTCTTTTGAAGAACTACAATAAGATCCTTGAACAAGACGAAATTTTTTGGAAGCAAAAATCAAGAAATAGTTGGCTCAAAGAGGGTGATAAGAATACCAAATTCTTTCATCTCTCTACAGTTATCAGAAGAAGAAGAAACAAGATTGAAGGCCTCGAGAAAAGTGATGGTAGCTAGGTTGTTAAGATTGAAGAAATGAAAACCGAGGCTGTTGGGTACTTTCAAAAGCTGTTTGAAGACCACTTTAGCACTGGTAATTACTGTCAACTTCCACAATTGTTTCCCAAACTAACTTCTAGTGCTATTGTAAGCTTAACTGGCATAGTCTCTGAAAAAGAGGTCAAACCGAGTTTATTTAACATTGGTGGCCTTAAGGCGTCTGGTTCTGATGGTTTTCTGGCCATATTCTTCCACAATTATTTGGATTCCTGCAAGGCTGATCTGATTCAAATGGCAGCGAACTGCTTCCTGAAGGGTGGTGTTCCAGGTGAGCTAAATCAAACATTTATCTCTCTCATTCCTAAAATCCCGAATCCTATAAACATGTCTCAATTCAGACCTATTAGTTTGTGCAACACCTCCTATAAAATTTTGAGCAAGATTCTAGTTTAGCGTATTAGACCTCTCATCACTGATCTCGTGAGTCCCTGTCAAGTTGCTTTTGTCCTAGAGCGTCAAATACAGGACAATATCGTTGTGGCTCAAGAAGTCCTCCACAAATTTAAGAATGCTATGGTCAATATAGGGTTCATGGCATGGAAGATAGATTTAGCCAAGGTTTATGACAAGTTACAATGAGATTTTATTAAGCTTGTGTTAGAGGAAGTTGGTATTGAGGGAAAGCTTAATAATCTCATCATGAGTTGTATTTTGAATGTTAAGTATAAAGTGATTTTGAATGGCGAAGTTTCAGAGAGTTTCAAGCCTAGATGTGGAATTAGACAAGGGGATCCCCTATCCCCATACATATTTGTTCTTCGTATGGAGAAATTATCCCACATCATCAATCAAAAACTTGTGGAAGGAGATTGACACTTTCTGTAACTTCTCGGGCCAACAAGTGAGTTTTCCTAAGCCAATAATCTTCTGTTTGAGCAATGTGAACACTAAAATTGCCAAGATGTTATCTGACATATGTGGTTCTCCAATTACTGATAATTTGGGTAATTACTTGAGAGTCCCTCTTGTCCACAACCTCATAACCAAGAACACCTATAAGGATATCCTTGAGAAATCCCAAAAGAAGCTAGCCTCTTGGAAGAGTGTCTCCCTCTCTTTTGCTAGAAGATGCACTCTCATCAAAGTTGTTACCTCGGCTCTCCCTATCTATGCAATGCAGTCCATCAAACTATCGTCTGAGGTTTGGTTCAAGCTTGACAAATTCAATAGAGACTTCCTTTGGGGAAGCAATATTGCCAAGAAAAAGATCCACTTTGTGAACTGGGAAACTGTTTGCATACCTAAAAAGATAGGAGGTCTAGGCATTAAAAATATGAAAATGATGAACCAAGCTCTCCTTGCGAAAGCTTGCTGAAGAATTGCTCAAAATGAGAAAGGTTTATGGGCTAATATCCTTAGAAGTAAATATCTTAAAGATAGTCAAATTGTGTCCAACAATTTCAAAACTAACAATTGTTCTAGCACATTGAGAGGGTTTCTATTTGGAGCTAAAATCCTCTTGAAGGGGATGAATTGGAGAGTTGGAAATGGGGTTAACATTAAGTTCTGGTACAATTAGTGGGTTCTTGGTTTTGGAACTCTTGACAAGTTTGCTACCTATCCCCTCTTGATGACCATACTAATTTGTTAGTTAGTGATTATTTGAGGTTTAATGAGTGGAATTTCTGAAATTGTCTGATGTTCTGCCTCATCATGTTATGCTTCGTATCTTAAGTATACATGCGGGCAGCCCTTTAAGTGGTCCTGATAGAGCCATTTGAGGTTTATGCAAGAGAGGTGTTTTTACTGTCAGAAGTGCCTATGATGCGCATTTCAAAGATGATGATGATGTTCCTCTTTGGAACTGGGACTTCATTTGGAAGTTGAAGCTCTCTCATAGAGTTCTTCATTTCTTGTGGATTCTTCTCCATGGCAATTTGCTTTCCAATATTCACAAAGCTAGCAGAGGCCTCACTGTGGATATCACTTGTCTGAGATGGAAAGAGGGATGCGAAGACAATGAACATATATTCAGATGTTGTACTGATTTTTTGAGTACTTGGGAAGATGTATGCAAGGAAGTTACCAAGAATGGGTTGTTCCTCACTAATTTTCAGGACTGGTTGGATCAAAATTTGAGATGCTGCAGTTTGATCATCGGAAAATATCCTAACTACCTTCTCTTTGATGTTGGCCTTTGGTTTATATAGAAATGGAGGTGTGAGAGTGTCTTTAATCCTATTTTCAAGCGGGCCACTTGTCCTGGAAATATCATTTTCAAATTTGTGGAAGAATGGTGGAAGGCTAATAATGAAGTGGATAGAGTGGTTGGTGAGACCTGTTTTGTTGTGCGGAATCTGCCTGCCAATGACCGGATAAAACTTAACGTGGATGGCAGTAGGAACCCCTTGTTAGAGTCCATAGTTGCTGGTGGGGTTATTAAGGATCATAAGAAAAAATGGCTTGGTGGTTTTGCTCTTAATAAGGGCACTGGGAGTGTGATTGAGGCTGAACTTTAGGGCATTTTTGAAGGCTTGGAGTTTGCTTGGACAGCTGGTTACAAAAAGGTTGTGGTGGAATCTGATTCGTAAAATGCTATCCTCTTGCTAAATAAGAACACCCCTGTGAATCACCCTCTGTTTAGTATTATACAGGATTGCAAAGCTCTTATTGAGGATGAGTGGAGCTGTCATATCTTTCATGTCTATAGGGAAAGCAACAGAGTTGTTGATCGTCTTGCTTGCCTTGGACACTGCTTAAAGTTAGGGCTCACCTTCTTTGAAGACCCTCCCCCTCAAATTTCTAATATTCTGGAAGATGATTTCAAGGGTCTCTCTTCTAGTAGGATTGTTCCTATTTCTTTGTTTTCTTGTTGTTCTGGGCTCTTAGCCCTCCCTCTCACAAAACGGAACCAAAAAAAAAAGAAAAAAAAACCATTCAAAGACTGAAATTAATTTACTGTTTAGGCCAGCAGTCAAATAACAATATGTGAAAACGATACATGTGGCTTGAAATGCATCTCCACGTGTAATAAAATCTCTGAACATGATTCACAGTATTTCACATAATAAAACCCTCCACGTGTAATGTGTAATTAAGGAAGCATCTCGAATATTCTTGTAATAATGGATCCGCACATCCCTCTTTCCACCGTTGTGTGCGGTGTGCCTCTCATTTTTATTTTCTATGCTTTATCTTTAATATGTCCAAGTAAATCCTTAGCATGTTCAATATCAAATTAAAATAATAATAATAATAATAATAACGATTATATCCCCAAAAAGTTATGTATATCTATTTATAAATTTAAATCCAAAATAATAATAACAAAATCGTAGTGTAGTTGTGATGGGTATACCACTTAACTAATATCATTTTGTCAAAATTACGATAGTAATTAATAAATTTTAAAAAGATGTATACATAATTACATTGTGGAATTAAAATATGGAGATTAGTAATATTATTGTATACATGTTCACTATATTTAGTAATTAATTTTTGAGACATATTAAGCTTTGAACTACATGAATTGATAATTTGATACATTTATAAATTCTTTAAGAATAATATTAGGATGTACAAATTATTTGTTAAAAATTATAATCAAATGACATGAAATTTAAATTATAATTACCAAAAAATTCAAGAGATTGATGTGATGGATAAGGTGTTAGTTAAAACTTGTTATCATATTATTTATATATAATTTTAGATAAATAATTTGGGCATTTTAACATTTGTCTTTATGATTTATTATAAAACTTAATATACATTTATTTTATTTTTTTCACAAATTGGAGCACGCCTCCCCTTCCACACTTGTGATGATGATTCAAATTTCAGTTACGAATATTTACCGGCATGTGTGAACATGTTTTTTTTTTTTTTTTTAATCTATGAGAGTAAATATGTGAACTATACGTATAGTATTTAATTAGTGTATATTTTATACGGCTTTTCAAACAGATCTTTTACTAACAAAGCTTTTATTGAGTACAACTTTTAACAGAAAGTTATACGTTGTTTGGTATTCAATTTAAAAAGTGTTTAAATTTAATAGATTGGTTGGTAATATATTTTTAAAAAGAGTTTTTTGTTGTATAAATTACAAAAAAAGGAGTTAACAATATATTTATAATGAAATATATATAATGGTATATGGTGGAATATCTAGAATTTGTAAAGGTAGTTGAGACAATGCATATGTTTTAAAAAAGCTCAAAAGAAGCTTCTTGGAAAAGCCCAAATTTCGGGCTTCTCCAAATATACATAAAATAGTTTTTTTAATGAGTAGTTGAGATAATTCACATATTAAAAATGCTCATTCTGAGTTCCGCCAAAAATAAATAAATAAATAAATAAAACTTTAAAAGAGCTTCTAACATTAAAAAAGATATAGAAAAGTCATACCAAACATACTCTAATAAACTCTGAAAATCTCAATAGATCCCTAATCTGATCATCGGTAGATTTCAATATATATACATATACATATATATATATATATATATATATATATCATTTATTTATTTATTTTCATTTTCATTTAAAAAAAAAATCATCGAATGAATCCTAATTTCCCATTAATTAAAAAATACTAGCCATGACTTATACAGTTATACAGGGTTGGCTTATCCATCGGCTGGCTTGGAAGCTTATAACTGTAAAGTGCCTCTGTATATCACTTGATTTTTTAAAAAAATAAATGTAGAATTATTCCACAACTGTAATATTTTATATAAAAAATAAATAAATAAATTATTCCACAACAATCCTTATCAGATACGTTTGTATTAAAAATTCGATATAAACGACAAGAATAAGGTCAAATATTTATTTAGTTCATCAGCTAAGATATGCACCGGTTCTATGGTGAATTTTATTGGTGATTAACAACCCACTCCATCCTTTTTTTTTATTAAAAAAAAACACCCATCTTTCCAAAGACAATTATACCCCTGCAAAATTCATTTGTTCATGTGTTCAATCTTATAAGTTTCTGTATTATATATATATGGTCCAGTTCACATCAGTGTGTACTGATGTAACTTAATCAATACTAATGTATGTGGACCACTAATTATGAAAAAACTTTGACAAATTCATATACTTTGAGTCAAAGTACGTAAATCTAATGGTCCACATCCAACGCACCGATGAAGTTATATCAGTGCGTACTGATTTGAACATTTATATATATATATATATAGTGGTTCTCTAGTAAGGACGTCCTGAAATTATAAAGTAAAGATAATCACCCACAGCCACACATTCACATTAGGTGTGGGTATTTGTTAATGTGTGAATGTGTGAATGTGGGCCCAATGTATATATAATGTTGTTCTCTAGTAAGGACGTCCTGAAATTATAAAGTAAGGATAATCACTCACAGCCACACATTCACATCATGGGTATTTGTTAATATGTGCGTCTGGGGCCAATGTGAATGTCTGGTTATGATTGAACGTCCTGAAATTATAAAGTCAAGATATCCTGACCAGAGAGCTATCGTATATATACATATATATGAGTAATGCTAGTTGTCCCAAATTTTTTTCCAAAATTCTGTCACAAATGATATGGCACGTGAGGTGTCAGTATCTTATAAATTATGAGATTATGTGGTGATTGAAGTGATGTTAAAACTTCACGTGCCACATCATTTGGGACCGAATTTGGAAAAAAAAACTGGGACGTCTAGCATTACTCTCTCTCTCTCTCTCTCTCTCTCTCTCTCTCTCTCTCTCTCTCTCTCTCTCTCTCTCTCTCTATATATATATATATATATATATATATGGCACGATCTATAAAACATCAGGGTATGGTGCATCGAAAATATTGTTGCATGTGATCATACGTGAGTAGCATGTGATCGTGTGTGTTTATATATATATATATATATATATATAGTGTTATCGCATATAAGCTACATGTGATCACAACAAAACAAGACTTAAATTTTAATATGGTCTTATATAAGTTATATCTGTACATATGAATTGACGTGATCACGTTAAAAAAATCATGATCACATATATAATTTTAAAGGTGTTTTAAAGGTGTATGGTACATCGGTGTTATATATATGAGATTATGGGATACCCTTATATACAACGTTGCATGGTGCAACTTAAAAAAAAAAAAAAAAAAAAATTGATTGTCATTATTGTGATCATATCTTCTTTTTTTTTGGTACAATCACATTAACCCGCATGTGATCATGACATGTTCTCACATGCAATCACACAAAACTTAATTATGTGATCACATGCGATTTATATCCGATAACATAAAATCATACGTGATCACATACCGTTGCGCGACCGTTGCATCGTGCAACGTTTTTCACTTTGACCCCCCTACAATTTTTTCTTTTTGTATAATGCCTTCCCCTAAATTTGAATTTTTTGTTCCGCTCTTGGCCTCCTACATGAGTCTATCGAGACCTATAAGAATCAAACACTATATACATAGGGCCTGCCTTGATGTTTTGGGGGCCCGGGGCGAAAATGTAAAAAATGGGAAAATAGACCCCATGGTATGTTAAATGAGGAATAGATATTCTCACAAAATAGGCCCCACGATTTTTTAAAATATATTCTATACATATAGTTTTAAATAAAAAAAATGAATTAGACCCTTAAGAGTTATAATTCATTTTTCTATGGACTATAGCAACTCATAGTAGACCCAAATTTATGCACCCAAAACCCAATACTACATATTAGCTCTAATAATAATATTAAAAAAAAAAAAAAAAAAAATTGGGGGCCCAAGGCGGTTGCACTTGGTGCACCACCCTAAGGTCGGCCTTGTATATACACGACCAAAATATTTATCTACTCGTATAATTTGAAGAGAGTATGACCTCGATATCTATCTAGTGTAACAATTGGAAGATATTCACTTTCATACTATTGGAGAAAAATAATTCTTCGTACTTGTTTGTCAAGCATATTGTGAGATTTCAATTCTGCTTCGCTTTTGTTAATGTAAAATGAAACGTGCACACAATTTGAGCTAGGAGTGTCATGCACCTTTCATTTGATAAGATGGTGTTAGTCCGATGGTAAAACCTCTCACGCCTGCATCACGAAATTGTGGGTTTGAGTCTCTCCCTTCTCCTCATTAAATTCCGAATTAGTGTAATATTAAAAATAAATAAAATAAATAAATAAAGGTTTTGGTAGTCATTTAAGATTTAAAACATTTTCATAATTTAATTTTTGACAATTTCCACGAGTAACCTCATTCATACCATCTCATTGATGGTTGATTCTTTTTTTCATCACTCCGTATAAAACAATTATTACATTAATCACCATTATTAGATTATAATTATATATTATAATATATATAATTCTAATTAATTAGGTATATATATATTTTTTATTCTATTAAGACCTGTGTATCTTTTTAGATTAATGTGTTTTAAGATTTGCATATCTCTCTATGCTCGTTTTTCTTTTCCTTATTTTATTTTATTTTTATTTTTATTTTTTATTAATAAAAAGGCTCTATAAAATTTATTATCGATAAATATATATATATATATATATATATATAAATTAAAAATGTTAATGAGATTGACTGTCCATTACAAAAAAAATCAATAATTACCGTTATTAGAAATTCAGAATTTGATGTTACTGCTTACTAGACTATATTTATATAAAGAGTAATATTACTTTGTCCAAATCTGGTGCCCACATTTGGTGTCCAAATATGGTACATAAATGATGTGGCAACACTATAATCCATTCATTTAAATTATATTATATTTGCATGATTTAGATGAATGGACTAAAGTGTTGTCACATTATTTGGACACCAGATTTGGATAAAGTAGAATTACTCTTATATAAAAGGTTCATGCAACCTACTTTCTATTATTATAAACTTCAATAATTATTACAGCACAAAAAATAAAATAAACTTCAATAATTACCATTATTAGAAATTTAGAATGTTAGACCATATATATACGTGTGTGTGTCAAGAGACTTCTACTATTATAAGCTTCAAAAAATATTTTTATACACTTCAATAATTACTATTATTAGAAATTTAGAAGTTCCTAGACCATATATAAACAAGTGTTTCCATGACTCATGAAACTGACTTTATATTTATAAATTTCAACAAAATTAAATAATTGAATGGCATGAAATCAGCATCATATCTTACATACGATTTGGTTGCATGGAGGCCAATTTTTTTTAAACCAATTTTTTTAATTTTATTTTTTGCATGGATATCAATTCACACATATTAATTACTAATTAAGGTTATAAACTTATAATATATATTCATATACATTAAATCATATAAAAAAGGCTCACATTATGTACTCATTATAGTATGTTATCCTGATTATTTATTAATTAATTATAAAATCTAAATATATATTTAACTATTTATGCATTGGTCGTTACTCGTTAGACTACCTAAATATTCATCAATGATTCTGTTATGATGTGTCTACATAATTTTTTTTTATAGCCTTTTTTTTTCAAGTGTTTATAAGAGATGTATTTGCGTGACTAGTGCATTTGTGGACCTAAAGTAATTAGGATATTAATTGATATTATTGTTTATTTTGTATTTTTTTTTTTTCCTTTTTGAAATCTTACACCTAATGGGTTGACTATGTCTGAACTTATGGAAATTAAGTATTACATGCACAATTTTGATATCTACTCTCATAATCGGAAGTTATTTAATTTACTCCTATTATAACAGAGAAAAAAAAACTCCATACACATAAAAATATATATGTTAGGACTCGAACATTCCATCACTACCTTTAAATAAAAAGTTCACGTCACTTGAGTAGTTAAACAATAAGATGTGCTTACATGATATTATTTGGTGGTATATATCAATGCATTTTAATTTATTTTTGTTGGGTATATAAACGAAACACATATTCATTTTCTAGTAATTGTTATGCACGTAACTATATATAATTATAATTTATTTTTATTATCACTTTAGAGCATCTCTGATATAAAAGTGGTCAGTAAAAAAAAAAATATCATATATTATAAATAGACATTCTATTAAAAAATGTCTCTTCAATGCAGCTGTGTATATTCAATCATATACTGATGTTGCAAAAAAAAAAAAAAAAAAAATTAGACATTATCAAGATTATTGTCTACTTTTAGACGGCTTGTTGAATTGCTATTTTTTCGGTTGACTCGGTAAATATTTAAAATTGGCATTAAGTTTTAATCTATTTTTGGTAAGGAAATAAGATAAGATAAGGAAATAAGATAAGATAGGAAAAAAAATAAAATTGGACACGTCATTAAAAATATATATATTGTAAACAGAAGCATTGGAGACCTAATTTTGAGTTCATTATTTATCAAGTTTTTTTTTTTTTTTTTTTAGGGGGCTAAACAGCCCAGAAATTCATATCAAGTCTATTTTTATAGCAAATAAGAAGTAAGTCTCTTGACATTGTTAACATGCCAACGATTTTTGATATATAAACCACTTTTGTATTGGAGATACTCTTATCATTGGTCATCACTATGCCTTTAAATACTATAATGGGAAAAGGATAATGTTAGACGTCCCAAATTTTTTTCCAAAATGATATGGTACGTGAGATATCAACATCTTATAAATCATGAGATTATGTGGTGATTGATGTGATATTGACACCTCACGTGCCACATTATTTGAGATAGAATTTGGAAAAAACATTTGGAACGTCTAGCATTACTCGTGGGAAAATAGTACTTTTTTGGAATATTAAAATTTGGTGAAACCAACTCATTAGTAAAGATGAAAATTTAGGGAATGAGGATGAATATAGATTCCTCCATCCCAGTCCCCCCTTCAAAACCTTCCCCCCACCCCCAATGGGGATGAGGGAGTTTTTGGGGGGAGGTCCCCCCATCACCATCCCCATTTCCCCATTTTTCCAGTTTTTTCCCATTTCCTCCAGTTTTTCCGTTTTCCCCATTTCACATGTTTAACTAAAAATTACATACTATAAAAACACAAAATCCATCATAAATTGAAATACAAATTACTAAATAAAATCCATTACAAAGCTAATTTTGTTCTTTCATCGTAATAATTCATAAGTTCAACTTTAGAAGTCATAACACTAAACAAAAGTCCTTAAATTGAATGGATTCAACAACTTTGAAGCATTTGAAATATAACACCAATAGCTTTGAAAGATGTCCAAGCGTTCAGCAGTCCAGCTAAGTAGCTAAGTAGCAAAGTTAGCAAGAGCAGTAGTTAGATTGGTCAAGCCAAACAAAGCAAAACTGAATCAAAGCAAAAGCCCCAAAACAACAAGAACAAGCCAGCAAGAGCAGATCTTAGAAAAGATGTAACAAAGAAAAAGAAGAAAATTAATAAATAAATACATACAAAACACTAAGACAGCAAGAGCAGAAATACGGCGGAGCAAAGCGAAGGAGAAGAAGAATGGCCGAGAAGAGACGAACGGAGCAAAGCAGCGGCAGCTAGAAACGTAGATGAGATGAGAGTATCACTATAATCAGACAACTTTTATGATTTTTTAGTGTTAGGTTTATTTTTATGTTAAAAGGATGTATATATACTAAGTTAAAATGTCAAATAGAATAATTAAAATATTAACATATATATATATATATTATTATATATAATATTTTGGAGAATTGAGGAAACGGGGATGGGGGCACCTCCCCCCATCCCCATCCCCACCCCCATTACCATATATTTGTGGGAAGAAATGGGAAAATAGAGATGGGGAGAGGTCCCCCCGTAAAATTTCTCCCCCAAATGGAGATGGGGATGTGGGGATTTGGAACCCCGGGTATAAATGATCATTCCTATTCGTTAGGGATTGGTTAATTAATTAATTAAACCGTCATTTTTTTATTTTTTTTTGAGGTGGACTCAAATCTATAACCTTATGATATATGTATGAAGAGTTTACCACCGAACCGATCACATCTCGTCAAATTGTTAAGCATTGATCACCACATGCTCGTATATCCTATGATTTTTTATTTTATTTTACATGATATCCTCTATATGACAAGCCAGACACCAAGACCCACAAAAAGAGAAACAAAAAGCTTAGGCAAACACGTGGTTAAATAATTTGGATTTTAAACCTTGGTTGTGCAATGAGCATCAAAGCAACATTATTATAATGTATATATATATATATATATATATATATAATTGTATAATGTTTAATTAACATTTTTTTCGGTCTTTCTACTGTTAGTTCGTCTTGATATAAAATATACCAGAACGAATAATGTAGACCATAGATTATGGAGAAATTTAAACAAATGCATACACTTTGAGTCAAAATATATAAATCTAATGATCCACATTCTTCGTCCTAATATATTTTATATCAAGATGAACTGACAATAGAAAAACCGAATATTTTTTTATTCATGAAAATACCACATCATTAATTAATAATTTTTAAAACAAATGCACAAGTTACAGAAATTTAGTGAACGAGAGAAAATCTTCAATGTGGCAGTCTCATTGTCACTTTTATTGTCACTTGGTAAGACCGTCCCAATAAGATTACACAATTTATCTTGAAAACATAAATATATACTATTAAACTATAATTTTGTACAATCTCATTGAACGGTCTCATCAAATATCAATGAGACCATCCTATTGAAAATTTTCTTAATGAACAGAAATATAAATGGTGTGCATCGTACGTGGCAAAGCCACTTTATGATGTAAGGGGGCCATGAGTTCTCAAATCCATATATATATTTTTTCTTTAAATTTTGCACTTCACCTGTTAACAGAGCTGGTAGTGCACCTTCCTTCTACATAAAGTGATGAGAGGTTTAAATCCAACTATGCGTATTTTACAAGCATGTGTGGGGAGTTTTCTTCCCGGGTTGTAGGAGTAGTTATCTCCCATTATGAGAGTAGATATCTGGACTCTATATATATTATTCGGTTCTAATAATCCTATTGTAATAGTTCTTATAATACATCAAAATAAAAAAGTTTATTTAAATTTTACTCTATTTTTTTGTTATTTATATTTTTCTGTTAAATTTTTATCAAGTTTTCAGATTGGCCAATCTGACCCTCCAAATTTGATGAAGCTAGATTCGTCCCTAGATATACACTGTAAAGTTTTCTCGGTGGAAAAAGTAGCTTGCCATTGTGACAAGTAGAGTTAGCAATACAGATTGGCTTGGATTGGCTTGTCATGTTTGAGTCAATACGAATTCAACACGATTATTAATCGAGTTAAACCCCCGTAAAACAGAAGACGAAAGGACTAAATTTGAATCAACACGAACACATCACACCTAATCCATTTATCATACGGGTCAAATAGTATAGTCTGACCAGGATACCGAATGACCGTAACTTCTAGAGGTTTTAGTTTTATGAAGGTCATAGACTCTGTACATGGAGTCCAAATTTGTGGCTTTGATAAGAAGGTCATTTGGACATGGCACCAGAGACATAATTAATGAAGCTGAAAGCGAGCTGAATAATTTTCAAGTCAAATTGAAACTGCCCAATTAAAACGTGAAACAACACCAAATGCTTCAATATACTCACAATTTTGAATACATAAAATCAATCAGAATCAAACTCATCAATCATTTTTTACATCAAAATTCATTATTGACCATTACATGCCCCAATAATTTGAAGTCTCCAAAATTTTAAGGGTTTTTCTAAGGAAGGTATTGTTCTTGATATGCAAATTTTTTAAAAAATTTTAAGGAAGAATTCCATGTAAATTATAAGGAAAAACTCCATTCACTTCCAAATAACACATCATGTATACTAAGACGAAAAATTTCTTCACTTTTACCAACAACAAAAAAAATGCCATTTACAAGAGAAAAAAAAAATCTTCAAACTTGATAAATGAAAAGCAAATTTTTTATGTTTACATGTATGAATTTTAGATAGCAACATGTTTCCATTTCATGGGCCTACATAACTAAATTTTACTAGGCCAACATTGGACCATCCCACACACGTTGACCCATTAGCAGCCCAGAAATGAAAGACTAGACAAAGCATGAAAAATAATTTATAAAATTCTTCAATGTTTGGTCTGACATTAGAGAACAAATCAATAAGAAAAATTCAAAAGATATTTCGAGATTTTGAAAATTTTAAAGTGCATGTATAAGGCGTTTTGGGAGGGTATGTTGAGACCTTATATAATATACACGATAATTCTCACTAATTATCATTGTATTGAATTATCATTGAAAAGCACGTGATAATAATCTACCTCATTTATCAATTAATAATATATCACCATCAACAGCAATTTTAATTGTCCTAATTGATGGGTTGAACATTTAATAACCTAATCCAACTTTGAAAAATTATAATGAAGACAAATAATTCCTCTAAAAAATTCATACAGATTACAACATAAGGTGGCTGAATTTTTCGGTTCACATTGACGAATGAAAATGAAAGATAATTAATAATAATAATAATAATAATAATTTTTATTATTATTAATTTTCTTTCGTTTTCAAAAATATACGACTATGCACACCGACTCTTTGTTGAGTTGGTTTCTGATGCAGACCAGAATAGAACTCACATGCATTCAACATACAAAGATTTTTGATTTTTTGTAATTCCGCAAATTTCAGAAAACAAGAGATAATTTGAGTTAACTACTCAAGAAATTTTTTATTTTATTTCATTCAATCTAAATATCACAAAGCGATTACAACCAAATAAATAGAGAAACTAATCTCTTTAACTACTAAAACAACTCCATTAAATCAAGAAACAATCCAGGATTATTTGCGAAAATAAAAGCTAAACGAAAAAGGAAAGATAAACCTTAATTGTCATGCAAGAAACTTAAAGTGCACGTACGACAAGCTAAACGACCTTTTTTGGGCCTCTTCCAGGCCTGGTCATGAGAAACAAGGTTGCGTTGATAAATTTTAGAGCACGTCCTGAGCTTTCCGAAAACATATTATAATAGTCATTTGGAACTCGTATGTGAAAGTTATGACCCAAGTTTTTGGTGCTCTAAGCAATCCAAATATGAGCTTGCCAACCGGTCCACATTAGTTCCCACACCAAAGTGGGATCGAATCTTATCTTGTATATAAAAATATAAAGGAAATAGTAGGAAATAAACACTCTGTTCTTATTGATTATGAGAGTATCACTAGATTAATAACTTGAAGTTTAAATTACATCAAAGGACTAAAATAACCTCATTTCCTTATTTTATTACATTTATGCCATTTTTAGAGTTTTTTTTTTTTTTTTTTCTTCTTTCAAAAACCTCCATTTATGCCATCGGTCTCTATCAATGGAGACCGATTCAACCTCTAGTGGAGGCAGAGGTGGAAATAGGCTTGGCTTGGGTGGGATGTAGCCCACCTTAACTTTTTTTATTTTTTTATAATTTTTTTATAATTTTTTTTTTAAGAAATAAGTTTGTTTCAATAATTATAAATACACACCATTTAATTTGAAGTATATTCTTGTCCAATTCTGATTTTGATTTAACTTACCAAATATTTTTTTTTATCTTAATAACAACCTAATAACTTAAAAACATGTATCAAACTCATTAAAGCTCATGATCAAATTGGGTAATTTCAATCTCTTAACAACAAACCATAAACAGTAGATTTACTATATAAATTAATCTCCAAGTCTCCAAGAATTTCAATTTTATGAGTTTTTATAGCTTTTGGATTTGTGAAAGTATACAAATGTCGATATAAGAAAACTGTAAGTTTTATTTTAATTTTTATTTTAAGGTTTATGTTGTAAAATTAAGTTTTATTTTCGGCTATATATGAAACTTGTTAAAACGTCTTTGCACAACAAGATAGATGACGAGTTTCTTGAGAATTGTATGATTGTTTATATTGAAAGAGAACCTGTTTTCACAATTGATTCGAATTATGTAATAGATGCTTTTGCTTCTTTGAAGCCTCAAAAGTCAAAATTTAAGTAAGATCTTATTCTATTTATATTAAATGCGCATTCCCTTTTTATTTCCACATGTGTTTTCTTAGCTAGAATATGTATTTGAGGTAAGACTCATTATATCCCTAGACTTGGTATACTTCTTTATTTTAACTAATAAAAATTCTCTTGTATTGTCGAGATTTGCCATCAAAATGATTTTTTTTTAATTTTTTTTTTAATATTATATAGTATAATTTTTATCGATATGAAAATGTCTACAACCCACCCATAAAAAAATTTTATTGTTTCGCCCCTGAATGGAGGTTTCGATGGAGAAGATGACCAATTTATTTATTTATTTTTGGGGAATTACAGTTTGATCCTTATCTTTTAAGGAAATGTCACTTTTTTAACCGACTTACATGTATTAGGGTTTTCAGTCTCCATCTTTTTGGAAATGCATCAAAAAGATCCCTCCATCAGTCAATGGTTAGTCAAAATTAATGGAAACAGGGGTATTAACGTCTTTATGCACAATTAGTATACAATTGTGACACGTGTACCAATAAACAATTTCAAAAATAAAAAAAATAAAAAGAAAAGAAAAATAGTTTAATATTTTAAAAAAGAAAAAAAATTGGAAAAAAAATTAAAATTGGATTCCTTTTTTTCTTTAGCGTAGATTTTGAGTGAGCTTGAATTTGGAGGATCGGATTTGTAATCTTGAGTTTTTGGCAGCTATGAGCTCAATCTACAGTGACTTGTGCGGATAATTTAATGTTTCTAGGGATATAATCTTTTTCCCCTGGTAGTTTGCCATATTAGACATTTTGTCTCCTCTAGTTTCAGTAATGGTCATTTCCCTCCCTAAAAACCAAAATATTAGATATGTTGCCTCCTAACCATTAAGAAGTTCGTTAGTCAATAACTACAACCGTCAAAAAATCAATTAAATGACCTTATTACCTTTGAACACATTAATTATGCCTCATAATGACACCACTAAAAATTATAAAAAAAAAATAGAAAAAAAAAATTAAAACTAATAAAAGTATTTTAAAAAAATATAATTGAAAATAAAAAATTATAAACTTTAATTAAACTTTAATAAAAAATTATTTAAACAAAAATAAATATAATGAATTAAATTTACAAATTAAAAATTTATTTAAAGAAAATTAATATAAAGAATGAAATGTAAAAATAAAAATTTCATTTAAAAAACATTAATATAAAGAATGAAATGTGAAAACAATTAAAATTTTTGATCAATGTAAAAATAATATAAAAACATCATTATTATTTTTTTGAAATACTGAATTTTTTTATTAAATTTTAATTAAATTTTATAATTTTTATTTTCAAAAATGTTTTTTTTTTAAAAAAATACTTTTATTAGTTTTAAATTTTTTTTTGTTGATTTTCTTCTTTAAAAACAATTAGTGGGGTCATTAAGGGGCATAGCTAATATGTTCAAGGGTAATAAATTCATTTATATGATTTTTTTTACGGTCAAAGTTGTTGACTAACGGACTTCCTAACGGCTAGGGGGCAAAATGTCTAATATTTTGGTTTTCAGGGGGAAAAAATGGCCATTACTGAAACTAGAGACGGTAAAATATCTAATATTTTGGTTTTTAAGGGGGGGAAATAGCCATTACTGAAAGTAGAGGGGGTAAAGTGTCTAATATGGTAAATTAAGGGGGGGAAATGATTATTTCCCAAAGTTTTTGCTGTTTTCTTAGCTGTTAAATAATCATTTTGATTTTTTCTTTTTATCGTTTCACTTTGGTTTCAGAGAAAAAAGTTCAAACCTTCCCTGATCAATCTCAAGAAAATTAACAAAACAAATTCCAGATCTTATCGTATTTCTAGGTTTATTTTTCAAAAAATCTCGTACAACCATAAAATTTCCACAATCCCATCTCCTAAAATCCCAAAATAAAATAAAATAAAGTATAAATAAAAGTGGATCATGATAAAGGCAACTTCTCCTTTATGATGGTGGTGACCGGTGACTGTTCGATCTGCAGTGTAGTTGTTGAGGTAAGTCATAAGTCACACATAACACAACCCAATAAAGTTAATAAAAAAAAAAAAAAACCAAAGTGGTTAACAATGTGCAAAGTAGCCCAAAACCAAAAGAAATGGTTGAAAGTGGCGAATGGAGGAGGTGGAGAGAGGGAGACGGTTGTGCTGGAGGAGAAGGCAATGGAAGGGAAAGGATCCATGGAGCAAGTCGAGGATCTCCTCCAATGGATCAAGATCTAGAAAATGGAGATTTGGCTCCTACAAATCTCCAATTAAGATTTGGAACCATGGCAGAAGGGTATCACAAAGTCGAATAACATCCTGGGAGGTTGGAGATAAATTATTATTATTTTTTATTTTTTTATTTTACTTTTAGAATTTATTTATTTATTTTACTTTTTTATTTGATCTCTATTTTCTACCATCCATCTTAAAGATGGACGGTGAGATCTATTTTTAAAAAGATTTTTATTATTTTTAAAAACTTTTTAATTGATCTCCACCTCCATTTAAAAAAGGGAAATTATCATTTTCCACCCTAAGGTTTAACATATTAGATAAAAAGGTCCCTCTTGTTTCAATAATGGTCAATCCCCCCCCGAAACCTAAAATAATAGTGTATTTGCCCCTTCTGTTACCTTTTCAAATTTGGAAATAACTTTGACCATTTAAAACCAAGGGCATCATGGTAATATTATATTTAATTAAATAAAAAAATATAAAAAAACTAATAAAACTAATTAAATAAAACTTAATATATATAAAACTAATCTTATCCTCTCTCTGTCTCTCACCATCTAGATCTCTCTCTTTTTTCTTTGATTTCCATAAATCAATCTCTCTCTTGATCTCAATCTAATCTCTCTCAAACATTCAACCATCTTCCCCACCATTATCTCCACCCATTCAATCGCCGTCGCGAATCTGATAAGAATAGAATTTGGGGAAGAACAAAGAAGAGGGAGAACAGAGGTTTTGGGAAGATATTTGTTAATTTTTCTGATCCCTTTATTCAATTCCAGGCGTAGCTTAAATAAGCTACAAACGTTACAAATGAAATCCCCCAACAATAGGGATGCTGACATAGTTGAGCTGATAACTGGGAGAACATCCAGCCACTAACAACTAACTTATTAAGACTCTTTCAACTAACTTATTTAGACTCTTTCAAAGCAACAGAACAATTAAACAAGTAAAAGAAATATAAGAAGTATCCAGACCAAGTACCCAAGCATGACATCTTCTACGAGTGTGACTTGAATACAAGCCATTTGTTGTAACAATAACCTGATTCATATCAATCCATCCCCCTAAGAAGGTGCTTGTCCTCAAGACTGAATTTTGGATATGTTTTGGAGAAGCGCCACAAGTTCTCCCACGTCGCATCCTCTCTTGAAGCACCCTTCCACTGGATCAGAATTTTCGTTCTCGGATGATATTTTCTCTTCTGTATAATACGGCGATCTAAGACAATATCTAGTTCTGGTAGTAATGTTTCTTCAGCTGACACCAGAGGAATTGTTACTGCTGCAGTTTCGATCATTGGTCCCCACTTCTTCTTGAGCAAACTCACATGAAAAACGTCATGTATTGAAGCTTCTGCAGGCAGGTCCAATTTGTAAGCTACGGAACCGATACGGGCAAGGACTTTGAAGGGCCCGAAGAAACGTGGTGCCAGCTTTAACGAACTCTGGAAGGCCACTGATTTTTGACGGTAAGGCTGTAGCCTTAGGTAAACGTAATCGCCAACTACAAAGGTTACCTCTCGGAGGTGTTGGTCTGTTTGAGCCTTCATGCGTGCTTGAGCGAGCAACAAGTTACGCTTAAGATCAAGAAGAATTTCATCCCTTATGCGCAGCATGTCATCCACAACTTGTACCTTAGTCGTTCCTGGAATGTAGGATATCATAGAAGGAGGATGAACTCCATAGACGGCTTCGAAAGGGGACATTTTGGTAGTCGAATGAGTGGCCGTATTGTACCCATACTCTGCCCAGGATAGCCACTCCATCCATTTCTTTGGTTGTTCATAGGTAAAACATCTCAAATACTGCTCAAGTGTGTGATTCACAACCTCCGTTTGTCCGTCAGATTGAGGGTGATAGCTGGAGCTAAAACATAATTCTGTCCCTTGTAATTTGAAAGGAGACCTCCAAAAAGAGCTAATGAATATTTTGTCTCGATCACTTACGATTGAAATGAGCAACCCATGTAAACCCACAACATTGTCTACAAAAGCTTTTGCAACTATGGCTGCTGTAAATGGGTGTTTTAAGAGCACGAAATGGGCATACTTTGAGAGGCGATCAACAATCACCATGATCACATCCCGGTTCTGAGAGATTGGCAACCCTTCCACGAAATCCATCGTAATTTTTGTCCAAACTCGTTGAGGAATGGGCAAAGGTTGCAGCAGCCCCGCTGGTCCCATCGTATCATGTTTACATCTTTGACACACATCGCAATCCCATAAGAAGGCCTTGATTGTGGTACGAAATCCCGGCCATATAAAGCTAGCAGACACACGACTCAATGTCTTTAGATAACCGAAATAGCCACCCGCCGGAGAAGAGTGTGCGTCGGCCAACACAACAGCAATAAGTGGTGAGTTGGGACTTAGAAGAATCCTTCCATTTTGCATATAGACACCATCACGCTGAACACAATTCAAGCTCTGGTTATTAGTCAACGAAGCATAATAAGGATCATGTAGTACCTCTTATTGTAGGGACGTCCACCAATCCGCAATAGGCAAGGACAAGGCCTGAAATTGGAAGGCGGCAATACGCGAGAGTGCGTTGGCTCCTTGGTTTTCACGTCCCTTCCAATACTGATTGGAATAGTCGAACCCCATAATTTTTGGCAGCCATCTAGCTTGTGACGGTGTGGTAATTCTCTGCTCTAAGAGATACTTCAGACTTCTATGGTCAGTTTTAATCACAAACGGTTTCCTTAAGAGGTATGGACATCATTTCCTTACGGCCTTCACTACCGCCAACATTTATTTGTCATAGGTAGATAACAACTTCGCCTTCCCTTTCAATGCTTCGTTGTAGTAGGCTACCGGCTGGTCTTGCTGAGATAGAATAGCCCTTAAGCCATCCCCGCACGCGTCACATTCAACCAAGAATTGCTGCGAAAAATCTGGCAGCCTCAACACAGGTGGGAAAATTAGTGCAGTTTTTAAGTTGTTGAATGCCGAGAGAGCTTCAGCCGACTAACTAAAACCCTCCTTAGATAACAGCTTGGTTAAAGGTGCTGCAATCACTCCAAAGCCCCTCACAAATTTACGGTAGTAACCGGCTAAACCAAGAAACCCACGGACACCTTTAGTCGAAGTTAGTATCAACCAATTTTGAACTGAGTCAATTTTTGTAGGGTCCACCGCCACACCTTCAAAGGAAATTACGTGTCCCAAATAGCCTACTTGAGTTACCCCAAATTGACACTTGGAGAGCTTCACATACAGGTAGTGGAAAGACAAAATCTGTAGTACTTGTTTCAGGTGTTGAAGATGATCCACCCAAGACCTGCTATATACTAATATATCATAAAAAAAAAACTAAAATGAACCTTCGCAAATATGGACGAAAAATGTCGTTCATGAGACTCTGAAAGGAGGCAGGGGCATTTGTCAACCCAAATGGCATCACAAGAAATTCATAGTGTCCGTCGTGGGTCGAAACGCGGTCTTTGGTATGTCAGCTGGTTGGAACCTTATTTGGTGGTACCCGGAATGCAAATCCAATTTTGAAAAGAATTTTGCACCATGTAACTCATCAAGCAGCTCGTCAATGATCGGAATCGGAAATTTGTCTTTGACGGTGATGTCATTGAGTGCTAGATAGTCGACGCAAAAATGCCACGATCCATCCGACTTCTTTATTAGCAACACCGGTGATGAAAAAGGGCTCCTACTTGGCCGATTAATTTCGGATTGAAGGAAGTCCTTCATAAGCTTTTCGATTTCATTTTTTTGGTAATACGGGTACCTGTATGGTCTAACGTTAACTGGTGGATGGTTCGGAAGTAAGGGAATCCGATGGTCTTGATTACGTGCATGAGGCAATTCAGTCTGTTCCTCGAATATATGTGCAAAATCTGCTAGTAACGAGCTGAGTTCAGGTGGCACTTTGACAGCTTGTTTGGGCACCTCATCTGCAATCATATGAATAAAGAAACCCATACCTGATAAGTGCATGAGTTCCTTGTCACTCATGGGAGTGGTATCAACACTTGTCAGTCCTTGCAACACCTGCTTTTGGCCGCATCATGTGAAAGAGATTCTGAGCCGTTTGTAGTCCGTCTCAATCCGACCTAACGTCTCCAACCATTGTACCCCCAGAACGGCTTGACAGGCTGCCACGGGAAGTACGTAAAAATTCGCACGCATTGTGAACCTTTGAATTTTGATTGAGAGACCCAAACATCGACTCGTGCATTCAATTACTTCTTTATTTCCAACCGTTACCTGGAATGTCTTGCCACGGACTACCTGCAATCCCAACTTGGTGACTACTGATTGATTAATAAAATTATGGGTGCTACCCCCATCAATGAGAACTGTTACTTCTCGGATTCCCA
This sequence comes from Acer negundo, assembly GCA_035582765.1. Classification (NCBI taxonomy): domain Eukaryota; kingdom Viridiplantae; phylum Streptophyta; class Magnoliopsida; order Sapindales; family Sapindaceae; genus Acer; species Acer negundo. The sequence goes on along the minus strand of CM069241.1, from coordinate 8,600,482 downwards.
CCCTTCCGATGACGCGAAAGGTCTGTGGATGTGTTGTTCCAGCCAAGGCGTGGAACGATATTTCAGGAACTGTGTCCTCGGGTGTCTCTAGGTCCATGTCCACATCTTTGTCCTCTTTATCGGGCTGCACATCTACCATCATACACAGCTGAGGTTTTGAACAACGGTGTCCTGGCATGTACTTCTCATCGCAATAGAAACATAAACCTTTTTCTCTTCTCTCCCTAACATCCTGACCAGTGATTCGTCGAACAGGTCCATTAAAGTTTTCGATTGCCTGAAGTGTCCGCTGAGATGGTGAAGGACCAAGAAGTCCCACCGTGGAACTCTGCTGAGGTCGTGGAAGGTATGAAGGTGCTGCTGGTCGGAACTGATTACCTGGTTTTCGTTGGAACTGGTTTCGCTCTTCAATGAGATGGGCTACGCTGATCGTTTCGGACAGAGTCTTAGGTTGTTTGACGCGAACATCCAAACGGATTTCGTCCTTTAACCCTGTAATAAAACAACCCACCAAGAATTTTTTTGGAAGACTATCTACCTTATGGGACAATTTCTCGAATGCCTCTTAGTACGCATTCACGGTCGTTGTTTGTTTGAGTTGCGACAATGCTTCGGATGGATCATCATAATCCGTCGAACCAAAACGATGAAGGAGAGCTTTGACGAACTCGTTCCAATGCATCAGACCCTTGTCTTTGGTGAACCAACGGTACCATTGAAGAGCTACGTTCGACAAATGAAACGATGCTAATTGTACCTTTTAGGAAGCGTCGATATTCTTAAATTCGAAGTACTGCTCCGCCTTGAAAATCCAACCTGTGGGATCCTCGCCGTCCCCTGCATAGGTCAAAAAATTCAACTTGAGATTGGTGTGATTACAGTCTGTTAAGGGAGTAATTGATGCGGACGGCCTGTCGAAAAAATTAGCAGCATCTGCAAATGGATTCACATCCCTGTCAGGAGTGCGATGGAATTGGTTAGGTGTGGGGTGGAATCGATCAGGTGTGCGATTGGATTGGTTAAGTCTCATTGCCTGCAACTCCGCCATGACTCCCTGTAGGGCATCACCGACTCTGCTAAAATTTTGATTCAATTCATCGAAGTTGGTATTATGTCGGGCAAGGGCTTCATTAACCTCGATACGAAACTCCGCGTTGGTTTTACTGCGTGTATCCATGAACCGAAATGGCTCTGATACCACTGATAAGAATAGAATTTGGGGAAGAACAGAGAAGAGGGAGAACAGAGGTTTTGGGAAGATATTTGTTAATTTTTCTGATCCCTTTATTCAATTCCAGGCGTAGCTTAAATAAGCTACAAACGTTACAAATGAAATCCCCCAACAATAGGGATGCTGACACAGTTGAGCTTATAACTGGGAGAACATCCAGCCACTAACAACTAACTTATTAAGACTCTTTCAACTAACTTATTTAGACTCTTTCAAATCAACAAAACAATTAAAAAAATAAAAGAAATATAAGAAGTATCCAGACCAAGTACCCAAGTGTGACATCTTCTACGAGTGTGACTTGAATACAAGCCATTTGTTGTAGCAATAACCTAATTCATATCAGAATCACACCGGACAAGCAGGTGTTCGACTTCTTCGCAAACCCTATCATCGGCGCCGAAAAGAAGCGAGAGGTCCTCGACGACATCTGCAAGTCATCGGTGCTGCTGCCACACATAACCAACTTCTTCAACATCCTCGTCGAAGCGAAGCGTGTCGATGCCATCAAAGACATCGTGAAAGAATTCGAGAAAGTCTACAATGAAATCACGGATACAGAGCTTGCGTTGGTCGGGTCGGTGGTGAAGTTGGAATCGGAGCACTTGGCGCAGATTGTGAAGCAAGTGCAAAAACTGACAGGTGTTAAGAACGTGAGGATAGAGACGGAGATCGACACGAATCTAATAGCCGGGTTCACAATCCGGTACGGGAATGGCGGATCGAAGCTTATTGATATGAGTGTGAAGAAGTAGTTGGAGGAGATCGTGTCGGAGATGGATTTGGGTGATATTCAACTCGTTGTATGACTCTCTGTGTTTTTTGAAAATGGAATTCAGATTTTGGAAACAAATCGCTTGTTGGTTGTTGATTTCAGGATTAGTGTTTGTATTTGATTTTAGGATTTGAGCAGGTGGTCTAATTTTTTTTAGGATTTGAGAAGGTTGATTTCAGGATTTGAGCAGGATTAGTGTCTTGTGTATGAAGTGCAAAACAAAGTTGAGAGAAATCTTTTGTTGAAATATTATTTTTTCTAAGTTAAAAAAAAAAAAAACCACTTCTGATTTGTATGTTTTAATTAGTTATATATATATATATATATTAAGTTTTATTTAATTAGTTTTTTATATTTTTTATTTAATTAAATACAAAATTACCATGATTCCCTTGGTTTTAAATGGTCAAAGCTATTTCCAAACTTAAAAGGTGGCGGAAGGGGCAAATACACTATTATTTTGGGTTTCAGGGGGGAGACTGGCCATTATTGAAACAAGAGGGATCTGTTTATCTAATATGTTAAACCTTAGGGGGGAAAATGATAATTTCCCTTTAAAAAAGTATATTTTAAAAACAATTCAAATTAATTATTTTTTAAAAAATTTAAAATTTTCAGATTTTTTCAAAGATAAATTTTTGGATTATCCTGGGAGGTTGGAGATAAATTTTTTATTTTGACTTTTTAGATTTATTTATTTATTTTACTTTTTTATTTGATCTCTATTTTCTACCATCCATCTTAAAGATGGACGGTGAGATCTATTTTTAAAAAGATATTTTATTATTTTTTAGAACTTTTTATTTGATCTCCACCTCCATTTAAAAAAGTATATTTTAAAAACAATTAAAATTAATTATTTTTTAAAAAATTTAAAATTTACAGATTTTTTCAAAGATGAATTTTTGGAATTTTTTTATTTTAATAAAACATTCATTTTAAAATTTATTTAATCTCTACCATCCTTTGGGATGCATGAGGTCAATGAATGGTGATGATCCATTTTCTTTTTCTTTTTAAAATTTTCAATTAATCTTTTTTTCTTTCAATTTTTTATATACAATTATTTTAAAGTGAGGGTAAAATAGTATTTTTCACAGCATTCGATATGTTTGACCGTTACATTTTTGGTCAAGGGACCATTTTGATGTATTTGCATAAAGATAAGGAGCAAAGATCCTAATACACGTAAGTCAAGTAAAAAGGTAATGTTTCCTTAAAACATAAGGACCATACTGTAATTCCCCTTTTTTGTGTGGAAAATTTCATTTTTCCAATAAAGCTCCAGAAAAGTTTCGAAAATTACCTAAAAGTCTTAGAAATTACCCAAAAGTTTCGAAAAACAAGAAAAATAAATCTCAGAAAAAAAAAAAGGCGAGATTTATTTTTATGAGTGTGTTTTAAGAGTATTTTTGTTAGATCAACATTTTAGGTACTATTAAACTATAAGTTATTCATTTGGTGATAGTCTTAAAACCCACTCTTTAAAGAATACTATTAAATTTTTGAATCCAAAAATTATAAGTGTTTTGAAACCCTTACTAGTAATTATTTGAATTGTGTTTGTAGTTTTTCATCTAAGCAAATCTCAGTAGAACCCTAACTTAGTGTCCAACCCATTGATGGAATAATTATTTGAGTGGTGCTCACAGTGTTTCATTTAACTAGACCCGGATAGAACCCTAACCAATGTCATATTTGTTGTTGAGTAGTTATTCGAATTTATTCGAATTGCACTTAGTAATATTTCATTAAAAGACCTCAAAATTATATTTAATGGTTATCTTCTATGAATCTGTTATTTAAATTTTCACCATGATGAATTTCAATCAAATTTGAATTTTTTGTTTAATAAATTCAATGAAAATTATTTATACCAAACATAACTAATGTGGGGATTCTAATATCCATATTTATACCAATCATAACTAATGTGGGAATTCTAATATCCATAACCTAAGAAGAGCTATATATTTCTCAAGTTATGCTTGAGACATCAATTTTGCAATGTTAGAAAATAGCTTACGTTACGTATCTGTAGTCTCGGACATAGGGCTAGTTTGGTATTGCTGTATCTTCTGAAATAATTACTGTTAACTGTATTGAAGGAATAATCAGCTGTGAAGTTAAGTTGGTAAACGTTTGATAAACCGTATATTTTTTTTATTACTGTGAGGCTTAAAAGTACTGTATATGTGTTTCGTAAGTTATACCGTCGAACTGCTGTGACTGTCTATAATGACCAAAATAGACATGATATTGAAGTACTTTCAATTTTATATTTTATTCAAAACCAAGTCATTGTTTAATAAATTATATTTTAAAATGAAGATTTAAATAAAAAAAGTTAAATTTATATAATCATCATATTATAAATAATATATATATGTTAAACCTATGTAAAAATAGTTTATTTTTTGTTATGTTCATATTGCAACAACATCAATATAATTTGATGGTAAATGGAGAAATAATTGACTACAGACCTCATCACAAAACCATGATAAATCAAGAAAGTTTTAACTTTTGACCGTTAAAAATTGGTTTTACACACAAAAAAAATAATAATAAAAAAAAAATCCAAAAAAAATAACAGAAAATCCAAACAGCTTTATTAAGCTAATTAAACAGAATTACACTAGAAAAAGTTATGTACGCAACTTCAACTATGTAATTTATATAGAAGGGTTTTTTATTTTTTTTATTTTTTTATTTTTATTTTTATTTTTTTTTATATAGAACTCTTTCATAAAGAATTCATAACTAGGAACCTTCTGAGTTTCTTAAGAAATCAATAGAAAATCTTCAAACTCAAAGTAAAGTTTGTATTATGAATTGGGATGACAATTGATTGGATTGGGTATGGAGACCTTAATATTCATCTCCATATCCATTTGAAATGTATATCTCCATCCCCACATCTACGTAAGTGGGGTGGATTCGGATAATCTGCTAATTAAGATACAGATGTCCATCTATGCTCCATTTATATCCGTATCCGATGAAAATACTTTAAATTTTTATAGTTTACAAAAGAAAAATGTAACTAACATATGTAACAGTACATTTTATCCTATTTAAAGAGAAATAAATACATCCAATAAAGTTTAAATATAAAAATTACTAATAACTTATATAATTAGAATTAATGATTACATAACAAATTTTTATATTTTTAAAATATTAAAATCTATAATGGATCCGGATGGGGATGAATATATCCATCCCCATCCCTGAAAATAAAATAGATATTATGATGGCATCCATTCACGCCCCGTCCTCAAAACAATAGTATCCATCCCCATTTTAAATATAGTGGATTCTTATATCCGTATCCGTAGATAATTTTGCTATTCCTAATTATGATGAGAAATAAACCTTAAGTTGAGGAGAGATTAGGGTTTAAAGATATTAGATTAGGAAAAAAATATAAGGACAAATCTGTCTTCAAGTTAAACTTATGAGGGCAATTCGGGTGTTTTAAAATATTTATTAAATCTCAAAATTGATTATTTCATAACTGTTTTTGAAAAGTAACCTTCTAACTCTTTCTCAAAATTACTGTCAAACAAAGATCGATTATCCTAAAATTATGAAATAAATTGATTTTGTTTATCAAAACCAATACCAAATTGGCCCATAGTTAAACATGATATTTAGACATTATTAGGGAATAATTAATTCTATAATGTTGCAATGTAGGTTTTGTACCGTCACAAACTGATTTGCACAATTGTCACCCTTGTAACATTAAAAAGTAATCAAGTTTAATGTAATCAAGTGGGTTATATACGGAGGAGGGAATTCAAATTAGAAAATTATAGTATCGAGACCAGAGATGTACATTTTTCTCCGGGGTTTCAATTCCCTGCGTCCCGATCTCTATTTGGGGAATTTTTTTTTTGGGAAAAAATTGTGTGTATGGGGTGGGGGGGTGGGGGTGGTGTATCCCATTTCTCCCAAACATATATAAATATAATTATAATATATATTTTTAATTTTTTTTTTAATTCTTTAAAAAACCTAATTCCCTGAAAACCCTAATTCCTTAAGTATATATACACATTTTATATAAAATGCACTAATGGATTTTATTTTGTATTTATAATGGAACGCTTGTTTTTTTAGTTTAATTTGTAAATTTTAGTAAAATGGAGAAATTGAAGAAACAGAGAAATGAGAAAAACAGGAAAAAATGGAAAAAAAATGAAAAATTGGGGATGTGAATGAGAATGGATATAAGTCTCCCCAAAATTTCACAACTCTATTTTCCCTAAATAGAAAAATTGGAGGGAGGAGAGAAAATGGGGGAAGAATCTAGAAAGTAGGGATGAGAATAGGGGGACATATATCTACATTGCTAATTGAGACATCGAATGAACGTTGAAGCTTCCATTTAATTACAATAAAATGCAAGCATTAATTGTCTTTTTGGGGTCTCCTTCTTTCCCAGGGAAGGCGGGAAGCCCTCTATTTCAGGAGAAAGTATTGGGTGCAGTGTGATGCAACCAAGTTTTAGCCCCATTTCAGACTAATAAAATCGCACGTCGCCACGTCATTCTCAGAAGCAATTATCCAATACAACACTTCTCTTTTTCGTATCTTCTGACTAAGCAACCAAATTCATACATATCAACAAATTCACATTTCTCAACCGTACGTGGCAATTTCTCATTGGTTGTTGTCCACTAACTCCAATAGTCATTCCACACCATAACTTCCCCTTTCCTTTACATCGAAACGCTTCAAAACATACGATACGAAGAAGATTCTTTCAACCATCCAAAAAGTTTCCATTTCAAATGTTAAGAAGCGAATACGAAAAGCGAAGCTTCGCATTTCACGATTTATAGTCTGTCGTCAGACAGACGACGACGACGACGACGATTACGAAGATTCCAAGCAACAAGTCGAAGACTTGCTTCCAAGTCTTGTAAACAGTTTTTCTATTCTTTGACCAATTTATTATAATTCCTTTTTTTTAAAGGTAAAACTCGTTTTCACAATTAAATTCAACTCGGTCTTAATTGATTTCGTAATATTTAAATACTCGTCTACTGCTCATTTTTTGTTTTCTAGCAAAATCGTGTTTCATTATAGAGTTTTTGATTGTATTTATATATGGTTTTCTGGTTTCTTTTAAACCAAATAGAAAAAATGAGAGGAAAATTAGGTTCGCTTAGTGATTTATCATCTACTTCTTCGAAGTTGTTGAGTCCAGTTCATAGATTTGTATCAAGACGGTAAAATTTTTCTTAGATTCGATTTCGATTTCTTTTCAGATTTGTAATTTTTACTTGTCTGCATGCATGTTGTGGTCGTTATAATTTGAATCTAAGTAGATACAATTTGATAAAATACTTGTTTTCAATTTATGTTGTTATGATAGTTGAATCGACATGTTCTGTTTTTGTCTCTGTTAAATGTTGTGATAATTCGTGGCGAATCTAAAATATGTTCGGCTGCTCTGAGTTTTTGAGAACGAAGAAGTTGCGTTGGTCGCATAAAAATTAATTTGGTTATTCATTTCAGAGTTGTTATGATCTTGTCTGTTTAGAATGGATTTCTGAATTTGATGGTGTATTTTGATATAATATGCAGTAGTGGCAGTGTTGTGGAGGTGGAAATGGATGATAACATGTTAAAAGATTACTACATTCCAAATTACATTCTCGGAATTGGATCGGAGGTCACAGAACCTTCCCATATACCTGCCTGTCCCGTGGTAGTCTTCATTAACTCCAGAAGTGGTGGTCAATTGGGCGGAACACTTCTTGTGACTTATCGTTCTCTTCTTAACGAAAACCAGGTAATTTTATGGCATGCCTACAAATTATGTACTTCGTAAAATACATCTCCAATTATAGGGTGTGCAGTGATCATGACAATAAATACATTTATTTCTAGTGAAATTGATGTTTGAGTTACCCAATTTTCAGGTTTTTGATTTGGGTGAAAAGACTCCTGATAAGGTGCTACACGAGCTTTATGTCACTTTAGAAAGGCTCAAGAATACTGGAGATGTTTTGGCAATTGAAATTCAGCAGAGATTGAGAATAATTGTGAGTTGGATTCTTAAGTAGAAATTCTTTGTATATGGATATACATTTTGTTTCTTACATATTTTTCTCTCTGTATGTGATTTGATGACCTAGATATCTAACATTTGTCCCTAATTTATGTTCACGAAATTAGGTTGCTGGTGGAGATGGCACAGCTGGCTGGCTCCTTGGAGTTGTTTCTGATCTTAAACTACCTCATCCACCTCCAATTGCTACAGTTCCATTGGGAACTGGAAACAACCTCCCATTCTCGTTTGGCTGGGTAAGTCAAATGTTTACTGGTCCCTTGATGCTGAACATATAATGGCTTTTCTGTCTTGGTAAACATATAGCCAGTGTGGATAAGATTGGTTTTAACTCAGAATTAGATTTTTATACCATCTATTTGGTTACTACTCAGGGAAAGAAAAATCCTTGCACAGACCATCAATCAGTGATGTCATTCATGGAACAAGTAAAGAATGCAAAGGAAATGAAAATTGACAGGTAATAAATCCATGATGCATTATTTTCCCTTTACCTGTTGCATGTAAAGGATTTTTCGAGAATGGAATGCGGTATAGTCATGATACTGAGCACTATAAGTATTCACTGAACATGATATGTTATTTGCTGAGCCTACAAGGATCTGGGAGTCAATTAACATGATCCTTAGGTTTAGCGAGTCTATAATGTATTCCTGTATATTAGTGCTTTTCCTCTTAATAGTTAAAGTGGGAATTGAAATGCTTCTCTGCTGGAATAATTTTTTGATTACCGATTATTCAATTTCTTGATTAAATTTCAGCTGGCATATTATAATGAGAATGAGAGCTCCCAAAGAAGGATCTTGTGATCCCATTGCACCTCTTGATTTACCCCATTCTTTGCATGCATTTCATCGTGTATCTCAAAAAGATGAACTGAATAGGGTAAGTTTTTATTTTTAACTCTTTGTATTTTGCTATATTCTCTCTCTCTCTCTCTCTCTCTGTCTCTCTCTCTCTCTCTCTCTCAATTATATGGTGATGTGTTTCTCCATGAACATGGTATGCCAGATTCCTTTTCAATATCCTTAGATTTCTTCTGCTGTTCTGGCTTTAAAATGATCTTAACCTTCTTCTTTTATCTTTAATGAATGGCATTATTATAAAACCACATCCAATATAATGCATCCCTAGGACTTCATGAATGTGATCCAGTGAGTGAGTGCTATAGATCCATCGATGTGACCCAGATGAGTTTGTTGAAACTCAGGTGCGTGATGTGCATCTCAGCTGAGTTAGGAAAGATGAAAGGACCGAAAAGACTAGTTAATATGTGAATCTGAGAATCCAAACCATTTCTTTTCTCTCTTTTACTGCTTGATATTCTTTGTTATTTGCTTCTTATGATGAATTGGGTATTGTTTAAATGCCTACTGGCCAATGGTTTGTTGGATGTTCTCAGGAGGGTTGCCACACCTTTCGTGGGGGATTTTGGAACTACTTCAGCATTGGTAAGAAATCTAAATTTCACTTAGATTACGAAATTTGATCATGTACTTGTCATACTATCTCTGACACCTGTAGAGGAGAACCGTTGTTATGAGCTCTTGAGACTAGGGCTGTAGCAATTCGCACATGTATCTTAGCACGAGATGATGTTATATGGTTTCTATATGACTTCTCTCCCTCTCAGATGATCATGTTATTTATGGCTTACATTGGAAATTAGAGTTCTCCGTAGTTATGTAACTTCAGATGTAAAAACATACAGATATCATTATATCAATTTCTAGTTCTTGGAATCACTATATAATAATGCATCAAGAATATTTAAAAGAATTTGTTGTTTGGTGACCCCATTATTTCACAAGTGCAGTTGCTGAGTTTGTTGTCCTCCATGTTTTCTCCATACAGGAATGGATGCTCAAGTATCATATGCATTTCACTCTGAGCGGAAGTTACACCCAGAGAAATTCCAAAATCAAATGGTGAATCAGGTATCAATATATACCTTAAATCTTTGGACTTTGAAGAGAATTTTTGAAACTTTGTTTATCTTAACTTACCCCACAGTTTTAGTCCACATAACGAAGAGTAGTGATCAAAACTGTTTTCACTATCATTTTAATTTTAATTGATATGGATTGCCAGTATAATCTCTTAAAACTCTGTGCATATCATTTTGGGGATATTTGGGTTTCTTATCCTTCATCAGAAGTCTTGAGATGTCTGGAAGTGATTAAGCTTGAGGTAGCTGTTAATTTTACCAGTTCAGCAAAATTGTCATAGGACATGTTATGTTCAGTAGTCAGTACCATATGGTTGCTGAACTGCTTCAATCATCCATCTAAAGCATTGAGTAGCTTCAAAATATCAATGTATTAAACATTGACCTCTTTTAAGGTAGCCATACCTAATTTTGGTTATATATTGAACAATTCAGCCTGATAATTTATTGAGACATACTCTTGGAGAATGTGTTATGCTACTGAATTATTATATACTTTTGTTATTTCTGCTGCATGTCTTGTATAAATCTTTTTTTTTTTTCTTTTTCAGTTTTTTGGGATTCTAAAGTAGGTTCAATGATGCTTATCCAGTTTTATAATGTTTCGCTCTGCTCACTTTTGAAATATGTATCACTGCATTTTAAATTTTAGCAATGCACAGGAATTCAAATTTTATGATTTGTCTTCCCAGTTCAGTTCTAATAATAATTCTCTAACGTTTCCCTTCATTCTTTTGGGCGGAGCAGAGTACTTATTTGAAGCTTGCAGGTACTCAAGGATGGTTTTTTGCTTCTCTTTTACATCCTTCTTCTAGGTGAGTCTTTCAATAGTGTTGATATTATGACCTACAAAATATATTGATTTCTTTTTGAGTCTATCAATACATGTCATACCAAGAACATGCCTGAAGGCTTGATGTTATGATCTGTGGCATCTCTCTTAAATAATTTTAATTATGCTGTCCATAATTGTATGATACTCAACTGGCGGTATTGGGTAACATTATAACTGTGAGCAGCTTTATCTTCAGAGCATATTGATGACAAATTTTATGGTGTCTGTTAGCACGTGTTTCCCGTGGTCATATTTCTGAGCAACTATGAAACAATGTTATTGCCTTCGGAGAAAACTTGACCATGCCAGACATTCATCAAGTTATATGTGAAGTTTATGCTCTAAAGTCTAAACAGATTTTTTGCTTGGATTTATCTTTTCAACATTAAGTTCATTTGAACAATGTTTTGAGTTGAAAACGATGGAAAAAAATATATATTTTCCTTGGTGGAAGATAATGAACTAGTAATCTGGTAGTTTTAGTTTATGGATTGTTTGGTTCAGTAGTTTCCTTTTCTTTTCCTTTTCAAATATATGATTTTACTAACATGTACATTTTTTGCCTAAACTTCTTGAGACATGTTTTCATTTATTCTTCAAGTCACTGGCTTTCTGTTTGTCAATGTTGATGAGAATGTCTTCATTTCAATACAGGAACTTAGCACAACTGGCAAAAGTTAAAGTCATGAAAAAGCAAGGCATATGGGAGGACCTCGAAATACCTAGCAGGTATAGGGAAATGAAATGTTGTCCCTCATTAGAATTCATTTTGAATGCAGACAATGGTCAAATTGTATATTACAATCTCTAGCCAATTTTTTGTTTTTTTTTTTTGTTTTTTGTTTTTTTGCCTCAAAATTAGGAATATCATCTACATTCTAACAGTGATAGAAGTTATAATACTGGGGATGCCTATTATTGTTATGTCGCTAAAACTTCATTTACCTCCATTTAGTACAATGATGAATAAATTTAATGAGAGAAATTTTGACTACATAATAACGATGCAGGAATTTATAAATATTTTTCCTTACCAGTCTTAAAGAAAGAGAAGTTACAGTTGTTCAAGGTCTCTGTGTATTGGAATCCTTATGAAAATTTGTGATCTTTGTTTAACATCTATTCTGAATTTCTGATCCTCTCAAGGCCGTGGCATCTTTTAGTCTAAAAATTATATGAGAAAATATATGCCAGCTATCAATGAAATTAAAACGAAAGTCCCTCATATTATTGCTGTTTCATATAATCTTTTTCCTTTTTATTCTTAAAACATGAAAATCAATTTCTATGTTGCCACCACTAAAATTCGAAGATCAGAGATTGTGTTGCATTTGGTACCTTGTTTTACTCTTCTTCTTTTTTTTCTCTCTTTTACCTAATGCTGGAAAAGAAATATCCTCGTAAATTCGCGTGATGATAGCATTTTTACATTTGATTCTTCATTCTTGTCCTATTTTTAATCCACAGTTTACTAACACTTTTGTCTTTTTGGCATACAGCATCAGGTCTATCGTTTGCCTAAACTTGCCCAGTTTTTCTGGTGGACTCGATCCTTGGGGAAAGCCATATAGGAAGAAATTACGTGATGTTAGTGGATCTGTTTTCTCTATATCTACTTTTCAGATATGAAGTGAATACCAATTTGCAACACAGATTACTGACTACTTGTTGATCATTTTGATTTTCAGAGAGGCTTGACTCCTCCATATGTAGATGATGGCCTAATTGAGATCGTCGGTTTTAGGAATGCTTGGCATGGGCTTGTTTTACTTGCCCCAAATGGACATGGGACTCGTCTTGCTCAGGTAGAAAAAGCTATCAACTCGGTGATCAAACTGATCATAAATACGGTGTTGCAGTTCAAGTGTTGCTTATATTTTTAGCCATGGCAGCTTCTCTCTCTCTCTCTCTCTATGTGCTATTAACTTATTCTTTTCATTTTGCATGTAGGCAAACAGAATCCGTTTTGAGTTTAAAAAGGGAGCTGCCGATCATACTTTCATGAGGATTGATGGGGAGCCTTGGAAGCAACCCCTACCCAAAGATGATGAAACGGTTGTTGTGGAAATTTCCCATCATAGCCAAGTGAGCATGCTTGCCACTGAAAGTGCCCGATCCAGAAGTAAAAATGACCCCGAACCTGCCATGTCCCCAAGAGAAAACGATGATGATTCCGATGAAGAATCTTCTGAAGATCAGGAAGAGCGAAGAAAGTTTGGCGCAGCCGACACCTTTAAATTTCCAGATGGGATGGATATTGATATAGCTCAATTAAGTTGAGCTACTAACAACTAACTGGTACTCCCTTTGCATAGATATCTTCATCGATTGCTGCTATTTCTATCGAGTTACTATGGATCTTCTGTGACTTAAATGTATGTTGTATAGTCTTGCAAAAGAAATATCTTCCCTCCTTGTCAACTCAAAATCTTTTATTTATTTATTTATTTTTCGAAATAAAATCTTGTTAAGATTGTTTATACAAAAATATTTTTCAAATTTGTTGCCTAATTTATTCTCCAGTTTGAAAGCGCTTGCATATTTTGAATTGACACTCGAGATTCAAGATTCAAGAATGTGACTTGTGTAATTCAATTCAAATACCAAAGATTACATGATGATTGATTATTGTTTAAGAATGTGATTAGACCAATTCCATCTCGTCGATAATATATTATTAATAACGCTAACTAGTCAATTCTTTTAAAAAGAGTTTAAATTTTAGATTTCAGAAAATTTTAGTTTAAATAATATGTAGAAAATGTGTGAATCTTTAATGTACCCTATTCAAATTTATCATGTAGTATGATACAAAGTACCAATAATATGTTCTCTTTTTCCAATGGCATGATTTTAATAACGTGGTGCATGCACCGAAATGCACTCGAGATTTTCTGGTAGAAAATAAAATGTCCTTTTGATTTGATTTGATTTAATATTTTAGATGAAGGATAAAAAAAAGATCGTGATTTTCACTCTTCATAGCATGGATACGGGTACGAGATATAAATACAGTACAATATAGGGATATGATAAATCTCTAAAAATTAGGGCAGGATATATAAATTAAAATAATATATATTATAATTAAAAATAATAATTTAGCCTATATCTCTGGTTCATTGAAAGAAATGTCCGTAATCTCAAGTATCTCGATATTCTCAATGTCTATGGAATCAAAATCAAAAATTCTTTACAATTTCATTTTGATCCTTAAATTTTTGAAATTATAATTTGAACCCATTTTTTTACTAAAATAATTATAATCTTGCCTCAAAAGTAGTATGGACGTATCTCAATGTATCCTTCCCGTATCCCTCTATATCCACCAAATATCCTCCGGTCAAACTTAAGAAAAAGTCAATGAACAAGTCATTTGACGAATCGGATACATATCTTGAAATATCCGAACCGGATACAAACTGGATACGAATTACCTCTACCAAATGGTGTATCCGTGCTTCCTAGTTTTCACTCAAATGGGCCGTTAATGTGATATGTAATGAAAAAAACATATTTATACTGTCATCATTTTATCATCTTTCCTTACGATATCATGAAAAAGAAATTACTATCATGATATCATCCAATCGATTTAATTCAACGAATTGAATTGTTACTTTTTTATTTCTACAAAAGTTCAATTTGATTTTGAATCAATTTATTACATTAAATAAAAAAAAAAAAAAAAGAAAAAGGAAATTTATTAGAATAATAAAGGTGACTTGGAGAACAAAATTGACACATGCTTGGAAGTAACGTCTGCTAATTCAGGCAGTTTCATAGTTTTTTGGTTGCAACCTGTTACACACTTTTGACTTTTCCGATGTCACTTGATAAATAAATAATCATCACCAACACAATCACAAGAAAAGCACATGCTTTCAAGTTTCACCAATTAAACAAAACACAAAAACAAGCAAAAGCAAATGGTTTTGCTTCTGCCTCCAAACTCTCTCTGTGGGCACACACGCTTTCTCTAAAACTGTCCATGGTTTTTTTTTTTTCCTTTTTTTTTTCACTGTGGCACTGTCAATGGTTTCTTTATAGACTCACAATTCACTCACTATAAAAATTGAACCAGTCCATTCTCCTCTGACTCAAACAAAGAAAAATCACAAAAAAGTTTTGATTTTTAATAAAAGTTGAAAAGAGAGAGAGAGAGAGAGAAGCCATGAATACTGCAGCATCAAAAGCTTGGATTGTGGCAGCGAGTATTGGAGCAGTGGAAGCACTTAAAGATCAAGGAATCTGTAGATGGAATTACACTATGAGATCTCTGCACAAGCATGCTAAGAACAATTTAAGATCTGCTAGTCAGGCCAAAAATGTCTCCTCTGCTTCTTCTTCTTCTTCTTCTTCTTCTTCTTCAAGGAAGGGTTTTGAAGAGCATATTGGGTGTGATAAAACGAAGAAAACAGAGGATTCAATTAAAAAAGTTATGGAATTGAACTGCTGGGGTCCTACCACTGTTAGATTTTGATGTAGTAATCATCATCATCTTTATTATAATTAGATTTAATATTGAACTTTATTTTTCTTTCTTTCTAATGAAAGACATGGTTGATTTTGTATCCAATTTTTGTGTCTTTATTGTTCTTTACTTCTTTTCATACTGTTTGAATATGTGAATTCTTAGATTGAAAAAGTTTCTCGCATATATTTTTCTGTGAAAAATGAGAGAAAAGTTGCTGGGGAATTGACTAGATTGTAGAAAAGATTGAATCCCAGACCAGAAAAAACAGGGAAAAAAAAACAGAACATAGGGGGCGCTTCAAGAATCCCAACTAGGGTTGTGTTTGAGGCACGAGAATCTCTGGTCCAACACAAATTGGGTTTTATGTAATGAAACTCGTCTCTCGGTGTGGCAATATGGGCTATAGACTGTGGTGTTTTGATTGTATCGATTCACATGCGGCCCGTTAAACTTAAACTTATGTTAAGTTTAAACTTGACACGTTAAATTTATCGTATCGCAAGATAAAACTTAAATAAATCTATTATATTAATATGTTATTTATAAGACATATTTGTTCGTTAATTTATTGGTAATGTCAATTACATAATTCAATCCATTATATCTATCTAATAAACATGTTCGTGTATTAACATGTTAGAATGAGTTCAACTTAAACACGATCTATTTATTTAACGTGTTTATTTGTTAGTGATCTAAACCCAATAAAGTCTAACATAAACTCGATAATTGTGTCATTGAGTCATGCCGCCCCCCTAGTTGCAATAGTGATATTGTGTTTAATATGTTTTCATATACTCTATAATTTATAATGTCATTTAAATAAAATTTCTTGCTTTAAGATTTCATTTTTTTTTTTTCCCATCAAAATGTCATTTAATCATTTTTTTTTTAATTAATAAGAATCTTTCTGCACATATTTTTAAATAGATACACAAACAAAATCTATAAAAATAATGAAAAAAAAAAAAAAAAAAGTAGGTTAAAGTGACCTTTTTAATATTATAATTTTAGTCAGATTTACTCCTAACAACAAAACAATAAACTCTATTATAATTCTTATCGTTATTATTATTCCAAATTTTCCTTGAAATTTCCATCTGAGTTTTAAAAAGACAAAACACACAAATTAAAAACATCAAATGTCTCAAAATACTAGGAATTCTTTCCTGAACTCTTGGTTAAATTGCCTGTCGTTTTTAACCACCCCTTTACACCACAAACCTCTCTCTCTCTCTCTCTCTCTCTATATATATATATATATATATATAACAATGATCTCAAAAATCCAAGAAGAAAAAAGATTTTTTTTTTTTTGCACCCATTTTTTTAGATAGTATTAAGTAGTATCTAAAAAAATATACAAAAACATAAATTAGTATTTCGTTTTCGGATTCCGTTTGCGAATCGTGAACCAAATGTTCTGTTATTTTTCTTTTTGAGATTTGAATTTAGGACTTCAACTTAGTTGAGAGAAATGGTTACCATCGGGTTATGCTTATGACTACAAACTTTCCCTTTTTTTAGGGTTTTCTGTAGTTAGAGTAAAATAAGTGGAACAAGAAAAACTTGGATTGTGGTGACAACAAGTCTTGGAGCAGTGGAAGCCTTGAAAGATCAAGGAATTTGTAGATGGAATTATAGTAAAAGGTCACTGCATCAATATGCCAAGAACAAGATCAAGTCATTTGCTAATGCGATGATGTTTTCTGCTACTTCCAGGAAGAAGATATTGATGACATGAGAAATAATGAAGTGAAGAAATCAAAAAAATTCATGATGGAAAAAGTTGTGAACTTGGCATGTTTGGGTCCCAATACAGTTAGATTTTAATATCAAGATTTTTTATTTTATTTTATTTTATTTTTTATCTTTCTCTTTCTCTTCCTCTCCCTATATTGGATTAGTTAGTGTGGAGATTGCCCATCAATTCTCCAATATTGGAATTGAATGTTGAAAATCAATGGTTGATAATAAAAGATGAATGCGGGAGGAATTGATTTTTTTTTTAATTTTTTTTTTTGTTGACAATATCTATTAATCCGGGTTCAGGTATTTTTTTTTTTTTTTTTTTATAATCTTTCGCTATTGGTAAGAATCGATTGATTTGAGAGTTATTTGTCGCTCGTCCATCTACCAGTCGGGAGGAATTGAAATTTTAAAGGTAATGAGAATTTGAATTAAATAATTTGTAGAAGTACTCTAATACTTCTTAGTAATATTAATATATTTGTGTGTTTGTTTTTATAGAAAAATCAACTGCACAAATTTTGTTGTTGGTATGGGAGGTGTTGGAAAAAAAAACAAAGGCAATATAACTTATTTATTTTTCAAAAATTGATATTGGCTTTCTTGAGTTCTTTTTTTTTTTGTTTTTTATCTTCTTGTCCGTTGCGGTTTTACTTTTCATCGCGCCTGGTTTGTTTATGTTTTGTTTTGTGTAGCTTTGTTTGGTACTTCTTTGCCTCTGTTTTGGTCTTGCCTTGCTGTTGGCTGCCTGTTTGGTCTTTTGCTTTTTGGCCTTTTGCTCTATTTGCTCTGTTCTGTTGTAGGCTCTCTGCCTCTGTTTCCTCTGCTTTCTCGATAAAACTTTGGCCTTTCAAAAAAAATATTTGAGAGTACAATCATTTTAATATATTCTAGCTTTGAATATATATATATATATAATCAATCGATATGTGTGATATTAAATATGGCTAGTTTTGATGATATTAAATGTGAGTAGTTTTGACGAGTGTATATCTTTCAAGCGCATTATTTCCGATTGATATCTTACGCAGTTATATCAAGATAGTTGAAAATTTATGTGTATATATATATATATATATATATATAATTTAGCTTCATTTCAAAGTACAACTATTTTTATGTATTTTCGTTTTTCTGATATGCTTTGCGTGATTCAATATTTTAATTAGTTAAAAATTTTTATGTGTTTAATTTCTTGTTGTTGCGGCTCATTTCTGGTTGTTAATAGACGGATTAATTGCATGTGAAGCATTAATTAATGTTTGAAGAATCATGAGTACATATATTTATTTATGAATTCGTTTCAATCTAGTTTTTGTTTAAGGTAGGGTTCTTATTTGATTTTATGTGTGTTTGAAGTGAAACAATTTAATTAAAATGATGGGTGTAAATTATTTTTGGTTCTGTATTTAATGTCTTATTAATATCTTGAGTTTGCTTAAAAAAAAAAAAAAAAGTAATTCTACACATCTTACCTAAAATACAATATTTTTTATCCCACTACATGTGATATGTGAGGTGTCAAATGGTAAGTGGATACATGGAGTAGGTGAGATAAATCATCATTAATGTGTATCTACTCACAATTTGACACCTCACATGCCACATGTAGTAGGATGAAAAAAATGAGATTTTAAGTGAGATGTTCCGTATTATTGAAAAAAAAAAATGATTTACCTTGATAAAATAACTTCTAATTAATTCCCAAAAAATAAACTTCTAATTAATTACCAAAAAAAACATGAAAATTAAACTTCTAATTAATATCCCGAGTAAAAGCTAACCTCACTTTGCAATTTGGAAATAAGAAATCAAGAAAAAGATATATATATTTTTTCTTTTGTTTCCTAAAACTGTATATTTTCATCCAAAAGCCTTTTCTTGTGTTCGAAAAGTAAAGTAGTCAAAAATCCCTTTTTGACTCTCACAAGTCATCATGATATGAACAAAAACTTTTTCTCTATTTGAAAATCGGTCATATTTGTATGGAAAAGTATATTATATATTCAAGGTTTTATTGGATTATAAATGAGAAATATTTCATGAATAACAAAATATTTATTAATTTATTAATTTATTATTAAGAAAAGAAAAATTAAACAATTTTTAATCTATTTCAAAATTTTAATATATATTTAATTTTGAACCTAATTTTTTAAAACAAAAGCTTTTTCATAAAGTTAAAGAAAACAAAATAACGATCCATACATTACATTTGCATGAGTTAATTGCAAGTGCTTACAAGAGGGTACAGTCAATAAAGTAACTTGATAAAATGCTTGGTAATTTCAAGTGGGTACTAATGTTCGTTGTTTCTTTGTTGACTGTACTACATGTGGAGAAATGATTAAGAAATAATTTCAATGGTGTTTATAAGTTCAATTAGATCAAATAGATTTCCTTTTTAGTGCATGATTAAGATTAATTAAGACTATTATATATTAACACCCTTATTCGTTATTTAATCCACCATTAATTGAATTTAAAGAAATCTTCGTAATTAGTTTCGTAAATTCTATTACCCCGCATAAATTACCTAGTTAATTCGCATATACATATTAAAGTTTGAGACTGTACTTATTTCTGTTTTTTGTTTACCCTTGTAACAGTTTCTTCAAATACAAATAAATTTATTTCAAGGCATGTCAATCCTCAATTTTTTTGTTTTTTATAAATGATCAAATTAAAGTCTCGTGGCATCCGACCCTGTCCTGAACGAATAATGCTATAATGTGTAAATTATATCTGAAATTCTTATGCTGAATTTTATGAATCATACATAGAGTATTAAAATTTTGCATTGTGTAGATTCTATAGAGACGACTTATGTGTGCAAACCTCTTGCCCGATTTAATATAACTATTAGAGTATTAGCTATGAGATTCCACATGTTTTTAGCACCCCTCAGTCGGGTATCCAATACCTGGATTTTGAGTTTTAAGAATATATTATTTTAGTAAAAACCAAATCTGTCAATTTCGTTTTTGAATTTATCACTCAGTTAACAAATATATTTTTTCTTTTTAAATTTTGTTTAAAAAAATATTTTTGATCATTACATGAAACCAATTCTTCTTAAATATTTTTCTCTAATAGAACACCATTACATGAAACCAATTCATTGGAATGAGAACATGGGAAAAAAAGCATGACTTCAAAAAATTTGAAGTGGGAAATTTGCACACAACTTAAACTAGAGATCGATCTACTTGATCTAACTAACAAATTAATTATAAATAAATTATCAAATTAAGTAAAAACAAATATCTTTGTAGTTGATAACACTCACTAATTAAGTATTAGTATCACTAGCTCAACATTGGAACTGCTTGTAACAGGACACATTGCCACAGAGGATTAATTGATGTGACACTAATCATCGATCATAATTCATAATCATCAATCTTGATTGATTAAGCAGTAATCAACCTGTAACTAATTAACTTCACACGTCTGGAGCTGCCCTGCAAGTTGTTACTGGTCAAAGATGATGTGATGCAATAAGATTTACCCTTGCAAAGAACTGTTGGAAGATGACAAGGATTCAGCCATGAACAATATATATAGACTGACTTCTTGTGGGAGAAAGAAATCACAAACACAATAACTTGCCAAAAATTTCTTCTTCTTCTGATTTTGTTGGTTACTTTGTAAGAAATTTTCTTTTCTTTTTTTCTTTTTTTTCACTTCTCATATTTCTTTAAATATCAAATTTCCAGACTTAGCCAAAAATTCTTGCATAAAACTTGCCCCTCTATCAAGGTCTCTTCCCGTTTTCTCTCCAAAAATAAAAAATAAAAATCCATCCACTACACTCTGCTCTTCAAAGGATATGAGGACAAAGAAAAGAAAAAATGTATTTATAGGTTCTTTCAATTTTTGTAAAGTTGGTGATCTTCAGATTTTTATTTTGTGTTTTTTAATGACATTTTGTGTTTTCGGTTGGTAGCTAGGAAAGGGCATAAAATTATTTGGAATGGTTGGTTATGGGAATTAAATAAGGTAACAAAAATTGAGCAAGATTGTAAATATATATATATAATATATATTTATATATGTAAAAGCTCCGGCAAGATTGCCGTTAGATGGTCCAGTTTACTCACATAGGGGTACGGGCAAAAGAGTTTCTGATTTGCTTGCTTTTTCTACTGATTTAAACGTACACTAAACAGGGGATTTCTGATTTGCATCGTAGTCGGTAGGACACTCGACTATTCACAGTTGTCAATGAGCAGTTTTCAGCGAAATTCGCACAGAAACCGATGTTAATGAGTACTTTGTGGAACAACATGGTTTTACGGAATGTACACCTCAACTGTATATATAGAATATCTTAGGTTCTGCACCTCACCAAATATAATTTTAACCATTAATTACTAGGAAATATCTTAGGTTCTGCACCTCGCCAAATATAGTTTTAACATTAATTACTTGGAAATGATGAGGCTCGACACCTATGCAGCCATTCAACATTTATGCAGATATTCAATTTTCCAAGAGGTATTTTAACTGTGCAAATGGTGCTGATTCCACCACCCTAATACCTATGTCACCTGATCAATGGGATGGCGACTTTGTTGCCTCTCAGGTCGTCATACAGCGCATCATGAAAGGCATCGGTTTTGTGGCAGAAGATATTGAATAAAGCTGTTGGAGTTCCATTAGGAGGCTGAGGGAGCAAACCAATTAATTTCATTGTCAAATCTTATGTTTTTGATATTTCGATCTTATTGTAATTCATGGTCCAAGATGTTCTAAAAAGACCTAATGTTTGGATATTTGGTTTTAGAGCTTTTGATTTTGAATCTAATTAAACGGTTTATGTTTAACCCATAAAAAAATATAAACAGAGGATTCAATTAAAAAAGTTATGGATTTGAGCTGTTGGGGTCCTACCACTGTTAGATTTTGATGTAGTAATCATCATTTTTATTATAATTAGATGTAATATTGAATTTTATTTTTCTTTTTTCCAATGAAAGATATGGTCGATAATGAAAGATATGATCGATTTTTGTTTCCAATTTTTGTGTCTTTATTGTTCTTCACTTCTTTTCATGCTGTTTGAATATGTGAATTCTTAGATTGAAAAAGTTTATCGCATATATTTTTCTGTGAAAAATGAGAGAAAAGTTGCTGGGGAATTGACTAGATTGTAGAAAAGATTGAATACCAGACCCAAAAAAACAGGGAAAAAAACAGAACATAGGGGGCGCTCCAAGAATCCCAACTAGGGTTGTGTTTGAGGCACGAGAATCTGTGGGTTCCACACAAATTGGGTTTTTTTTGGAATGAAACTTAATTCTCTTTTAATTTCATTAATAAAGGACATGGATGACCGGATCTTTTCTTCACCTTGTTATGATCTCCATGACCTATTTGTCACATGTTTAATATAATAAATTAATGGTATGGATTATTTATAATAATTTTCATATCTTTACCTTACAAAGATAGACTTAATTAAAACCATTAGAGATCCAAATCCAATTTATAATTTGTAATTTGTAATTTGTAAACGCATTTATAGTATAAAAAAAAAAAAAGGGTCAAGAGTTCTAGTCTATCTGGGTGGCAA
This sequence comes from Acer negundo, assembly GCA_035582765.1. Taxonomy (NCBI): domain Eukaryota; kingdom Viridiplantae; phylum Streptophyta; class Magnoliopsida; order Sapindales; family Sapindaceae; genus Acer; species Acer negundo. Next base: position 8,577,801 of record CM069241.1, on the reverse strand, counting down.
TATGGGCTATATAGTCAAGGACGGAGATATTTGATAAGTAGCCTAGGCTGTAGCCCAGGTTAACTTTTTTGAATTTATTTATTTATTTATTTTTATTTATTTTTTATTTTCTTAAGTTAATCCATATATAATTACAAATGCTTTCCTTATATTAGAGTGTAATAATTATATTTACTGATATTATATTAGATTCTTACGAAATTACCCTTAATTTACAATTCTATTTACCAAACTAACCTAACTAAACATAAAAAGTAAAACACATCAGAGTGTCATATACAAACAAAGTACAACTTCTGAAAGCTAAACACGTTCCAAGCAGGCAAAGTTTCACCTCTCTCAAAATTTCTTACAAATTGCAAGGTTGTCTGTATGGAAAAAAGATTAGGGATATCATTGACTTAGATTTCATAATAGATGAGTTCGATTCTATGAAATCTCGTAAGAAAAAATTGAGATTGTTCGTGTTTATATTTGAATTGTATGTTTGTTTCTTATTTAGTCGTTATCTTTTAAAAAATTTATGTATTTTGTTTAAAATATGAATTTTGAGGAGTAACGTACCATTATGTCCCCTATTATCTAAGTGTATATTTAATTTTCAATTAATGTAATTTTCTCGTATCGTCAATGTTCGTTTTTTTTCTTCCTAAAATAGTAGCCCACCCTACCATAACATCCTGGCTTCGTCCTTGACTATAGTGTTTTGTTTGTATCGATTCACATGCGGCCCGTTAAACTTTTGTTAAATTTGAACTCGACCCGTTAAGTTTATCGTATCACAAGTTAAAACTCAAATAAGTCCATTACATTAACATGTTATTTATAAGACATATTTAATTTGCTAATTTAATGGTAATGTCAATTACATAATTCAATCCACTATACCTATTTAATAAACATGTTCACATGTTTATTATTGATATTTAATTGTGTTATGTGGGTTAGCAAGTTAGAAAGAGTTCAACTCAATCACGATCTATTTATTTAACATGTTTACTTGATAGTGATTCAAACCCAATAAAGTCTAGCATAAACCCGTTAATTTTTTGTCATTGAGTCGTGTTGACAATTAACACCCCTAGTTGCAGGGCCGACCTTGAGCATAGGCCCAAGAGGTAGCCTAAGGCCCCCGTTTTGGAAGGGTCCCAAAAATTCAGTTTACTGTATATTTATATATTATGCCCCGAGTATAATTTTTTTTTTTTTAAAATAGCATACATATCAAATATCACTTAAAAGACCCACTAGAGGAATATTTATACTTACAACTTAAAAGCAGTCCATATTTTATATATATATATTTTTTAATAATTTTTTATAATTTTTTTTTTAAGAAAAGGCCCACTAAAGAAACAAAAATATTAAACATAACCTACCACAAACATATCAAATTGCAAATTTCATTTCATTATATCAGACATTCGACTTTTTTGTCTCTTTCTCTTTTTGACAGCTCTGTAACCTCTGTTCTTGCGATTTGTGAAACTGGGAAAGTAATTGGTCTTGGATTGTAATTTGGATTTTGGAAGCTCTCTTCTTGAAATCAATTGTTGTTATTTTAGAAGGTAATTTAACACCTATTTTCCTTCTTATTCTTCTTCTTTTATTCCGAAAAACCTCTTTGCGATTTTCTTTTTTAGTTTTGTTAGAATTTTGTATATATTATGTATTATGGAACCAGAAGTTCATCAGTTCATGAACCCATTAATCCAACTACCCAAGAAAAAATTGTTCTTGAATTTTTCTGAAGTTGATTAAATCCTATTATGTCACATTAAAGATTGAATGACTTACTATGTTATCAATTAAAAAAAATATATGATAGAAAAACTTGATTATGTAAGCTTAATTAGTACTTTTGCTGCTAAAAATGTGAGACAGTAATATTTAAGTGATATATTATTTGATATAATTATAAATTTTTTATTTAAGTGACTTTTTTTTTTGTTGCTATTTTGTTGTGTTGTTGTCTTAATTTTTAGTTATTATAATGATTTTTTTTATAAGTATTTACTAGAACAAAAAAAATAAAGCAAACATATACGAAAAGTCGGGACTCGGGGCCCCATTTTTATAGTTCGCCTTGGGCCCCCAAAATCACAGGACCAGCCCTGCCTAGTTGGAATAGTGATATTGTGTTTAATATGTTTTCATATACTCATTTAAATAAAATTTCTTGCTTTAAGATGTCATTTTTTTTCCCATCAAAATGTCATTTAGTCAATTTTTTTATTAATAAGAATCTTTCTGCACATATTTTAAATAAATACACAAACAAAATCTAGAAAAATAAAATAAAATAAATAAGTAGGTTAAAGTGACCTTTTTAATATTACTAGTTTTTAGGGCACATGCAAGACATGTGCTTAAATTAGTATTTGAGTTTCGTATTTACAAATATACATATCTTTAAAAAATAAGAGATGTTAATATAACACGGTATATTTTTAATTTATGTAAATGTTATTACATTGATATAACACTTTGAGGAAGTCTTAAATTCATAGGTTTGACAAGAAGCTACACTTGCCTCAAAAGAGATTTTTCCCACAATGATTTAACAATGGTAATCCATATACAATTGTTGGCAACTTTTATTGAACATTTTAACAATTTCAATTCAACAACTAAATTATTATTATTTTTTTACATCCCAAAGTATTTTTCAATTAAATTGCATAAATTGTGATGGAATGATTATTTAAATCTTTAATAACTTATATCCATATCTTCTTTATTAGATGAATCTACCGCTTGCAGTCAAATCTTTTTTTTTTTTTTTTCTTTCTTTCACTTATAAACTTCCCCGGTATATATATTTATACTTAAGTTATCAAGTTGCATGACAAATTAAATTTCTACCCCTATAATATTTCTTATTCCTTTTCAAGTCATTAAATGTATAGAAAATTATATTTTCATCCCTATCTCATTTTACAATATAAAATAATCATCAATCCAAATACTTATTAATTTGGGTCCAGTCCATATCATTATGTGTCACTATTACTAAAACATTTTTATTAAGTAATTCTACAAACTCAAATAAATTCCTTCCAAATTTATAATAATTGGGGTAAACTATTTAACAATGATTTAACCTATTTAGAATTTTAAATTAAGATAAATCTTAGAAATTACTATACAATCCCTGTTGTGCTAGTAAGTAATTCTATAAACTCGAAGGTTAGTATTTGTCATTTGACTTTCAAAGAAAATCTAAGGGATGTTATAATTAAAATCTTACTAAACCTATCTATTAAGTAATTATATAAACATTAAGGGTTGTACTTGTAATTGTACTTTTAAAGAAATTTTTTTTAAAAAAAAAAAAACGCTCAAACAAATTAGGGAGGGGTGGGTATATTTCCAGGTTGGTAAACTCTCTCTTTTATATATAGTAATAGATAATAGATAATTTTAGTTAGATTTACTCCTGACGACAAAACAATAAACTCTATTATAATTCTCATCGTTATTATTATTCCAAATTTTCCTTAATTTCCATATGAGTTTTAAAAAGACAAAACACACAAATTAAAAACATAAATAATTAAATTATGTCTCAAAATACTAGGAATTCTTTCCTGAAGTCTTGGTTAAATTGCCTGTCGTTTTTCACAAACCGTTTACACCACAAACCTCTCTCTATATAACAATGATCTCAAAAACCCAAGAAGAGTTGTTTGTTTAGTTTTTTGGTTTTGTTTTGTTTTTTTTTTTTTTTTCACCCATTTTTTAGATAGTATTAAGTATTTCGTTTTCGGATTCCATTTGTGAATAGTGAACCAAATGTTCGGTTATTTTCTTTTTTGAGATTTGGATATAGGACTTCAACTTAGTTGAGATAAATGGTTATCATCAAGTTATGCTTGTGACCACAAACGTCTCCTTTTTTTTTTTTAGGGTTTTATGTAGTTAGAGTAAAATGAGTGGAACAGAAAAAACTTGGATTGTGGTGACAACAAGTCCTGGAGCAGTGGAAGATCAAGGAATTTGTAGATGGAATTATAGTATAAGGTCACTGCATCAACATTCCATGAACAATATCAAGTCGTTTGCTAATGCAAAGATACTTCTTCCAGCAGGAAGAAGATATTTGATAATATGGGAAATAATGAAGTGAAGAAATCAAAAGAATTCATGATGGAAAAAGTTGTGAACTTGGCATGTTTGGGTCCCAATACAGTTAGATTTTAATATCAAGATTGTCTTTTTTTTTTTTGTTCTTCTTCTTCCTCTTCCTATATTGGATTAGTTAGAGGTCGTTTGTTTTTTCCACTTAAAACGTAACCGGTCTGAATCATAATTATTAAGTTGTTTTGTTTATTTTTTTAAGTGGTCAAACAACTTAAAAATACCAAAAAACAACTTAAAATAAAAAGTAAAAAATCCTGACTTTTCACTTAATTGTAAATCACTGAATTACATTAAATGCAATCCAAAATCTTTCATTCCGATACTATCCTTCATATTTAACATATCTCCAATTTCATTATAATTATATATTGTATAGAAATCTTTATTTTAATATATTGCTTATTTTAAATAGCTTTAAAAAAAAAAAAGAACCCTAATGACTTCTCACATTGGTGTTTAATATCAATACTTTATTATGATATTAAGGTGATGTATTTATATATTATTTTTTTAGAGTGTTTTATGTGAGTTTTCATACTGCGTCTTTTGTTTTTTGAAAAAAAAAAAAAAAACTTTTTCTTTTCTTAGTAAAAATAAAGTTTGTTTGTAATCGAATAAGAAGATCATGATCATATGTATTCATATATAATTATTATTTTTGGATTGTTTTTATTCTATATTATATATATAATTATTTAACATGGGTATAGATGTAAAATTACTTCTTTTCAGAAAATTTTATTTAAAAAAAAAAACAAATATGTTGACAGTACATTCAGATGTGAGGAAAAAAAAAAAAACATGTCATTCAGATTCAGATTTCAATCACTATTCAATATTCAGTAAAATTCAGGACTAATCAGTCTTCAGACAAAAAATAATAATAATAAATGACCCCTTAGTGTGGAGATTACCCATCAATTCTCCTATAATGGAATTGAATGTTGAAAATCAGTGGTTGATATTAAATAGGGATGGGCGTTTCCCCATGGATCCGCATTCTCCACCGGCCCCCATGGGGTTTTGGGGGCAAACTTTGCCTCCAAACATATTTTAGGGGAGGTGGTGGGTGTACCTCCCCCCAAACCCCAAACCCTATTGGGCCTCCAAAATAATATATATATATATATATATATTATTTTTATTTTTATTTATATATAAAACTTTCAACAATTAAAAAAATTTATAAATTATAATATTAAATTATTAAAATTAACTTGACTATTTTGTATTGTATTTTTATTATGTTTTTATTACCTTTCTGATTAAAATTTTGAAATTTAGAATTGAAAAGGAAATAAAATGGGGGAAATGGGTTTTGGGGGTGGAGGTGGGGATGGGGGGTACCCTCCCCCGTCCCATTGGGCCCTCACGTCCATCCCTAATAATAAAAGATGAATGTGTGAGGAATTGAATTTTTTTTTTTTTTTTTGACAATATCTATTAATCTGGGATAGGTATTTTTCTTGAAATCTTTCGCCATTGGTAGGATTCGAGCCACTGACTTGAGAGTCATTTACCCAAGTCTCAAGTTTGTTTTTCTACCTGTCGGGAGGAATTGAAATTTTTAAGGTTGTGAGAATTTGAATTAAATAATTTGTATAAGTACTCTAATTTAACTTATTGATGTGGACTTGCAACGGTTATATCATGTACTTTTTTTTTTTTATCGACCAGTATTTTTTTATTGTTAGTATATATTTTTAATATTTTTTGCTTAAATTTTTTTAAGAATTATTTAAAGAAAATTGCTAGACTCAGTCGTTATCACTCTCCAAATCTATTTGTTGTTCTCCATATGAAACCCGAAGATATTTACATTTTATGTCTTAAATAATGAGCCATAATCAAAAGACATGATATTGTTTTTATTTACAAAATAACCAGTCATCCGTTTATAGTATAAACCTTAATTTATCTTTTATTTTACAAAAATGCCATCAAAGACCAAAATCTACATCGATTCTTTTCAACTACTTTTTTTTTTCTTCTCATCACTTCAACTTCTCAACTTTTTATTTATTTATTTATTTATTTATTTATTTTATGAAACATGGGAAATAAAAATATAAAAAAACTAACAAGTCCAAAGCAATGAGCTAAAAAAATTGAACAAGAATGTCTAGCTCTTTTGAATCAAATTCACACAAAAAAAGAAGCATAAAATCCCATCATAATATCTGGAGAAACGGGGGAAATAATAAATAAAAAAAATAAAAAAATAGACAAGTCCAAAACCAATGAGCCAAAAAAAAAAAAAAAAAAAAAAAACCGAACATGAATGTGCAGCTCTTTTGAATAAAATTCACCAAACAAGAAAGATAAAATCCCATCATAATATTTTTTAAAACAGGACAAATAAAGAAAAAGGCATACACAAGTCCAAAACCAATGAGCCAAGAAAAAAAAAAATATGCTCTTTCGAATCAAATTCACTAAACAAAACTTCTCATTTTGCACACCTACAAAATATATATGTATTTTGTGTTATATATATATATATATATATATATATATATTATCAATGATAATACAAAGTAGACGTGTACATATAAATTTAACAATGTTATATCTCAATTGAAAATTCTTTCAAACACCGGAAGGTTCAGGGGAGGTGTTATGCTCTCGAAAATCATTCAGTGACCTACAATTATATATAATTAATAGACCAATAAAAATTTTAAATTTTAAAAATTATAGTTTAATACTTTTATTGATTATAACATTGTTAGACCTACCATCTTCCATAACTTGCACAATTGAGAATCAAATTGCATTCCAATGTAGGGTTCTAAATTTTTGAGACACTCATTATCACTTAGGTTACCGCTTTTATGCTGAGCAATCTCCAATGTCAGTCCTGACTATTCTGAGACCTATAGGTAAAATAAAAAAAATAAAAAAAATGGGCCCCATCCCCACTTCATCCCAAAATAAAAATCAAAATTAAAAAAATCTATGATTTTTATGTCTCCAATAGCATTTGGTAGGAAATAAAGAGATTTAACAGTAACACAAAATTATAAAGGAAAAAAATAGACGTTCACAATTAGATCTAAAATTAGAAAACTGGTATTATGCTTTAATTGAAAAAACCTGACACCCAATAATCTAATTCTAGTCTGGGGTGGGTCAGAGTGGGGCGCTCGCCCTGGGCCCGTCATGTCTAGGGGCTCCAAATATATGATGTGAGTTTTTGTTATGGGTTAAGTTAAAAAAAAAAATTCATTTTATTCTTGTACAAAACCCATTTTTTTAAAAGTTTCATGCTTTCCTATCACCTATTACCTAGTTATTCTTTATTTCTTCTCCACCCACCAGAGAAGAAAAAAAAAAGGGCAATCAGAGACATAAAAACATGGATTTTTTAATTTTGATTTTTATTTTGGGATAAAGTGGGGATGATTTTGTTGGTATGAGACCCATTTTTTAGATTTCGCTCAGGAGCCTCGGAATAGTCAAGACCGACACTAATTCTAGTATTCTAGAACCAAATATATCAATTCTTAAACTTACTACGGCCTTATTTTCAGGCGTAAATATAAGAAATCAATAAACTAATCAAATAAAAATAGAAAAATAACAACTTATTCCAATTATCAATAAACTCTAGTAAAAAAAAAAAAAAAAAGCGACATCAACTCACACTATTATTGAATTGAAACCAACATTATTTTTTTTTAATAAAAAAACAGCTATATATGGACTAGAAATACCAACAAAAGCAAAATTCGTCAATATTACATATCAAAGTTGAATAATAATCCAACCAAAGCGAATCTAGATTATGAATAACATTGTTATGAATCAAGAAAATAAGATTATGAATTAATTTTTAAAATATTATGAATAAAACGAACCATAAATCAACCTTGAAGCAAAAGAACAACGAGAAGAAGAAGAAGAAGAGCATATGGCGTAACTTTGAAACAGAGAGAGAGAGAGAGAGAGAGAGAGAGAGAGAGAGAGAGAGAGAGAGAGAGAGAGAAGGTTTAGGGTTTTGATTTTACATTATATAGTATAGGAAAAATTTACCGAAATATCCCTTAACAATAAATTTACATATTTGGGTTTTATACTGAATAAAACGAATTGGGTCAAGTGTTAAATTGTTTTTAGGTAATATTTGAGATTTTCTATTTAAAATAAATAATGGGACCATTTTTTATTTTGGGCTTTTTTATTTTATTTATTTATTTACAACTTAACCCATAATAACTTAAGAACTTAACCAATGAATTTTGACCCCTAGTCATCATGGGCTCTGGGCGGGCGACCCCCCCTGCCCCACCCCAGGGCCACCCCTGGCAATCTCCATATTGCATTCTTCCAAATTTAAGTTTAAATCAGTGTCTAAGTCCATGATTTGCTAAAAAAAATACATAATTACAACATCTCTATTTTTTTTTTTTTTGACAACATTTATTAATCTGAGACAAAATATTTTTTTGAAAGTTTTCACCTTTAGTAGGATTCGAGCTGTTGATCTGGGAATCATTTACCCAAGCTCCAAGCTCGTCCATCTACCAGCTGAACTACGCCTCTATTGGCAGAAATTACAACATCATTATATAATTTGTTTGTTGAAATATGACAAACACAACAATTTTAAGAAGGTATTCATGATTACTGCACTACATAAAAAAAAATTATAGATTTCATTTAAGTAAATGAAAATATGTCACTAAATAATTGGAAAAAAAAAATCATAACTCAATGCAAAACATACAAAAAAAAGTAGTCTAAATAAACAATAGTAAAAAACTATGAAACTGTTCATAAACTCCATAAAAAAAAAAATAATAAAAACCTGTAAATTTTTGATAATATTATATATATTTATAAAATAAAATAAAATAAATACCTGTAAATTTTACTCCAAATTCTCTTCTCGCATCTACCTTTTTAAAGCAATATCATGTCTCTTGATCATGGTTCATGATTTAAGACAAAAAATAAATATCTTCAGGTGTCATACGGAGAACAACAAATGGATTTGGAGAGAGTGATATCTCACTATTGAGTCTAGTAATTCTCGAGATGTTAAAGCAAAGTAATGCTTTTTTTTTTTTTTTTTTTTGTTTTGTTTTGTTTTTTTGTTTTTTGTTTTTTGTTTTTTTTTTTGTTTGTTTGTTTTGTATTCGTGGGTATCTGGGCCAGCTTGCACGCACCTCGACTAATCCCACGAGGCCCTAAAGTTAACAACTGGGTAAACCTTCAGTGGTCTCAAAAGAAACGTGGCTGCTAGGTATCGAACCCAGGACGTCCGAGTTTACGGCTCGCCCCAGTGACCAGTGGCACCACCCCTTGGGGTTTACTTTGACTTTCACTCTTTAGTTTTAAAAATCCTTTTTATTTTATTTATTTAATTTTTTTTTACTAGTCTTATTTCTCTATTTGCTTCATCTAAAACCAGAAACTTTATAAATGTAATCATTTGCTCATTTCACTCTCCTCTTTTTTTAATACTTTTCCTCTTTTATCATTTCTTATTTCATTAGCTTTTGGTTGTAATTTTGCAAAGTTGTATAACAAAATTATTTTCACTTGTATTGTTGGTCTTATTAATGTAATTGCAAAGTTGAACAACAACATCATATATGACTTAATATATACCAAACATTTTTGTTCTATCAATCTTTTTTTATCATTATTAACCATAAAACAAAAGGATACAAGATAACAAAAACAATTATATAAATATAAAAATTTGAAGAATAGAAAAAATAGTGTAGATAGACCAAGAGCATTTGTTGATAAGTCTTCAAATTACAAGTTTTTTAAACATTTTTTGAAGATGATAAAAATTAGTTGATGCTAATCCAATGAAATAGAAAGAATTAAAAAAGAAAAGGAAATGAAAGATTTTAAAGAATGAAGAGTGAAAGCCAATGTTCGGTTTCAGTAAAGTAAAAGAAAAAGCAAAAAAAAAAAAAACGTGTAAAGGGAAAAGAAATGAAAATTAAAAAAGAGAGAGATAATTAAATAAGGTGAGAGAATGAATAAAATAATAATATTTTGAAGAGATCGAGTATTAAATAGGTGAAAGACAATATCTACATTCAATTGGGAAAGATTAACAAAGAATAAAATGATTAAACCATGTCCATCCAAAAAAGTAAGATCTAATGGCTCAGAAGTTGTGTCAAAAATTGTATAAAAAAATGGGGTCATGAATCATATATATATATATATATATAAGTGGTGCTATTGGCACACCTCCTACTGATCTATTTATGCCATTTTTTTTAATTATTTAGTTTTTTTATTTTTCATTTATCAAAATTACTAAAGAGACATACAATTTAAGAAAAAATATATTTTATAAAGTAAATCTAATAAAACCCCACATTCCTTTTCAAAAAAAAAAAACAACCAATGTTCATCAGTTTCTTGAAAAAAAAAATCTTAACTCTTAAACCCTAAATTTGCTTCTTATATACATACAAAATATTATGGAAGAATTTGAAAACGGTATCAAGCATATGGAAAAATTGTTGGAGAATAGTATCAAACATCTGAAAGAATTGTCTAAGAATGATATGAATCATACGAAACATCTACAAGAATTGTTTGACAATGATAACAAATATCTGCAAGAATTGTCGGAGAATGGTACCAAACATCTGGAAGCAATTCCTTCTCTGGAAAGAAGTTTGAGGTTTACTTTTTATACTATTAAAATTTAATATATATATATATGATTTTTTTTTTCCATTTCCAATGGGGCGATTTTTAGTTTTTTCGGTTGCTTGTGTTTTTTCTGTGCCTAGTTTTTGTTTTCGCTAAGAGAGTGTTGAGTTTGGTGGCAAATAAACTGTCATGGACAAGGCCATTTTTGAGGATTAGAATGTGTAATTGTAACAACGATTTGATACAGTCGCATGATTCAAACAACCTACCAATCAACACCCTTTTTTTCATATATTAATTCAACACTCAAAAATTTTCTCATCAGATTTTTCTCATCCAGAATCAGATGCAGTACACCAGAAGTACACCATCATATATCTAAACAAGCAGTACCAATGACATCAACGATGTCAACAACACCACAACCAACACCACAACGATTCTTGAGGAGCAGTTTGGCAACATTATGAGGAAAAACCACGTGCATGTACTCATAAGCGCCATCAAAGTATTTCTCCGGTACTAGATCTAACCCATGTTTCGATTCCGGTTTGTGATTACGAAAATAAAGAAACTAAATTTGAAAAAGAGGTATGAGATAGAGATAATTGGGGTTTATTAAATTTGAAAAATAAGTAAAGAGGGTAGTTTTGGAAATAAATAAAATCATTTAACATTATTTAATTAAATCAAAATTTTAAAAAGGGGTATAAATAGATCAGTAGGGGGTGTGCCAATAGCACCACTCTCTCTCTCTCTCTCTCTCTCTCTCTCTCTCTCTCTCTCTCTCTCTCTCTCTCTCTCTCTCTCTATATATATATATATATATATATATATCACTTGCTCTAAGCTAGGAAGAATTGATACTTCATTTGATGGAAGTATTTCTCGGATACTTCAAGATACGTATTCGACACACTAAATGATGTATCCATTTACTTTTCCACAAGTTTGACTAAAGGATAAGGGGGATACGGCAGGATACGTCATATTAGATATGTATAGGGTAATATTATAATTATTTTAGTATTAAATGGGTTAGATTATAATTTCAAAACTTTTAGGGGTCAGAATGAAATTTATAAAGAAATATATCAGAATATGGATTTGTTGCTCATTTTCAATTTCAATCTGCTGCAGCTTGAAAGTTGCAACAAAGAAAGAAGAAAAGAATAGGGAGAAGAAGTTAAGAACCAACTTCAAATACCGAAAAAATTCGACAAGTATCACTTATCAGGTATGTATCATGATTGGTTTTTTCTGGTTTTCTGGTTTTATATAATAAGCGTTGCCTGCAGCTTGACATTTTTTCCTCTTTTTTTTGTTTTTTTGTTTTTTTGTTTTTTTGTTTAGTGTAATTAATATTTGGATTGCTTGAAGAAAAGTGATTTTTGTGAACAAGAGTTCAAACAAGACTATTCTGGGGAGAGGATTTGTAAAGGATAGTGTTTGATCAATTTTTTCATAATTCAGATTAAATTCGTGTATTTCTTTGCATTTTCAGGTAAAATCGCATGCTTCTTGTTGCTTTTTTATTTTTATTTTTATCTTTGAATTCCTGTGTGTTTTCGGGTTTCATCATGAAGCTTGTAAATAGCCCTAGATATTTTTATGCGACTTTATGTTCTATTCTTATAGATTTTTTGGATATTTTTCTGTTATGAGAATTTATGGCAAATGGCAATCATGATTTTCAACGGCAAACTTTTACATTTGTGTATTTGCTTAATGAGGTGTTTTGCTGCATTTTGTTGTTGTGATTTATATGACATATTTTATTTGGATTCTGTGTATGCCGTATCTATTTTCTAGTTTTTGGAGATTTACGGTATATCATTGTATTGCATCGTACCGTATCGTATTACCATACCCGTTTCCGTAGGATAATATTGTTTTTAAATACTTGAAAATGCTTCAAGTATACCAAAAAACACTCTCAAAGATCACTTCTTCATAAAACTTTTTTTTTCCTCACTATTAATTTGCTGATTATCATATGAAAGCTTGAAAATGCTTTAGAACAGAAAAAATACTGGTAAAAATGAGGAATGCATCAACCATATTTAGTCATTGAAAACTTTGCAAAAGGTTATATAAGTTCAGTGTTTGAGTAGGCGCTAGTCGGGTGGTGGCTTGGTGCCTACTGCTATGGTTGCATAGGTGGCAACTAGACGGCTCCTAGGCTGAGCCGCAACCGCCGTTGTGGAGTAGAAGATAAGAGAAGAAAAGAGGCTAGGGTTTTATTTTATTTTTTTTAAAAGAGAAGAATCCCAAATTGTTTTGGGCTTCACTAAACAAAAGGCCAAAACAGCGTCGTTTGGGGCCTTCCTTTGTTTAATGAAGCTCAAAACGACGTCTTTTGGGTTTTTCTTTCATAAAAAAGCCCTAGCCGCCTCATTATTCTTTTTCAGAAAAAAAACCCAGTTGCCGCCGATAAGGCTCCTTGCTCATGGCTACCTAGGAAGGCCAATTTAGCCTTATTCGCAGCAGCTGAGGTCCGCCTAACAATTTGGCTGTGCCTAGGTGGTCGCCGAATCCGACTTTTCAAACACCTGATAAGTTAATGGAATTTATAATAAGCTAATACGAAGAAAATGCTTCCCATATATATCAGTAACAACGATTACATAGAAGTTCCGCTGTTTCATGTACGCACAATAAGAGTATCTCCAATGCAAATATGCATTTTTGAGTTTCTAAATAGTATCACATCAGTATTTCTATTTATTATGGGTCCACTTTTGAATTTTTTTTAGAGAAATGCATATTCACATCACCAATGCAATTATCTAAAATCAAGAGTGGTGCTATTGACACACCCCCTACCTGTCTATTTATGCCCCACTTTTTTAATTATGCAGTTTTTTTTTTTCTTTTATCAAAATTACTTAAAGAGACATACAATTTAAGAAAAAAAATATTCTACAAAGTAAACCTATTAAAACCTCACATTCCTTTTCAACAAAAAAAAAAAAAAAACCATGTTCTTTTAAACATTTTTTTTATTTTTTTTTATTTCTTAACTTTTGAACCCTAAATTTTGCTTCTTACACACATACAAAAATACTATGAAATAGTCTTTGAAAGATATCAAACATATGGAAGAATCGTTCTTTAGAATGATATTAAGCTATCGTTGGGTTGAAGCAACTCTGTTATTTTTTTTTTTCTTTTCCACCATGAAATAAGAAGAAGAAAAAAACTCAAAATAAAATAAAATAATAAGAAAAAAAAATCATTTAATGGAGGTGAGAGAAAGATGTATACAGAGATCAAAGATGGGGTGTATTAAGTTTGAAAAATAAGTAAATTGGGTAGTTTTGGAAATAAATCAAAACAATTAATAAAAACATTTAATTTTATTTTATTAAGTTAAAATTTTAAAAAGTGGGGCATAAATAGATTGGTAGGGGGTGTGCCAATAGCACCACTCAAAATCAAATATGCATCAATTTTATAACCAATCATAATAAAACAATTATCCCACTCTCTCTCCTCTTTTATTTTACAATTAAATGAACTTTAATCTTATTGGTGGAAAGAGTTAGAAATTCTAGTCAGCATTTATAAGAGAGTTTCTAGAATTAGAAACCCGACTCCATATTACTTTTTTTTTTTGCCATGTCATTTCCATATTCAACTTTGATAATAGTATTGGAAAAAGTTTTTTTTAACTTTTTTTAATATCTATCCTAGGTGACACTCCATTTTCTCCGAATGCATAATAGCATTGGAAATGCTCTAATTCCATTGATTTTTGACTAAGGAATTGACAAATGACAATTTCAAATCATTTTCAATAAAGTAGTTGAGGATCGAAGGATGATAAAAAAGTGAAATTTCCTGAAAACTTATGGACCAAATTAAGTATAATTCCCCTAATATATTTATAATTCTTTTAAGGAAATATTAAAAAAAAAAAAAGTATCTACTGTATGTCTGTATCCGTAACGATACAATTAGTTAATTAATAAATTATCAGTTTTTTATTTTTAAAACTCTTCATTTATTTGAACCATTATGTTAGAATTTGAATTACTCTGGTATAATTACAAACCCTACCGTAAAGGATCAGGATCCTCTCCTTGGTCCTTGTTTTTCCTTGACTTTTTTTAAGTGTAATTAAAACACCAAGTTGTATGAGAGAGAAAAAAGTGATTAAATTTCGACAATGTATTTTTTATTTTGCTTAGGTGTTAATTATTTAACTCTTCTAATGTTTTTTTTTCTTAGAACTCACTTCTCACTGTCAGCCGCCGATGACTAAAGGTATTTATAACTCATTTCAATTTTATGATCCAAGAGTAATCAACTCTATCTAATTTGAATCATTTAATTCTTCTGTTTTGATAAGGATTAAAATTTCAAAATCTTTTTAAATTTTGTTTCTAGGTTTTTTTCTTTTTCTTTCAGGAAAGCAAATTATTCCATAAAGTTTCAATTATTATTATTTTAATTTTGCCTACAAAAATTCTCTCTATGAATTATTTTCTCTTCTCTGCAAAGTCAATTCTGCATGCACAAAACACAAAATATAAGTTTTCTAATTTAATGCGATTGAAGTTGTTTAAGTGTTGATTGGTGTTTGGTTTTTGATTTGAAGAGCTGCGTGGGGTGTCTCTAGTTTCTGGATTTGTAGTGTACATAGTGATTTAGGGTTTCGGGTATTTGATTTGGGTTTGTCAGAGATATTGACGAAACGAAAGAGATAGGTTAATCGAATCCACAATAAAAATTTGTACAAGACTATTTATATTAAACTAATCCTAACACGACTCGAAACAACCATAGAGGTTCCTTCAGATCATGATAGATCAATTATATATGAAATACGATTTAGCTAGGCTGTGAAAATCGAAGTTGACAATATCTTCTTATTCCATTTTTTTTTTGGCAGATGATATTTGAAGATGCTGCAAAGTTATTTGGAGCAATAGTTGCGACGAGAAGCAAATCAAGAGTGTTGAAGAATGATTACAAACTGTTAGGCCTTGATCACGGCAATGAGTTCAATTCAAACACGATATATTTATTTAACGTGTTTACATGTTAGTGATTCAACCCCAATAAAGTCTAACATAAACCCGTTAATTTTGTGTCATCGAGTCATGTCGACAATTGACACCCCTAGTTGGAATAGTGATATTGTGTTTAATATGTTTTCATATACTCTATAATTTATAATGTCATTTAAATAAAATTTCTTGCTTTAAGATGTCATTTTTTTTCCCATCAAAATGTCATTTAGTCAAATTTTTTTGTTAATAAGAATCTTGATCTGACGATTTATATACCTATTTGAGGTCCCCATTTCCTATCGTTTGTTCTCGTTTTCGAGCATGTTTTTGTATATAATAGGTGTTGAGAGCCATGTGTAGGTACATATTCCCTACAATTGGTGTTTTGAGCTTAAAGTCAAGTTTGGGAAGCCAAAATGAGCAAAAAGATCAAGTAAAGAATGGAAGCCATACAAAGTTGTCGCAGCCTCGCCGTTGAACTAAACCGCGGCATGATTCACGGTCAACCACGGCAAGCAATATCATTGTTCCATGGTGGATTCGCCGTTGAGCTAGAACGCGACATTGAGACCACGGCACTGGTCAACTCTGTTTTCCAAAGGTTAATGGGCTGACATTGTAAATGCCCATGCAGAACACACAGATTTCAGGGTCCATATCTCCCTCTTCATATTGAATTGGATTTCCTATCATATATTTTCGGAAAGCCCCGGAAGTCTACTTTCCAGCGGTTTTTACGAATCACAATTCCAAGCTTTCTAGAGGGAGTTATGCCTGTTTTTGTAACGGTGTGCGAGGCTGGAAACACTACCGCGGCAGAGACCTGTGCAGAAAACCCAACTTTCAGGGGCCGTATCTCCCTCCTCAGATCGAAACACATTGAGATCCATATATATTCAAAAAGCTCCAGACGTCTAGTTTCCAGAATATTTTACAGATTGCTATTCCGAGCTTTCTATAGGGAGTTATGCTTGTTTTAGTAACTGGTGTGTGAAGCTGAAAAAATTCCAGTGAAGTTCGCCCCCATGGTGGTCGCCCCCACCAACAGCGAACTTGGGGCCGACCTCCTCAGCATCAAAAGGGCAGTGAAGTTCGCCCCCTTGCTGGTCGCCCCCTCCGACAGCGAACTTAGGGGTGACCTTCCGTTGCCAGCTCAGCGAAGGGTCTGTTTTCAAGCCATTTCAGAAGGGCATTTTGGTCCTTTCATGCCCAGATCGTGGCCTAACTTTTCCAACCTATTTATACACCATTTTGAGCCCTCTCTTGTAAAAAAAACCAGCCACCAAGAGAAGAGAAACCACAGCAGCCCCATTTTTCGTTTTCTTCCATTTCCAAAGAGAGAGAGAGAGAGAGAGAGAGAGAGGCTTTCAAGCTCCCATGGAGGTTCTCCTCCATGGGAAGCTCTCCACCACCCATTTCTACCCATCATCCACCACTTTTGAGAGTTGATTGCAATGAGATAGGAGTGGTCTATGACCAATTTCGAGCTAGGGATTTATGGAGCTCTTGGAGGGGTTTCTTCAAGGGTTGTCTCCTTCAAACTCATTCTCTTTGTATTTCATGTTTTCTTGATTGTGTAATCCCCACTTGGGAAATATTGTAAACCTTATTTGTGCTCAATATATGTTGGTTGTTTTTATATTCATTTGGGTTTTGATTTATTCTTGTTATTATTGCACAATCTCTTATCTTGATATGCATGTGTGTGGAGATTGGAAATTGATATGTGTTCATGGATGAGATTAGGAGTAGATTAACTTAAACGTAGGAGTAGTTGTAATCAAATATCCTATTTGTGTGTGTATGTTGATGGAAGGTCGAAATGCCTTGTTTTGATGGGTTTGAGTGTACGTGGGTTAGAATTGTACCTCCATGGATGACCTTCCGGGTATAGTCTTGACCACTTAGCTCTAAAGAATGGATGAAACTTATTTTATGCATGACCATGCTAGAATAGGTTTTGGTTATATGTTCATGTGCTTAATGGTTGAGACTAAAGGCACAATGACTCTATCCATGACCTTTGGGGAGTGATTAGTGTTCTCGAATCTCTTAGTTGAGATTACAAGCACAATTGCTCTAGCCATGACCTTTGGGGAGTGATTTGTGTTTGTGAATCTCTTAATTGAGAGAATAAGCCCATAACTTGAATTGGATGTCTTTAAAGCCTATCAACCACTATTTGTACACTTATGTATGGTAAACCTATCGAACCTTGTGTGATCATTATCATACATCTCTCCAAACAACCCTCTCATTTGTCATTTTAAACACCATTCTCACCCCCTCCACATTCCTTTTATTTTATTAGCATTCCTTTCATTACATTTCCACACACACCACACCGCAATATGCATACATCTCACACACACCATTCTCACCACATCCGCTTTCTATTTACATGCTTCCAATAAACACTAGAACTCGATACGGTTGACGGATGACACCTTCATGTGGATGATATCCTTGCTTGTTGCTATACTAGTCTCTAGTCACTTACACTAACAAGGTAAACTTTAAATATTAATTTTTTGACATGCAAAACGACACTTGTCAACTCTTTCTGCACATATTTTAAATAGATACACAAACAAAATCTATAAAAATAATGAAAAATAATAATAATAAGTAGGTTAAACTGTTAAAGTGACCTTTTTAATATTATAATTTTAGTCAGATTTACTCCTGACGACAAAACAATAAACTCTATTATAATTCTCATCGTTATTATTATTCCAAATTTTCCTTGAAATTTCCATCTGAGTTTTAAAAAGACAAAACACACAAATTAAAAACATCAATAATTAAATTATGTCTGAAAATACTAGGAATTCTTTCCTGAACTCTTGGTTAAATTGCCCATCGTTTTTCACCACCCGTTTACACCACAAACCTCTCTCTCTCTCTCTCTCTCTCTATATATATATATATATATATATAACAATGATCTCAAAAATCCAAGAAGAAAAAAGATTTTTTTTTTTTTGCACCCATTTTTTTAGATAGTATTAAGTAGTATCTAAAAAAATATACAAAAACATAAATTAGTATTTCGTTTTCGGATTCCGTTTGCGAATCGTGAACCAAATGTTCTGTTATTTTTCTTTTTGAGATTTGAATTTAGGACTTCAACTTAGTTGAGAGAAATGGTTACCATCGGGTTATGCTTATGACTACAAACTTTCCCTTTTTTTAGGGTTTTCTGTAGTTAGAGTAAAATAAGTGGAACAAGAAAAACTTGGATTGTGGTGACAACAAGTCTTGGATCAGTGGAAGCCTTGAAAGATCAAGGAATTTGTAGATGGAATTATAGTATAAGGTCACTGCATCAACATGCCAAGAACAATATCAAGTCATTTGCTAATGCCAAGATGTTTTCTGCTTCTTCCAGGAAGAAGATATTTGATGATGTGGGAAATAATGAAGTGAAGAAATCAAAAGAATTCATTATGGAAAAAGGTGTGAACTTGGCATGTTTGGGTCCCAATACAGTTAGATTTTAATATCAAGATTATCTTTTATTTTTTATTTTTTTTTATTTTTTTTTTTATTTTTATTTATTATTATTATTTTTTTTTTCCTCTCCCTATATTGGATTAGTTAGTGTGGAGATTGCCCATCAATTCTCCAATAATGGAAATGAATGTTGAAAATCAATGGTTGATAATAAAAGATGGATGTGGGAGGAATTGAATTTTTTTTTTTTTTTTTTTAATAATATCTATTAATCCGGGACTATGTATTTTTTTTTAAGCTTTCGCCTTTGGTAGGACTCGAGCCGTTGACTTGGGAGTTATTTGTCCAAACCCAAACTCGTCCATTTACCAACCGGGAGTAATTGAAATTTAGGTTATGAAAATTTGAATTAAATAATTTGTAGAAGTATTCTAATTTAACTTATCGATATGCAACAATTATATATAAATGAAACATTATATGATCACGTGACTCATATCATGTACCTTTTTTTTTATCGACCAATTACCTTCAAGTATTTTTTTTTTTATTGTTAATATAAATTTTTAATTTTTTTTCCTTAAATGTTTTCACTTGTTTTTTAAGAATTATTTAAAAAGAATTGCTAGACTCAGTCGACAATTCGACATCACTCTCCAAATCCACTTGCCGTTCTCCATGTGACACTTGGAGATATTTACTTATTTATTTATTTATTTTTTTAAATAATGAGCTATAATCAAGAGACATGGTATTACTTTTATTTACAAAATAATCAGTCATTCATTTATAACATAAACTTTAATTTATCTTTTATTTTATAAAAATGTAATCAAAGATCAAAATCTGCATCAATTCTTTTCAACTACCTTTTTTTTTCCTTCTTATCACTTCAACTTCTCAACTTTTTTTTTTTTTTGAAACATGGGAAATAAAAAAACTACACAAGTCCAAAGCCAGTGAGCTAAAAAAAACTGAACAAGAATGTCTAGCTCTTTTGAATCAAATTCACAAAACAAAAAGCATAAAATCCTATCATAATATTTGGAGAAATAGGGGAAATTAAAAAAAAAAAAAAATGCACAAGTCCGAAACCAATGAGCGAAAAAAAAAAAAAAAAAAAAGAACCTGAATGTCCAGCTCTTTCAAATAAAATTCGCCAAACAAGAAGGATAAAATCCCATCATAATATTTTTTAAAACAATACAAATAAAAATAAAAAAAAAGCATACGTAAGTCCAAAACCAATGAACCAAGAAAAAAAACCAGAACAATAGTGTTCTGCTCTTTCGAATCAAATTCACTAAACAAAACTCCTCATTTTGCACAGCAGCAAAATATATATGTATATTGAGTTAGTACACAAAACATATATATATATTATCAATGATAATACAAAGTAGACATGTACATATAAATTTAACAATGTTATACCTTAATTGGAAATTCCTTCGAAGACCGGAAGGTTCAGAGGAGGTGTTGTGCTCTCAAAACTCATTCAATGACCAACAATAATTATATATATAATTAATTAATAGACCGGTACAAATATAAAATTTTAAAAATTATAGTTTAATACTTTAATAGATTATAACATTGTTAGACCTACCATCTTCCATAACTTGCACATTTGAAAATCAAATTGCATTCCAATGCAGGGTTCTAAATTTTGAGACACTCAGTATCACTCAGGTTAGGGCTTTTATGTTGAGCAATCTCCATATTGCATTCTTCCAAAAATAAGTTTAAATCAATGTCTAAGTTTATGATTTCCTAAAAAAAAATACATAAATTATTGTTGATGTTTATCTTAAAGTAACATGTATTTGTATTTGGAGCATATTTGTAATTTGGGGTTTTATTGAGCTATGTTGTAATTAGCTAAAAGTCTCACTATATAAGTAAGTTGTTAGTTGAGTTTTTAGACTAAGCGTTTGCAAATGTGTAGAGACAACAAAGCTAGAGAGAAAAACCTAGAACAAAGAGTGATTGTGAGGTCGAAGGATTGGGACCTAGAGGAAGAGAGAAGGCTTGTAGGTTAGAGGTAATCTCTTGTACTTGTCATTGTCATTATCTAGTGAAATCAGTAATTTGGTGGGGTAAAGTTTGAAGTGAAGCCATTTGATGGAAAATCAAACTTTACATTATGGCAAAGTAAAATGAAGAACATCCTTATCAAACAAGACTTGTATATCACGGTTGATGGGGGTAGAGAAAAAGCCCAATGATATGTCAACGGAAACACAGAAGGTGTTGGATGAAAAGGCTATGAGTTCCATTGAGTTGCATCTTTCGATGAAGTTATATGCAATCTTATGGAAGAGAAGAGCGCTAAAGGGACTTGGGAGAAGCTTTACATGGGTAAAACCTTGTCCAACAAATTGACTCTCAAAAACCAACTTTATGGACTAAAAATGGAAGAGGGTGGAGATGTCATGGCACACTTGAATGATTTTAACCGGTGTATTAGTAACTTGATATGGGTTGATGTGAAGTATGAAGAAGATGATAAAGCTCTATTGTTGTTGAGATCTTTACCGAATTCCTTCGAGCATTTTCGAACTACTTTGTTGTTTAGCAAGGAAACTCTCCAATGTGATGTCGTTGTTTCCAACATAATTTCTTATGTGAAATTGAACAAGGCAAGTGAGAGGGATGCTCAAGGGGAAGGACTCTTTGTTAAGGAGTTTAGTGAGTGAGGTTGAACAAAAGAAAGAAGTAGTCGGAGAAGAACTCTAGATCAAAATCTAAAAAGAAAAATGTTAAGTGTTACGGTTGCAGCAAGAAAGGGCATTACAAGCGGGATTGTAGGAAGCTTAAGGCAGAGATCAAGGAAGGAAAGAAAACCGAGATAAACTCTACGGCTAATGTGGTATCCGAAGATAATGGTGAGCTATTGTCGGTAGCTTCGACTAGTTATGCTTCCGATACATGGATTCTTGATTCCGGGTGCTATTTTCACGTGTTCAAATCGGGATTGGTTTGACACGCATGAGTCTAAAAGTGGAGGTGAGGTCCTAATAGGTAACAATGCAACTTGCAAGGTCATTAGAATAGGTACAATCAAGATCAAGATGTTTGATGGGATTGTGAAAACCTTAGGTAGTGTGAGGCATGTTCCGGCACTCAAGAAGAATTTGATATCTCTATGCACATTTAATACAAATGGGTGTTCTTTCACGGCTAAGGATGGTGTGATCAAGGTGTGTAAGAGATCCATGGTGATGATGCAAGGTACAAAATTAGGTAACAATCTTAATAGACTTTCGAGGAACATAATTTTAGGTGGAACGACTATCTCCATGGAAGAAGAAAATTGCAAAGATGACACTCAACTTTGGCATTTAAGGCTAGGGCATATGAGTGAGAGAGCGAGCATTGCAAGAACGACATAGACAACAATTGTCAAAAGGTATAGGGTCATGTAAGCTAGAATTTTGCAAGTATTGTGTTATAGGAAAGCAATGCAAAGTGAGCTTTAAAGTTCTAAGTAAGGAAAATGGAAGCAAGAGGTTGCTCGATTATATACACTTCGATGTGTGGGGACCCGCACTAATTAGATCAAATGGTGGAGCTCGTTACTATGTTACTTTCATGGATAATTTTTCTAGGAAAGTTTGGGTTTACTTCATGAAGGAGAAAACTGAGATCTTTGAAAAGTTCAAGGAATAGAAGGCGGAAGTGGAAAATCAAACGGGGAGGAAGATCAAGTATTTGAGAAGTGATACTGGAGGAGAGTACAAGAGTTGCAAAGTTGAAGGCATTACAAGACATTTCACTGTGAAGAAAAATCCTCAACAAAATGATATTGTGGAGAAGATGAATAAAACGCTCTTATAGAGAGTTAGATGCATGAGACTTCATGTGGGGATGTCAAAATCTTTTTGGACGGAAGTGGTTAATCATGCTTGTTATTTGGTTAACCGGTCACCATTGAAGGTACTTGAGTTTAAATCGGCAGAAGAAATATGGATGGGCAAGGAAGTTGACTACTCTAATTTGAAGGTTTTCGGGTGCAAAACATATGCTCTTATTCCTAATGATGAGAGGAATAAGCTACAATCAAAGTCACTTGAATGCATATTTCTCAGGTTTGAGAAATGAGTGAAGGGACTCAAGCTTTATGATATGGCCAACAGGAAAAAAATTCTTAGTAGAGATATAGTCTTTGATGAAGCCTCCATGCCGAAGAAAGAAGCCAAGGATGATGGTTAAAGAGAAGTTATGACTGAAATTCCTATTACTACAAAGATTAGTGATGCGGCGGATCAACTGGCATTAGATTATTTGGAGGGGTGGGATTTGAAACAAACCAAGTAAGGCTAAACCCGGGTGACGGAATCAGAATGACTTGAAATTTTGACAGTTGATGTGTTTCGGCGTTTCCAAAACTACTACGCAGCTTTGCTGCGTAAGCACGTCCTGTTTTAGGCAAATTCGCCTTGAAGTTGTAGTTTTTACCGTTTTAGGAAAGTTTCTTTTTCGAAATAAATTGAGTTTCTTAATTCTGAATCGGATTCTCAGTAGAATTAGTTTTTGCTTTAATTTCGTTTTTTCCTTTTTTGGTAAATTTCCGTTTTTAAGTCGTTTTCTTGCTTTCCAAGGAATTCGATTAGGTTTAGGATTTATTTTGCTTTAAATAATGATGTAGGCCGAATTGGTCATTCATCTTTTGATTTATAAAATTTTAGAGTTTTCTCTAATTATTCCAATTTCGGTATTCATCGTAAATCAACGAATTGATGCCTAACTTTCCGGTATTTGTGCGCAAATCAACGGAACTTTAGTAGGTTGTTTCTAATCGTTTTACACAGGTTTTTCTCGACAAAGCTTCTGCTACATAAATTAGTGATAGCAGAAATGAGGAGCTACAACAAGAAGTGGTTCTTGAGAAACCTAGATCCATAACTCAAGAAAGGCCAATGAGAGTCTCAAAGCCACCACAAAGGTACTTTTGGGATGATAAGAATGATGAAGTGCATTTTGCATTCATGGCTACTGATAGAGATCCAATTATATTTAATGAAGCAATTGGTTGTCATGATAAAGAAAGTTAGGTGAAGGCTATGATGGAAGAGATAGAATCTCTTGAAAAAAACTCCGTTTGGGAGTTGGTTCCTAAACCTAAAGATCAAAATATTATTGGTTGTAAATGAGTATTTAGGAAGAAATAAGGCATACATGAAAATGAAGTACCGAAGTTCAAAGCATGGTTGGTTGCTAAAGGGTACTCACAAAAGGAAGACGTTGATTACAATGAGATTTTCTCACCGGTAGTGAAGCACACATCTATTCAGGTATTGTTAGTTGTGGTAGCTCAATATGACATGAAGTTGGAACAACTTGATGTGAAGACGACATTTCTTCATGAGGATTTGGAAGAGGTCATTTATATGGCTCAATAGGAAGGGTGCAAGGAAGCAAGAAATGAGAACCTTTTTTGTAGATTGAAGAAGTCACTCTATGGACTCAAACAATCTCCAAGACAATGGTACAAGCGCTTTGGTTCCTACATGTTGAAGATTGGCTGCAAGAGAAGTGAGTATAATTGTTGTATTTATTCTCATGTGTTTAATGATGGTACAATTATCTTATTGATGTTGTATGTTGATGATATGCTTATAGCATGTCGGGATATGTCAAAATTGATGAACTCAAATGGTTTTTAGGTAGAGAATTTGACATGAAAGATCTTGGTGTTGCTAAAAAGATCCTAGGGATGGAGATAAAAAGAGATCAGAAAGCGAAAAAGTTGTGGTTATTTCAAAAGAGGTATATTCACAAGGTGTTTGAGAAGTTCAGCATGCTTGATGCTAAAGCTGTATCTACTCCACTTGCTTCACACTTTGTCATAAGTGCAAAGCAATGTCCTTCCACATATGCCGAGATGGAAGAGATGGTGAAGGTTCGGTTGGTTGTTTGATATATGTCATGGTATGTACAAGACCCGATATCTCCCAAGCGATTAGTGTGGTTGCCAAATACATGGCGAATCTGGGCAAAGAGCATTGGAATGCCATTAAATTGATTTTGCGGTATTTGAAGGGTACTAAGAAGTTAGGTATTATGTTTAAAAGACAATATCGTGAAACTAATATTGTTGGGTTTGTTGATTCCGACTATGCGGGTGACTTAGACAAGAAGAGGTCTACAACGGGGTATGTATTTACATGTGCGGATGGACCGATTAATTGGAGGTCTATGCTCTAACATACTAGTGCCTTGTCTACTACCGTAATGGAATACATGGCAATCACGGAAGCAACAAAGAAAGCAACTTGGTTGAGGGGTTTGGTGAATGATATAGGATTGAAGTAAAATTTGGTGTTTCTTAGGTGTGATAGTCAAAGTGCGATTGCTCTAACGAAGAATAAAGTGTTTCATGCGAGAACGAAGCACATTGACATCCGATTCCATAGAATACGAGATTGGATTACCTTGGGTGAAGTCTCCATTGAGAAGGTTCACACTAATGAGAATGCACCTGATATGCTTACCTAGCTGGTTACAAAAGATAAGTTTGAGCATTGCTTAAACTTGCTAAACCTTTTCTCTTGTTGAGTTTAGGTAGGCATCTCACCACTTGAGGTGTGTGGAGACAAATGATTTTTCTTGTCAAGGTAGAGGTGTTATAAACACGGCGTCATCCAATGATTTCCGAGGGTTGAAGTTTCTTTTCGACAAGGTGGAGATTGTTGATGTTTGTCTCAAAGTAACATGTATTTGTATTTGGGATATATTTGTAATTTGGGGTTTTATTGGGTTATGTTGTAATTAGCTAAAAGTCTCACTATATAAGTAAGTTGTTAGTTGAGCTTTTAGACTAAGTGTGTAAATATGTAGAGACGACAAAGCTAGAGAGAAAAACCTAGAACAAAGAGTGATTGTGAGGTTGAAGAATTGAGACCTAGAGGAAGAGAGAAGGCAAGTGGGTTAGAGGTAATCTCTTGAACTTGTCATTCTCATTATCTAGCGAAATCAGTGCCTCTGTGGACGTAGCCAATTTTGGTGAACTATGTAAAATTGCTTGTGTTGTGTTATGGTTTGATTGCTTTTAGTTGATTATGTTTCCTTATTGCTAGTATTACATTATTGTGTTTGTAAGTCCATTCAAACAAGGTCTTGGAAGAAGTTGGTGGTAGTTTTCAATTTTGCCTACAAGGTGTTCGACTAAATTACCAAGTGAACTCAAGAGATGTATTACTGCTTACAATTACAACATCATTATATAATTTGTTTATTGATATATGACAAACACAATAGTTTTAGTAAAGTATTCATGGTTACCGAACTATAAAATAAAAAAAATAAAAAAAAACAATTAAATTAAAAAAACAAAAAAAAAAACTATAGATTCCATTTAAGTAAATGAAAATATGGCACTAAATAATTGGAAGAAAAAAAATCACAACTCAACACAAAACATACAAAAAAGTAGTCTAAATAAACAATAGTAAAAACTATGAAACTGTTCATAAACTCCATAAAAAAAAATGTAAATTTTTTATAAGATTATATATATTTATTAAATAAAATAATATAAATACCTGTATATTTTACTCTGAATTCTCTTCTTTCATCTATCTTTTTTTGAATAGAAATTTAAACAGAGACAATCTTGCTAAGAAGTTTAAACGATGAGAGAAAAAAAAAAGTTGTTGAAAAGAATTGATGCAGATTTTGGTCTTTGATGACATTTTTGTAAAATATAAGATAAATTAAGGTTTACGCTATAAATTGATAGCTGGTTATTTTGTAAATAAAAGTAATATCATGTCTCTTGATTATAGCTCATGATTTAAGACAGAAAAATTAAATATCTTCAGGTGTCACATGAAGGATTTTGAGAGTGATATCTGGCGATTGAGTCTAGCAATTCTCGGGACGTTAAAGCAAAGTATTGTTTTGGCTTTCACTCTTTAGTTTTTAAAATCTTTTTATTTAATTTATTTATTTATTGTTCTTATTTCTCCATTTGCTTCATCTAAAACCAGAAACTTTATAAATGTAATCACTTGCTCCTTTTCACTCTCCTCTTTTATAATACTTTTCCTCTTTTATCATTTCTTATTTCATTAGCTTCTGGTTGTAATTTTGCAAAGTTATACAACAAAATTATTTTCACTTGTATTGGTCTTATTAATGTAATTGCAAAGTTGAACAGCAACATCATATTTGACTTAATCTATACCAACTTTTTTTGTTCTGTCAATCTTTTTTATCATTATTAGCTACAAAACAAAAGGATACAAGATAACAAAAACAATTAAATAAATATATAAATTTGAAGAATAGAAAAAATAGTGTAGATAGACCAAGAGCATTTGTTGATAAGTCTTCAAATTACAAGTTTTTTTTAACATTTTTGAAGATGATAAAAATTAGTTGATGCTAATCTAATGAAATAGAAAGAAAAAAAAAAAAGAAATGAAAGATTTTAAAGAATGAAAAGTTAAAGTCAATGTTCTGGTTTCAGTAAAGTAAATGAAAAAAAAAAAATTAAAAAGAGAGATAATTAAATAAGGTGAGAGAATTAAATAAAATAATAGTATTTGGAAGAGATTGAGTATTAAATAGGTGAGAGACAATATATGCATTCAATAAGGAAAGATAAAAAGAGAACAAAATGATTAAATCATGTCCATCCAAAGAAGTAAGATCTAATGGCCTAGAAGTTATGTCAAAAATTGTGTAAAAAAAAAATGGGGCTATGGATCCTACCCCTATATATCACTTGCAGTGAGCTAGGAAGCATTGATACTTCATTTGATGGAGGTACTCCCCGGATACTTTAGGATACGTATCTGACACATCAAATGACGTATTAATTGATTTTTTTATAAGTTTGACTAAAGGATAGGCAGATACAGTAAGGATACGGCAGGATACATCGTATTAAATACGTTTAGGGTAATACTATAATTATTTTAGAATAAAATGGGGTTATATTATAATTTCAAAAAGTTTAGGGGTTAGAATGAAATTTGTAAAAAAATATATCAGATTATGGATTTACTGCTCATTTTCAATTTCAATATAGTGCCGCTAGAAAGTTGCAACAAAGAAAGAAGAAAAGAATAGGAAGAAGAACCAACTTCAAAAACCGAAAAAATTCGATAGGTATCACTTATGATTGGTTTTTTCTGGTTTTCTGGTTTTATATAATAAGCGTTGCGTGTAGCTTGACATTTTTTCCTTTTTTTTTTTTTGTTTGTTTGTTTGTTTGTTTGTTTGTTTAGTGTAATTAATAATTTGGATTGCTTGAAGAAAAGCGAATTTTGTGAACAAGAGTTCAAACAAGACTATTCTAGGGAGAGGATTTGTCAAGGGTAGTGTTTGATCAATTTTTTCAGAATTCAGATTAAATTCGTGTTTTTCTTTACATTTTTAGGTAAAATCGCGTGCTTGTTGTTGGTTTTTTCTTTCTCTTTGAATTCTTGTGTTTTTTCGGGTTTCATCATGAAGCTTGCAAATAGCCAAATAGTTAGAGATATTTTTATGCTAATTTATGTTCTATTCTTATATATATTTTTGATATTTTTACGTTATGAGAATTTATGGCAAATGGCAATCATGATTTTCAACGGCTAAATTTTACATTTGTGTGTTCCTTAATGAGGTGTTTTGCTGCATTTTGTTGTTATGACTTATGTGATATGTTTTATTTAGATTCTCTATATGCCGTATCTGTATCCTAATTTTTAGAGATTTACCATATATCATTCTATTGTATCGTACCGCACCGCATCGTATCCCCATACCCGTATCCGTAGGATAAAATTGTTTTTAAATACTTGAAAATGCTTCAAGTGATACCAAAAAAAACTCTCAAAGATCATTTCTTCATAACACTTTTTTTTTTCTCACTATTAATTTGCTGATTATCATATGAGAGCCTGAAAATGCTTTAGAACAGAAAAAATACTGGTAAAGAGAATGAAGAATATTGCATCAACCATATTTAGTCATTGAAAACTTTGCAAAAGGTTAGATATGTTTAGTGTTCGAGTAGGCACTAGTCAGACAGTGGCTCGATGCCTACCGCCATG
Source organism: Acer negundo (assembly GCA_035582765.1). NCBI lineage: Eukaryota > Viridiplantae > Streptophyta > Magnoliopsida > Sapindales > Sapindaceae > Acer > Acer negundo. Next base: position 8,548,502 of record CM069241.1, on the reverse strand, counting down.
GCCGCATAAGCTATCACTAGATAGCACCTAAGTAGAGCCTCAACCGCCGTTGTGGAGTAGAAAATAAGAGAAGATAAGAGGTTAGGGTTTTTTTTTTTTTTTTTTTTTTAAAGAGAAGAAGCCTAAATTGTTCTTAAAGAGAAGAAGCATAAATCGTTTGGGCTTGTTTTGGGTTTCACTAAACAAAAGCCCAAAACAACGCCTGTTTTGGGCTTTTGTTTAATGAAGCTCAAAAGTACGTCTTTTTGGGTTATTCTTTCAGAAAAAAGCCCTAGCCGCCTTCTTCTTCTTCTTCTTTAACAGAAGAAATCCTAGCAGCCTCTTCTTCTTTTTTAGAAAAACGCCCCGGTTGCCGCCGACAAGGCTCCTTGCTCCTAGCCGCCTAGGAAGGTCAATTTAGCCTTATTCGCGGTGGTTGAGGTCTGCCTAACGATTCGGATGTGCCTAGGGCTGCAGAATCCGACTTTTCAAACACGGGATAAGTTAATGGAATTTGTTCTAAGCTGATATGAAGAAAATCCATGTTTGCTATTTTTTTTTTCTCTCTATTTATTTTCTTTCAGATCTTTCAGGTATACTATAATTTGTGTATTGTCTTTTGTATATTTTATTCCGGATCTTCCAAAGTTACTTTAATGTTATTTAAAAAAAAAAAAAAAAAAACGAAATCGCACCAAGAGTCGCAACTAAGAAAACCTAATCTCTGACGAAACGAAACCACACCAAAACTATAACTCAATCACTTAAAAAAAATCATTAGACGATTAATATCACACTCACAATCTACCACCAACAATTCAATCGACTAATGAAAAAAAATCGCATCTAATAAAGATGGTTTTACCATGAAATAAGAAAAAAAAAAAAAAACAAACAAATCATGCGAATGAATGTAAGAAAACTATATAAAAAAAATTAGAGATGAAGTGTATTTTTATTTATTTTTTTTTTTTTTAAAGGATATGGGTGTATTATGTTTGAAAAAGAAGTTAAAGGGTAGTCCTAGAAAAAAATAAAATAAAACCATTTAATTTTATATAATTAAATCAAAATTTTAAAAAGTGAGATATAAATAGTTCAATAACGAGGTTGCTAATAGCACCACTCTTATTTGAACCATTATGTTAGAATTTGAATTACTCTTGTATAATTACAAACCCTACGGTAGAACCCTTCAATCATTTAACTCTTCTGGTGTGTTTTTTTTTCTTAGAACTCACTTCTCACTGTCAGCCGCCGCCGACTAAAGGTATTTATAATTCATTTCAATTTCATTATCCAAGAGTATTCAACTATATCTAATTTGAATAATTTAATTCTTCTGTTTTGATAAGGATTAAAATTTCAAAATCTTTTTTAATTTTGTATCTAGGTTTTTTTTTTTTTTTTTTTTTCAGGGAAGCAAATTATTCCATAAAGTTTCAATTATTATTATTTTAATTTTGCCTACAAAAATTCTCTATCAAGAAAATAATTGATAATGAATTATTTTCTCTTGTCTGCCAAGTCAATTCTGCATGCACAAAACACAAAATATAAGTTTTCTAATTTAATGCGATTGAAGTTGCTCTAAGTGTTGATTGGTGTTTGGTTTTTGATTTGAAGAGCTGCGTGGTGTCTCTAGTTTCTGGATTTGTGTAGTGTATATAGTGATTTAGGGTTTCTGGTCATTGATTTGGTTGTGAGAGATATTGATGAAACGAAAGGGATAGGTTAATCGAATCCACAATAAAAATTTGCACAAGACTATTTATAATAAACTAATCCTAACACGACTCAAAACAATCATAGAGGTTCCTTTCAGATCATGATAGATCAAATATATATGGAATGCGATTTAGCTAGGCTGTGAAAATCGAAGTTGACAATATCTTCTTATTCCAATTAGTTTTTGGCAGATGATATTTAAAGATGCTGCAAAGTTATTTGGGGCAATAGTTGCGACGAGAAGCAAATCAGGAGTGTTGAAGAATGATTACAAACTATTAGGCCTTGATCAAGGCAAGAGACAAATCGGATTGTGTCTTACCTATGACACCAGTTTGGAAGTAAAGCATTTATCTGTCATTGAATGTTATCATAAAAAGAAACATGGAGGACATATTAAGCCTTTGTCCTTAATTGCTCAAGAACTGGGAGAACATGAATGTTGCTTAGCGGGTAAAAAGAACTTAATTATTGATCTGTGATTATTGATTTACGAAAATACGGAAATATCATAGAGCGTTCTATAACACGGGCTAGTTGTTAGGCTTTTGCCGGCCGTGCACCTAGGTAGCGGTGACTGCTTTCAGTTTTTTTTTTTCGATTTGGAATTCATTAAAAAAAAAAACCCTAAAACTCTTCTTCTTCTATCGACTTTCAACCCCTCAACAGTCCACTCCACCTGCCAGGCACTAGCAACTCTTCGTCGTCCATCAAGGAATTACCTGGGCACCTCCTAGGTGTCCTAGGTGCTAGGCACTGACCCGCTGTCCGACTAGCGCTTAACTCTTTTTAGGACACTGATATCAGATTAATTAAGTTCTCTATCCAGATTCTCTTTCCCAAAGAACTTGATTTCCTTTCATATTTTTCATTATTTTTTTTTTTTTCAGATTGCAGAACATAATATTGATGCTTTGGTCTTCAAATACCCCAAACTCGATCCTCGACTGTTGGAACAACTTATGCAACAACCAGATTTTGTAGATGGTGTAAGTAAATTATTGAATAATTTTATTTTCTTTTAAATTTTATTAATGATAGTTTTTTTCTAATCAGCGTGTTAGGGTTACAGAGTTTGTGGATTCAATAAGCGAGCTTGACCCGCTCCAAAATGTTTTATACACATACTGGGACGAAGCTTTTCCACACTCTAATGCTTTAAAAGCTTTCAAGGAAGATGAGCAGAATACTTTCAGTTGGCCTAAATTTAAAAAATGGAAGAAAATGGAAATAGCAAAATATACACTTGAGGTAATACAACTTTGATTTATTTATTTATTAAAATTTGAAATATATACTTGATCTAATAAGTTTTTTTTTGTTTTTTTTTTTTGTTTTTTGTTTTTTTTTCATTTAGGGTTTTATAGAAGAACATGGTCCTCGTGACTCGGAGTCCCAGTTTTCCTTAAATTTGATATGTGGGAATATGCCTTGAACCTTCAACCGGAAATTAAAATTATCTAGCTTTTTTTTTTCTTTTCGAATTATTAGAGGAAGATACAATTTGAACCTTCATCCTCATGGTGTATATTGTGTGTGGATCAACTTCATCTCTGTTTTTTTTTTTTTTTTTTTTTTAAAAAAAATTTATTGGCTTTTGAATAGCTAAGATGAACTTAATTAGTTTAGTTTTTAAAATAAATGTTTATATATGTGTCAGTCATCAATGGTCCATTACCTTGGTGGTTGGACTGTTGGAGACTTCACCATCAAGGTTCAATATGCCCACACCTCCACTTGTGTAGGAGTTGCATTCCTACCGTGTTTGTAGTCACCAGGTCTCACTAGACACTTAAACAACATTTTTCAGTACATTTTGTCTACAATTCAGAAAAATGAAAATTACTTAAAATTTTAAATTTTAAATTTTTTCTTATACCAGAACTATGTTTTCAAATTTTCCTATAATACCCATTTTTTTTTTTTAATTTTTTATCTTCAAAAAAAAAAAAAAAAAAAAATCTTATAAGAACATATCAGAAAGCACCTCAACTAACATTTCCAATCCAAAAATTGAATTTTGATAACATGTTTGAAGAGAAATCATTTAGCTATATATTGTTCATTTCCAATCAAACATTACAAAACAAATACAAGTGTTTCTAAATACTTGAAAATGCTTAAGTGATATTCAAATATTAAGGAAGAATCTTGATTCCCCAAGTTTCTCACTCGATTGTTGTTATCTATTATTGTACTAATTATTGTAAATTCCTAGTCTTTAGGATTAGTTTAAATTCTTTCTATATTGAGACCGTAAACTCTGTATATAATTCATCATTGTAATAGAATGAATTAAGGTTCTTTAGCCATTCATACAATACAATGTACTTGTTATTAACTGTGTTAAGTTTACTATATAAATATATATTGTGTGCAATAAACTCACAGTACAACACAATGAAAGGAAATTTGAATAAATAAAAAACTTACAGTTTGTAGAGATGTAAAAATTAAAATAATCCAAGTCTTGTGATATGTACAATTTCCTTAAGACAATTTTGCTCCCTCCACGAATGGTGCTTAAGGTTATGAACAATTGTCTCCTAGGATAGAACGGATTTCGTTCTTCAAGTAGCAGCACTTCAAAACTTAAAAAACCGTCGAACTCAAATCAGTGTTTTGCATTTGAAACTTTTGAGATTATTTATGTTTTATGCAGAGACAACAGGAGTGCAGAAACAATTAATTAATTCCAAATGGTTAGAGGGCATCCATATTTATAGACATCCCCGTACCTATTCGAAATAACAAATATCCTTTCAAATGGACATGTCTTTAAAGGAAAGACATATCTTTTAAGAAATGATAATACTTTTATAAAAAGATGCAACTCTTATGAAACGAGACAATTATCATGAAAAATCACAACACTTAACCAAATTTTATCTTTCAATAATACAACAATTCCAACAATCCCTCACATGAATGAAAAATTGGGTGAATACCAAACATATGAGAATGCAGACACTTGTTCGAGTACATGCAAAAAGGTACTGAATTAGGATAAATAGCCTAGTGGCCTTGAATTTTCCTTAGTGAGTAATTATCGAATTTACGGGCTAATCAATGGACATGTCGTCTTTGAATTGTCAACCGTTTATATAAATCAAGACAATAATAACCACACAATACCCTTTCTAACACAATTGGTCCTCACGTTTGTGTTCGTTTTGGCCTTGAACACCACCTGGTTCATGAGTGTTTTAGAGAATTCAACCTTCAATTCTCATATAAGCGGCCCCTTCCACTCACATAGGTGATTTATGTGAAGAGTATCTAGCACATACCCCACTTGTACATACCAAGTTATAAAAATCATTAAAAGCGTAACTTATCCTGAGACTCGCGACTGATGTGCACTGTCTCATCTTTGAAGTGGGCATGAGTAAGAGTCTCCTCAGTGCTACTTAGTCACAAACATAGTTTTGTTGTCCCTTTGAACCTAGATCTTGGGATCTCCAGTCAACTAGGTTGGGTTGCAACTATGGTGACTCTTAATTATTTATTTGTTTTAAGCCCATTCCCCCTGATGAACTTTCCACTTGCTCTCTACTTAAACCTTTTGTTAGCGGATCCGCAATATTTTCTTTTGACTTTATATAGTCAATGGAAATAATTCCATTCGAGAGCAATTGCCTAACGGTAGTATGTCTTCTACGAATATGTCGAGATTTACCGTTATACATATGACTTCGTGCCCTTCCAATTGTTGATTGGTTATCACAATGTATACATATCGCATGCACATGTTTTAACCAACATGGAATATCCTCCAAAAAATTGCGAAGCCATTCTGCTTCTTCCCCTGCTTTATCTAAAGCAATAAATTCAGATTCCATTGTGGATCGAGCAATACATGTTTGCTTTGAGGATTTCCAAGACACTGCTGCTCCTCCAAGAGTAAAGACATATCCACTAGTGGATTTCGAGTCTTTTGAATCAGATATCCAGTTCGCATCAGTGTAACCTTCAAGTACAGCAAGATATCTTTTGAAGTGTAGTCCAAATCCTTGGGTATATTTTAAATATCCCAAAACCCTAAGAATCGCTTTCCAGTGATCTTTTCCAGGGTTACTCATATATCGACTTAGCTTGCTTACAGAGTAGGCTATATCAGGTCGAGTGCAGTTCATGACGTAAATTAAACTACCTATGATATGTGAGTACTCTAGTTGAGATATGCCTTCGCCATTATTTTTAGTGAGATAAAGATTTGCATCGAATGGTGTTCTTTTTGGACTTATATTATACTTTTTGAACTTATCAAGAATTTTCTCAATGTAATGGGACTGCGATAAAATAAGTCCATCATATTTTTCAGAAATTTTTATTCCTAGAATAACATAGGCAATACCTAAATCTTTCATTTCAAATCGACTAGCTGACATATGTTTGGTAGCTTTAATGATCTCAATATTACTTCCCATAATTAACATATCATCAACGTAGAGACAAATAATGACATATTCATATGAATGCTCTTGACATAAACACATTTATCACACTTAATAATTTTAAATTCGTTTGACAACATTACATTATCAAATTTCTCATGCCATTGCTTAGGTGCTTGCTTTAGTCCATATAAAGACTTAACAAGCCTACACACTTTCTTCTCTTGTCCAGGAGCAATGAACCCTTCAGGTTGTGACATATATATTTCTTCATCTAATTCACCATTGAATGCAGTTTTAACATCCATTTGATGTATCTCGAGATCATTTAACGCAACTATAGCAATTAACATACGAATAGATGTAATTCTAGTAACCGGTGAATAAGTGTCAAAATAGTCTTGTCCTTCCTTTTGCTTATAGCCCTTGGCTACAAGTCTCGCTTTGTATTTATCAATTGATCCATCATCATTTATCTTCTTTTTGAAGATCCATTTACAACCCAATGGTTTATTACCAGGTGGGAAGTCGACCAATTCCCACGTATGGTTTTGCATAATAGAGTCGATTTCACTACTAATCGCTTCTTTCCAATAAGAAACTTCAGGAGAAGACATTGCTTCCTGGAAATTTTAATGCTCATTTTCTAACAAAAATGTTAGAAAATCTGGTCCAAAAGATGTTGACGTTCGTACCCTCTTGTTACATCTAGGTTCATCGTCATTTGACTCTTGGTCTATATTCTCTTGATAATCATTTGTTATAGCAACACGAGGTCTCTTTAGCGTACTTGGTTTGGGTGCCATGTTATACAGAAATACATTTTCAAAGAATATAGCATTCCTTGATTCAATAATCATATTAACATGCACATCAAGAATCTCAGATTTATGAACAAGAAAACGATATGCACTATTGTTATAAGCATAACCAATGAATACACAATCAATGGTCTTAGGTCCAATCTTAACTTTTTTGGGGTTAGGAACCACCACCTTTGCAAGACACCCCCACACTTTTAAGAATTTATAGCAAGGTTTTCAACCTTTCCATAATTCATAAGGTATCGTTTTAATTTTCTTATGAGGCACTTTGTTGAGAATATAATTTGCGGAAAGCAAGGCTTCCCCCTACAAGTTCTGAGGTAACCTCGAAATTAACAACAAGGCATTCATCATTTCTTTTAAAGTACGGTTCTTACGTTCAGTAACACCGTTTGATTGAGGTGAATAAAGGGCGGTAGTTTGGTGAATAATTCCATGTTCTTTGCAAAATTCCTCAAAAGGTGATTCATATTCACCACCTCTATCGCTTCTTATTGCCTTTATTTTCTTGCCAAGTTGATTCTCAACTTCATTTTTATAGTGTTTGAACATCTCAATTGCCTCATCTTTGCTTCTAAGCAAATATACATAACAGTATCGTGTACAATCGTCAATAAAAGTAATAAAGTACTTTTTACCGCCTCTAGTTTGTACAAATTTCAAGTCACATATATCAGTATGTATTAACTCTAGAGGTTCAGTACTCCATTCAACAGAATGAAAAGGTGTTCTAGTCATCTTTGATTCCACACAAGTCTCACATTTATGATTAGGATCAAATTCAAATTTTGGAAGAAAATTTAAATTAATTAATCTACGCAAGGTATCATAATTAATATGTCCCAATCTACCATGCCAAATTTCAAGAGACTCAATCAAGTATGTATAAGAAACATTATTAGCCTTATTAATAATAGATTTTGGTACAACAGTCATTGCATTCATCTTAAAGAGCCCATTCATCTTAAAGAGCCCATCGCTCAAGTAACCTTTTCCCACATATATCTCATTTTTAGTGAGTACAAATTGATTTGACACAAAAACCAACTTAAAACCATTTGTGCTAAGTAATGATGCAAACACAAGATTCTTACAAATGTCAGGCACATGGAGAACATTGTTAAGAGTGACCTGTTGGAAAAATTCTATCATGTGGGGCCACACATGTAAATATTAAATGTGTTATGCTATCTTTGGTTAAGCCTAAATTAAAGTGATCTAATTAAGATTTAAAGTATTAAGGCTTAAGGGTTTAATTGTTATGTAATTAATGTGTAGATACCATAATACTATATCTAATTTGATGAGGGGCCGAATTAAAAATAGTAAAACCTATAATAATATAATTATTATATATTAGGGTTATGGTCCTCAAATTACACGATCGTTTTCAGTTTATCTGTATCCCCATCAACAGAGAAACAGAGAACAAATTTAGGGTTCATATAGATCGTGATAATTTGGAAGATCACAATCCGTTCACCAACTCCGGCAATGGATTCAGGTACACTTCCGCTTTCTATTATCTCCATTTTCTCTTGAATTGATATGAGTTATTAATATGTATTTAGGGTTTAATTAATTATGATATAGAAACATGTTTAGGTTAAGATTCGGATTGATTATGTGCCTATGCATGTTGATTAGTTTTTTAATCAAATCACTTACAAGTGGTATCAGAGCCACCCATGATCAATTTTTGAGAATTTAATGAATTTTTTGATGATTTGTTGTGTTGTTCAACTGCTATGTTGTCAATATATGTTGGATTTGTAAGAACATAATTTTCCTGAAATTATTTATGTTTAATTTTACTGGATCCGATTGGCACATGAATTAAATATATATATATATATATATATTGTATTGTTTGGTGAGTTTCACGATGTGATAGTGATGGAAAAAATGTTATTTTGTATTATATATATATATATATATATATATTCTTTTGGTTGGGGTTTTTTTTCGATCTCATGATATAATTGGTTTAGTGAATATTGTTTGAGTTTGTGATCATCACATAGACTATAATAAAGCAATATTATGTATAGTTTGTTCTTTCTTGTTCTTGTTTTGAATTAAGTTGAATAAAAATTATTTTGGGTAATAGATCAAACCAAATTATCACGTCCGATTTGAGAGGGCTGCAATATTGTCTACAGTTTTGGGTATCAGATGTTGATTTTTTACTCAGGCCCCTCTGTTGAAAATTTGAAATTTTTAAGGGACTATTTTGTAATTATTTTGGGCTATTATGTGATTTTAACAAAATATTGGAGTCTATTTAAAATTATTGAAGCTTGAGGGGCCTTTATGTAATTGTGCAAATCAGGGGCCGATTTGTAATTTTTAAAATTAAGAGATCTTTTTGTAATTTTACACAATCAGGGGCTGTTTTGTAATTAAAAAAAATTTAAAAAAAAAAAATTTCAACTCAAATTCAAATATTTTTGGTACACCTTTTATGGTTAAATAAAGTAGTCCATCATTTTAAATGGTCTAATTAAAACAAGATGTCGCCAAAGTGACCTCTCTTGTGTAGATTGTTCATGAGGGATCTTAGATGTTTGTGTGTGTGTAAATTCATGCGGGAATTAGCCGGCCCAAAGGAAGGTTAATACTTGGCCGAATTACATACACACTTGTGGTGGTAAACATGTGGCGATTATAAGGTTTTACATGTGAATAATAAGTAGATCCAAAGACAGATTTATTATTTGACATGAATTATTGTTATTGTTTGATCACTACAACAAGAGTACCATTTACAATTAATATTACTATCTAAAGACTTGATATTAATGTTGTGTTAGGTATCTTGAGATGGGACTTACCATTATTTGAATTTGTTGATTATTGTATTTGGTTATTAATGTGAGCATGTTTGTTTGTTTGTTTTGTTCTCTTTACGGCTAGTGTTTCTACTATATCTGCTAACATCAACTATATTCTCATGCTTAATGGGACCAACTTGGATTGGAAAAAGAAGATAGAAATTGTTTTCGGCTGCATGGATCTAGACCTTGCACTTCGGAGTGAGCAGCTCGCTTCTCTTACGGTAGAACTTTAAGAAGTAGGATCGCTCAAATCGCATGAGTCTTATGATTATCAAGCGCGGTATTCCGGAGGCATTTAGGGGTGCGGTATTTGAAGAGATAACCAAAGCCAAAGAGTTCCTAGCCGAAATTGAAAAGCGTTTTGCGAAAAACGATAAGGCAGAAACAAGCGCGCTTTTGCAAAGCTTGGTTTCTATGAAGTACAAAGGCAAGGGAAACATAAGGGAGTACATTATGAAAATGTCTCATATTGCTTCTAAGCTTAAGGCACTGAAGCTCGAGTTGTCTGATGACTTGCTCGTGCATTTGGTATTAATATCACTTCCTGCACAATATGGTCAATTTAAGGTCAGTTACAACTGTCAAAAGGAGAAATGGACTCTTAATGAGCTCATTTCTTACTATGCGCAAGAGGAAGAGGGATTGAAGCAAGACAGGACCGAAAGTGCTCATTTGGCTAGCACCTCTAAGGATAAGAGCAAAAAGAGAAAGAATATTGAAGCTGCTAAGGGTCCAGCTCAAAAGAAACAACAGCAGGACAAAGAGAGTTGTTTCTTTTGCAACAAGCCTGGAGATGTGAAGAATGACTGTACCAAGTATCACGTTTGGCATGCAAAGAAAGGTACATTTCTTACTTTGGTCTGTTCTGAGGTAAATATAACTCCAGTACCTAGAAGCACGTGGTGGTTAGATTCCGGTGCTACTACTCACATCAGTGTTTCTATGCAGGGTTGCCTGAGCTACCGAAAGCCAAGTGATGCTGAAAGACACATCTTCATGGGTGATGGCAAGTCAGTAGAAGTAGAGGCGATAGGGCATTTTAGGTTGTTATTAGGAACTGGTTATTATTTGGATTTATCAGATACTTTCGTTGTACCGTCTTTTAGACGGAATTTGGTTTTGGTTTCAGTTTCTTTATTGGACAAGTCTGGTTATTTTTGTTCATTTGGAAACAATCAATTCAGTTTATCTATAAATTCAAATGTTGTTAGAACCGATTCTTTATGTGTATATGACAACTTATATTTGCTTGATACAATTGTTTCTTATAGTGAAACCTTGCATGTGGAATCACGAGGTACTAAACGCAAACTAAGTAAAGAAAATTCGGCCACATTATGGCACAAACGCTTAGGTCACACCTATAAAACTAAAGTTAAACGGCTTGTGTCTAATGGGATTTTAGATTCCCTTGACTTTACAGACTTTGATGTTTGTATTGATTGCATCAAGGGAAAACAGACCAAAATAAAGAAATTAGGTGCCAACAAAACTACAGACGTCTTAGAATTAATACACACACATATATTCCTGGAATGGCTAACAGTATTTCATATCATTCATAGACGATTACTCACGCTATGGGTACCTATTTCTTATTCATGAGAAATCACAGTCTTTGGACGTGTTCAAAGCATTTAAAGCTGAAGTTGGGAACCAACTCAACAAAAGAATAAAGAGTGTCAGGTCTGACCGTGGTGGTGAATACTATGGCAGATATGACGGTTCAGGTGAACAACGTCCAGGATCATTTGCTAAATTCCTAGAGGAATGTGGAATCGTCCCACAGTACACCATGCCAAGATCACCTAGCATGAATGGTGTAGCTGAAAGGTGAAACCGAACTCTAAAGGATATGGTAAGGAGTATGATTAGTCATTCCTCCTTACCAGAGTCACTCTGGGGAGAAGCACTCAAAACAGCAACTTATATTCTGAACCGAGTGCCAACTAAAACAGCTGCAAAAACACCTTATGAGCTTTGGACAGGCAGAAAGCCTAGTCTAAAGCATTTTCACATTTGGGGATGTCCAGCTGAGGCAAGACCTTACAGGCCACATGAAAAGAAATTAGACTCCAAAACTGTGAGCAGCTACTTCATTGGTTACTCTGAGCGATCTAGGGGCTATAAGTTTCATGATCCCACACTTAGGTCAATTTTTGAGACGGGAACTGCCATATTTTTTGAGGATGTTAAGTTTGGGGGGAGAAATAAGGTTAGAGACATTGTCTTTGAGGAGGAATCGGTTTCGATACCCACTATCGCTTTTGACAATGTGCAGGTTTCTATACCTGTCATTGATCAAGAAGCGAATCCGGATCCTCAACCAGACAATGTTGATCAACCCTCTATTCAAAATGAGGTAATTTTTCCTGAGGAACAAACTCAACAACCTCAAGAACTAGTGTCATTAAGGCGATCCACTAGAGAAAGGAGAAATGCTATTCCTGACGATTTTATCGTATTTCTCTAGGAACATGAGGAAGACATTGGAATGGTAGAAGATGATCCAATCAACCTCCATCAAGCCATACAAGGTTCCAACTCTCAAAAGTGGATTGATGTCATGAATGATGAGTATAAGTCTATGCAAGACAATAAGGTTTAGGAACTTGTCCAATTACCAGAAGGTGCGAAACCCATTGGTTGTAAATGGAGACATTGTCTTTGAGGAGGAATCGGTTTCGATTCCCATTAACGCTTTTGACAATTTGCAGGTTTCTATACCTGTCATTGATCAAGAAGCGAATCCGGATCCTTAAATGTTGATCAACCCCTATTCAAAATGAGGTAATTACTCCTGAGGAACAAACTCAACAACCTCAAGAACCAGTGTTATTAAGGCGATCCACAAGAGAAAGAAGAAATGCTATTCTGGACGATTTTATCGTATTTCTCCAGAAACATGAGGAAGACATTGGAATGGTGGAAGATGATCCAATTAACCTCCATCAAGCCATGCAAGGTTCCAACTCTCAAAAGTGGATTGATGCCATGAATGAGGAGTTTAAGTCTATGCAAGACAATAAGGTTTGGGAACTTGTCCAATTACCAGAAGGTGCAAAACCCATTGGTTGTAAATGGATTTTTTAAATCCAAAAGGGATTCGAAAGGTAATGTAGAAAAGTATAAGGCTCGTCTTGTAGCTAAAGGCTTTACGCAAAAGGAAGGGATTGACTTTAAAGAGACTTTCTCTCCAGTTTCAACGAAAGACTCTTTTAGGACAATCATGACACTTGTTGTACATTTTGACCTTGAGCTTCATCAGATGGATGTCAAGACGGCGTTTCTTAATGGTGACATTGACGAAACAATTTATATGGTGCAACCAGAAAACTTTGAGTCGGGAGACCCAAAGAATATGGTCTGCAAATTGACAAAATCCATTTATGGACTCAAGCAAGCTTCCCGTCAATGGTACCACAAGTTTCATCAAGTGATTATCTCATTTGGTTTTGAGATAAACGTTGTTGATAATTGTGTGTATCACAAATTCAGTGGGAGTAAGCACATATTCCTGGTTTTATTGCTTGCCACAAATGATATAGGCATGTTGCACGAAACCAAGAGATTTCTATCAAAGAATTTTGAGATGAAAGATCTTGGTAACGCCTTTTTTGTATTAGGGATCCAGATACAACGAGATCGATCTCGGGGTATTCTTGGATTATCACAAAGGAGCTATATCGATAAAGTGCTCAAAAGGTTTGGCATGCAGGACAGTAAACCAGGTGACACCCCTGTCGCTAAGGGAGACAAGTTTAGCCTCAATCAGTGCTCTAAAAATAACCTTAAAGTTAAGGAAATGCAGAAGATTCCCTATGCATCAGCTGTAGGTAGTCTAATGTATGCTCAAGTGTGTACGCATTCGGATATTACGTACATTGTTGGTATGTTAGGCAGATATTTAAATAACCCTGGGATGGATCATTGGAAAGCAACCAAACGAGTTATGAGGTATTTGTAGAGAACAAAAGATCGCATGCTCACATATAGGAGATCGGATCAATTAGAGATTATAGGGTATTCCAACTCCGATTATGCTGGATGCCAAGACAGTAGAAGATCCACATCAGGCTACATATACATGTTAGCTAGTGGAGCTATTTCTTGGAGGAGTGCAAAACAGACACTCATAGCTTCTTCCACCATGGCAGCAGAATTTGTAGCATGCTATAAGGCTTCCAACCATGGGATATGGCTGTGGAATTTTGTCAATGGGATGCACATTCTAGAGGGTATTGAAAGACTACTCAAACTATTCATGACAATAAGTCAGCAGTGCTATATTCCAACAACACAGGAGCTCATCTAGGTTAAAACATATTGACATTAAGTTCCTAGTTATAAAGGAGAGAGTGCAGAGTGGACAGATATCCATAGAGAACATTGGGACAAACTCTATGATAGCGGATCCACTTACAAAGGGATTACCACCCAAGGTCTTTCATGAGCACACTGTTCATATGGGTGTTATTTTGTGTGAGGATATCACATTATAGTGGGAGTTTGTATCATTTTGCATTTTATTGCTTTATGTTTGATTTTTTGGACATACTTATGCATTTATGTATTTGGATATTTTTTCTGATCAGAAATAAAGTATTCATTTCATTTCAATCTGTTACATTATGTTAAGCATTGATCTCACTAAGGAATAAAGTAGGACCAATTGGAAACAGACATGTATAGATCACATTGCATGTAATTTCCATGCTACGCATCCATGATTGATCTATGTCGTTTGGTTATGTTGGTGTACGTGACCATTGATGGGTTTAGTCACGCTAAATGTGACGAAAACCGCTTTGATCCTATAACATCATAATCAATGGACGAGATTGTTCGGATATACCCTAAAATTGTGATAGCAAAATTTTGGAGCTCATAAAGTCATACACATTTGTATAATTACATATGTGGCCCAGTGGGAGATTGTTGGAAAAAATCCATCATGTGAGGCCACATATGTAAATATTAAATGTGTTATGCTATCTTTGGTTAAGCCTAAATTAAAGTGATCTACTTAAGATTTAAAGTATTAAGGCTTAAGGGTATAATTGTTATAGAATTAATTTGTAGATACCATAATACTATATCTAATTTGATGAGGGGTCGAATTAAAAATAGTAAAACCTATAATAATATAATTATTATATATTAGGGTTATGGTCCCCAAATTACACGATCTTTTTCAATTTGTATGTATCTCCATCAACAGAGAAACAGAGAACAAATTTAGGGTTCATATAGATCGTGATAATTTGGAAGATCACAATCCGTTCACCAACTCCGACAGTGGATTCAGGTACGCTTCCGCTTTCTATTATCTCTCTTTTCTCTTGAATTGATATGGGTTATTAATATGTATTTAGGGTTTGATTAATCATGATATAGAAATATGTTTAGGTTAAGATTCAGATTGATTATATGCATATGCATGTTGATTAGTTTTTTAATCAAATCACTTACATGACCTCCTTGCCAGATGTCATTTTCAGAACAACCTTCCCTTGACCTTCAACTTTGGAAGTAGAAGAGTTTCCCATAAACAGTTGCTCTCCATTTTTTGCTGGTGTATAAGTTGTGAACATCCATTTGTTGGCACAAATGTGGCGCGTAGCTCCAGAGTCAATCCACCACTCCTTAGAATTCCCAACCAAATTACACTCAGTGACAGCAGCATAAAGGTTTATGTCAATTATACCATCTGAAATATTATCTACTTCAGTTGCATTAGCTTGTGCATTCTTGTTCTTGAAATTCTTTGGCTTGCAACAATCTTTCGATCGATGTCCTTGTTTGCCATAGTTGTAGCACTTGCCTTTGAATCTTTTTGCATTAATAGTTCCTTGACTTGGACCTTCACTAGAATGCTTCCTTTTGTTGGTCTTTGGCCTATTTTCCACAACATTTGCTTTTGAAATCATAGGATGATGTTACCCATTCTTCTTATCCACAACACGATTATCTTCCTCAATTCTTAAACGAACAATTAGCTCTTCAAGTTGCATCTCCTTGCGTTTGTGCTTCAAGTAATTCTTGAAGTCCTTCCATGATGGTGGTAATTTTTCGATAATTGCCACTACTTGGAATGATTCGCTTAGAGACATATTTTCAGCATGTATGTCATGCAGAATAACTTGAAGTTCTTGAACTTGACTGATCACGGTCTTTGAATCTACCATTTTATAATCCAAGAATCTGCCGACAATGAATTTCTTCGTGCCAGCATCCTCAGTTTTATATTTTTTATCCAAAGATTCCCAAAGTTCCTTTGCTGTTTTAGTAATGTAGTACACATTATATAATGTGTTATCCATGCCATTACACAAAGTATTACTTTAATATGTACAGATATGAAATCTGTGTAATGCAGTAAACAATTAACACAGGCTACAATTAACAGTAAATATGAAAATTGAACAAACTATATTTGATACAAACAAAGTCAAACAAAATAGTCGAATATAGTAATTATAAAAAGTACTGTCAAAATCTATATGTATGCACAACAAATGGCAATCAAATTTATTATGATATAATATACAAAACAATATATAAATATCAAATATAAAAACTAAAGCCACTGTTATATATATATATATATATATTGAGAAAAAATGAGTTTAAAAGAACACAGAGTAAACTAGTAACGAATGAAAAGAAAATGATTTAACAAAACACTGTGGTTTAGAAAACTAAATAACTTTGATTACTCAAAATATAAGAAAACACTGGAAAAGAAAACAAAAAAATATTGTCTTAAGATTGTTATTAACTGTGTTAAGTTTACTATATAAATATATAGTGTGCAATAAACTCATGTATAGTACAACACAATGAAAGAAAATTTGAATAAATAAAAAACTTACAGTTTATAGAGATGCAAAAATTAAAATAATCCAAGTCCTTGTGATATGCATAATTTCCTTAAGACAATTTTGTTCCCTCCACGAATGGTACTTAAGGTTATGAACAATTGTATCCCAGAATAGAACGGATTTCGTTCTTCAAGTAATAGCACTTCAAAACTTAAAAAACCGTCGAACTCAAATCAGTGTTTTGTACTCAAAACTTTTGAGACTATTTATGTATTATGCAGAGACAACGGGAGTGCAGAAAAAATTAATTAATTCCAAATGGTTAGAGGGCATCCATATTTATAGACATCCTCGTACCTATTCGAAATGACACATATCCTTTCGAATAGATATGTCTTTAAAGGAAAGACATATCTTTTAAGAAATGATACTACTTTTATAAAAAGATGCAACTCTTATGAAATGAGACAATTATTATGAAAAGTCACAACACTTAACCAAATTTTATCATTCAATAATACAACAATTCCAACAGTACTTTCATACAAAACACTCTCAAAGATCAAATAGGGTATAACCCCCGAAATAAAGTAACTTTACAGAATTAAACTAGACACATAAAGTTTTATCCGTACCATAAAACTTCTTTAGAACAGAAACAATACTAGTGAAGAAAATGGAGAATGCATCAACAATTAGTCACTGAAAACTTTGCAAAAGGTTAGATAGGTTGATGGAATTTGTAATAAGCGGATACGAAGAAAATGCTTCCCCTATATATTAGTAACAAAGAAAAATCTTGAGTACAATTACATAGAAGTTCCGCTGTTTACGCACACTAATTCCGTTGATTTTGATTAAGGAATTGACAATTTTAACGTATTTTCAATAAAGTTGAGGATCAAAGGATGTAATACGCACATGTCAGATAAAAAAGTGAAATTTCTTGAAAACTTATGGACCAAAGTATAATTTCCCTAATTTATTTATAAATCTTTTAAGGGATTTAAAAAAAAAAAAAAAAAAAAAAAAGTATCTATAAATTTTCAGTTTCTTATTTTTAAAAGGGCTTCATTTATTTGTACCATTAGGTTAGTATTTGAATTACTCCTGTTTAATTACAAACCCTACCGTAGAACCCTTCAATCATTTAAATCTTTTGTTTTTTTTTTCCTCAGAACTCACTTCTCACTCAGCCGCCGCCTACTAAAGGTATTTATAATTAATTCATTTCAATTTTATGATTCAAGAGTATTCAACTATATCTATTTGACTCATTTAAGTCATGGAGAATGATGTTTATAGGTGAGAATGATGTTAACTAAATATGAGAATGATGTTAACTAAATAACTATTACTATATGGTGTACAATTTTTTTTAAGCATTTTACCCAAAAGTTTTTAAACTTTAATTTGTTGTACATTATTTAACATTAAGCACCAATATAGTTTATTTCTCAAGATGCACAATGTTGTATAGTCATTTATATCATTATTTGGCATAAAGAATGACTTCAGAGTTTAAAGTTAAATTATATTTTAGTCCGATTTCATATTTCTAGATTAATATTTAAATATGATTTTTTTTTTTTTTTAACATAGTGGTAAAACTCAATATGTAACTTTTAAACACATTTTTAATTTTAATTACAGTGGGCATTGATATAATGAAGATAAATGTTATCATGCATGAGAGTTTAAATTATTTTAATTGATTACTAATGTTTTGCAATTGAATCTATAAGTGGAACAATGAATTATTTGTAGATGGACATTTCGGTAAATAAACTCACACTTTTTTTTTTTTTTAAAGAAAGTAAAATCACTTGTTATCCAAAAATTTCATTTGGTGGGATATTTTCCCTCCAAAAATTAATATGTAGAAAGTGTTCACCGTTCACAAGTGGTTTTTGAATTTCTTATTTTTAATATTTAATTTTTATGAAACTTTTAATAAGATTAATAAATGATTAAAATATTGTATTTTCTTGAAATTAGGATATTTATTGTAAAAATAATTAAAAATTAATGAAAGTTAATCGATTTTCATTTTTAATTAATAGACTTATATCTCTAGCGACATCTTTGCTACACAAATTGATATGTCTAGCTCGCTAATAACAGATTTTTAGCGACGTATAATACATTATGTGGGATAATATATGATGTCGTTATAATGACAATAAGTAGGAGTAACCAAAACTTTACAATTGCGTCATGGAAAAATGAAATTAATATGTCAATTTGGTGACATATTTTCAATGACACCATACTTAAAGGGTCATCAAATATTGGTATTAGTGACATATTTTTTGATGTAACTAATAATTGCATCACTAATGAGCAATTTTCTTGTAGTGTCATTTGTCCAAATCTCAAGCTCGTTTATCTACCGCTGAGCTACACCCCTGGGGGCTACAACTCGTTGTATCTATAATGTGTAATGTGTAATGATCAGACAATTTTCATACATATTTAAGGTCCCCATTTTCTAGCTTTTGTGCTCGTTTTCAACCGTGTTTTTGTACATAATGCGTTTTTTGAGTCTGGTATAGGTTATATGCCCTAAAATAATGTGTTTTAGCTCAATTGAAGAATTTTAGAGGTTAAAATGCTGAAATTGAAAATCTTCGTGCAGAATATTAAACTTTCAGAGGTCATATATCCCTTCTCAGATCGAACTGCATTTTTTATAACCTATTTCTGGAAAACCCCGGATGTTTACTTTCTAACTCTTTTTACAGATCACAATTTCGAGTTTTCTAGAGAAAGTTATGGTCGTTTTCGTAACAACACATGAAGTTGAAAAAAAAGAGCGACCTCAAGGTGACCTCAACTAAGGTCGCCCCAAGGTTACTTTCCTCTAGGGTTTTAACTATTTTCTCGACTAAAGAGCCTCCAAGTCTCCCCCAGGTCGTCCCAAGGTCGCCTTTTTACCCAAAAAATATTAAAATTCAAGAATTTACCTCATTGCCCTTGACCTAATTCATTCCCCTATATAACCATTGATATTTTATGACCTAAGAACTAGCTTCCTACCAAAGAATATTCACCAAAACATCATCTTTCCATATTCATCTTATATCACCATTCCTTACCAAAGAAATCCACCAAGATTCCACCTTTTCTTAAAAATCCACCACATCCATCATGACTTCATCTTTTTGGGCAATAGGGAGTTGAAAATATTCGAAGGAGAAGAAGATCTAAGTAGAAGAGAAAGCTCTCCACATATTTTTATCTACAACTCTCTCTTTCAACATTATTGTAGAGTCATGTATTTATTTGCTTATATATGTTGTATGGCTTTATATTGTAACATGAGCTAAATTTATAGTACTAAGGCTTGATGAAACCCAACCCTCGACTTTATATATAAACACCACCGAATTTATCCATTTATGCTTATGTTTTGTATGGATGTTTTTGAATACTTAATGCTTTTATTAGATTGATCTCCTTTTGAATGATTTTTGGTTATGTGTTGTCAACCGACCGGAGACGCATACAACGTGTTTAATGAAATGTTCTCTATGCATGTCTAGAAAGGTATACCTACTTATACTAACGTATAGGGCTCTTTTAAGTGCACCAAAGTTCTTAATGAATTTATGCATATATTTCAGGGTAATCGAGAGATAGGTTTTAGGTATGTGGGAATGTAATTTCTATAACTCGACCGAGAGTAGATATTATTGTTGGGTGCATGAGTCTACAATTCACATTTACACAAATTAAATATTTAGGTGAGTTTAGGGCTTTAATTGAAGAGGGTTAGATGGATTCTAATCTTAGTATATTATCTCTCATTATTACATTTGATTTCATTACTTGTCACTATTTTACCATCTTAGCTTAAAGTTAGTTGAATAATATAATTTAGTTTAATCATAGGTTTTAAATATGAAAATCATCTTTTATCGATTGTTTGAATAGCAATTTGGTTAATTAATTTCGGTAATCAATCACTCAGTTTTCGTGGGAACGAACTTTACTTGTTATTGTACTACATTCACAACCTTGTACGATTGCGAGTGCCACTTTAGGAGTGGTCATGTAACATTTAAAGCAATACAATTTTTGTATTTGAACCAACACAACATGTGAGCATGACACGTTTTCATGATTGATTATATTAGACCATATCGAATAACTTTAAATTGTATAATAGCGACAATATGAGGTTGGTCTAATAGTCAATCCCTCACACCTATTTCATGAGATTTTGGGTTTGAGTCCTGCCCCTAGACTTGACACGATTCCGGTTTCGGTTCTGAACCAACGATTCCGGTTCTATGGTTAGGTGGAACCTGCAGCTCTGAACCTGAATTTTTTTTTTTTTAACATTACAAAATATTACATTTTATTTATAAAAAAATAAAATTTTAGAAAGGACATTGTAGAGTATTGAGTCATGGCTCATAACCTTTGTCCAAGTAATTAATTTTTCCATTCCCTTCTCCTCCTTTTTATATAGGTTAGGCATCTCATTCACTTCTCTATTTATCCAATGTAGGATGTGGGATAAGAAGTCATATTATGTATTTTTAACAAATATTTATATAGTGCAATATCTGTGGCCTTTGTCTTTAGCATGTTGGAACTGATGAGGAGATAGCAACTATTATTGGGTATGAGGTAATAATGTAATATATTGAATCCTTTAAATGTGTAATGTGTTTTGTAGTGGCATTTGTATGTTAGTTTTGGTAGATTGCCGGTTTACATCTACAACCTTTTTCGATGTGTGTTATGTGAGCTTTTCCAATTCTTTTAGAATCGCATTTAATTGTTCTTCATATGCCGCACATAGTCGTTTACATTTTTGCCTTTCATTGTACAACTCAACTGATAGTTCTCGAATTCTCTTATCCTTCTCATCCTACAAAAAATCATAAATCGGGGGTGAATACTTCGGTCATAATAGAAATTGTTGCAATAATTAACACTGTTAAAAATAGAGGAATATGTTTAGAACTCTGATTGAATGTGTAGAATTGAGTGTTTAGGTGGTTGTGGGAAGAATTATTTCTTCCCACATCCCACATTGGATAAATAGATAAGTGAATGAGATACCTAACCTATATAAAAAGGTGGAGAAAAGAAGGGAAAACATAATTACTTAGACAAGGGTTATAGGCCAAGGCCTAATACTCTACGATGTCCTTTCTTTTTTAAACATTTTATTTTTATAAATAAAGTGTTAATTTTTTTATTTAAAAAAAAAAAAAAACTTGGAATCGCCCGGTTCCGCAAAACTTGGAACCGGAACCAACCTCCCCCTATTTCGGTTTTTCCGGTTCCGATTCCAACGGTTCGAACCGAAACATTGCCAGCCTCACACCCCCCCCCCCACCCCCCCCGAATTATTATAATATTTCAACCAAAATAAAATAAAATTGTATAGTATCATTTGTTTTACCATCTTTAAAAAATTTGTCATACCATGTCATATCATATTCAAAAGGGATATTATTATTTCCCCCCTAACGTTTGCATCATCATCGTTTTACCCCCTCTAGTTTCAGAATTAGCCATTTTCCCCCTTACCATTATCCAACAGTCCCAAACGTCAACAAAAGTGAGTTGACTGTTAAGTTTTAAGGGTAGTTTAGTATTATAATAAATAAATGAATAAAACAGGAAAAAAAGATTTTTGTATTAAACAAAAACAAATCTAGCAATCAAATGAATCAATAATGAAAGAGAAAAAACACAACAACAAAAAAAATCCTTTTTAGCAAAACAGATCAGGTATTTGCAATGCCAGATATGTTGGGAGCAGCTCAATGAAAGCCTCAACCTCTCCTTTCCCGCCTCCGCCTCTCTCACCACCGTCGTCGCCACCATCACCGTCTCCCACTTTGCTCTCTTCTATCTTTCTTTACATCCACCACTCTCTGGGATCTCTTTTTATTTTTTTTCTTATTCTCTTCTCTTCAATGGATGTTTTGGTTTTATTTGAGTGGGATTGATGTTTGGTAATGTTCGGGTTTTAGATAGATGATGGTTGCGGATTTTGGTTTTTGTTTTGGCAATGATTCTTTTTTATGGTGGTTATGATTTTGTGGTTTTATTGGCTTCGATCTTAGTGGCGGCGACGGTCAGAAAGAGATCAGTTTCTTTAGTTGGTGTGATTTTAGTGGGTTAGGTATGTGGCTAGGGTTTGTGTTTGAGTGATGGTGGATTAAGTTAAAGTTAGGGTTTGGTTTTGATGGTGGTGATCGGTGAAGATGATGAAAGAAATAAAGAAAATTAGATTTGTTTAATTAAATTTTTTTAAAAAATAATAGATCTTTTGTAATTAGTTATGTGCCCTTTTTTGATATTTTCCTTTAAATTATTTTAAGGGCAAAGAAGTCTTTTAATTTATTCCAACTAATGAGTAAAGGGTAATTCAGTATTTTTACCTACTGTCAGTGTCAGACAATAACGATGGTTAAAGATTGATAACAGCAAGGGGGGAATGACTAATTCTGAAACTAGAAGGGTTAAATGACGATGATGCAAATGTAAGAGGGCAAAATAATAATATCCCTTTAACTTATGAGAAATGCTATACAACTCAAATACTCAAATGATATGGCAAGTGAGTTGTTATTACAACATACAACATAGGATGATGTACTGGTTAATGAAAAAAAAAAAAAACCACTTATCACATCATTTGAGTTGAAATTTGGACTAAAATTTTAAAATATCTAGCATTAGTATTAACTTATTGATATGCCTTTCAATATATATATATATATATATATATATATATATACTTATTGATATGGACTTACAATAGTTATATATAAAATGAAACATTATATGATCATGTGACTTATATCATGTACTTTTTATCGACCAATTACCTTTAAGTATCTTTTTTATTGTGAATATATATTTTTAATAAAATTTCACTTGTTTTTAAGAATCATTTAAATAATAATATATAAAATAAGTAACTTAGGGGTAATTAGGACATTTTATAGTGTTTGACTGGTCAATAGAAATCCAACGGTCTATAGTTAGATCAAAGATATTAAACTATAATTTTGACAAAATTTCATTCTATCTACAATTTCACCTAAAGTTAGGGAACTTATTGCAATTTACCCTTCGTAAAAACGTAAGTATTGTATTTGTATCTTAGATGTCGATATTGCTACCCATAAATATGATA
Source organism: Acer negundo (assembly GCA_035582765.1). Taxonomy (NCBI): domain Eukaryota; kingdom Viridiplantae; phylum Streptophyta; class Magnoliopsida; order Sapindales; family Sapindaceae; genus Acer; species Acer negundo. The sequence continues at coordinate 8,524,742 of CM069241.1, read as the reverse complement.
AGTACACCCATATTTTAATAAAAATTTAATTTACAAAAATAGCTCAATAGAAATTTACCAATAAGGACAAATTGGTTTAATTTAAAAAAATTTAAAAAAAATTTTTAAAAAAAAAAAAAAAACTATGTACACCTATTATTACACTCATATCTTTAACTATATCTCTTTTTCAAAAAATTTAAAAATAAAATAAAATAAAATAAAATATTTTTAAAAAAAAACTAAACTAAACCCTAATTAAACCCTAATTCTATTTCAAGTATCAAAATCTCTCGTTATTATAAAATAAAGTAATAGAAAAAGAATTTTCAAAGGATTCTAATCATACAGAGGTACTTATTTTTTATTTTTTTTGTTATGGACTCTATCAATAAACAAAAAGTAAAAAGTAATTTTTTTTAAAAAAAATAACAGTACATATTGTTGTGTATCCAGGAAATCAGTGGTGGTTTGACTGTTTGAGGATGCGAAATCTATTGTAATAGATATCAACAACTTGACAGAGTTGAGTTCTCTCTGTTTTCATTTCCCTAAAGTATAGCTTCTCAAACTGTTCCTTCAAAAAAGCATAGCATGAAATTCTTGGGGAATGTGATTATTATTAACGTGGATGATTCTTGAGTTTTGTAAATGTTGAGAAGATATCTGATGCAGTTACTGATGGCAAGAAAATTACTACGACCGTACTGTATTTTCGAGTCTGTAGAACTTAAGAATTTATCATTTGTAAAATTCGGTGTATTAATAACTTAATAGGGTTATAAATAAATTGTATTAAAACGAATATATTCATTTAAATTAGAGTACTATTGACATTAAGATTGATGCTTATAATAATTATTTAATTTTAAATTTTAGACATGGATGATGGGTTTACTTATAATTATTTAGGATTGATAAATATTTTTATGTTTAAGATATGTTGTTAGGTGGTTTTCTGTTAAAGTCAAGACTTCTCTAAAGTATAAACTCTACAAGAACCCTTTAATGACAAAATCGTAAAGCCCAACGGGCCAAATCGAAGGGTACTAGAAAGACCCGATGATAAAAAGTGGTTAAGACTAATATGTATTATAAATAAACGAAGACTAACCTTATGGAGGGGATATTTGCATCCCTCTAAATTGTATATACACCTCTAAATTGGTAGTTTTTCAAATTCTAATATTATTTTAAAGTAAAATTATTAAAATAATTATAAACACTATATATATATTATATATATATATAATTATAAACGCTTTACATTTTAACAAACATGTAAAGTTCTTTTGATCAAAACATTAACTATTTATTAAATAAAATTTTAAATATTGATAATTTAAAATTAAAGAAATTAAATAACTATTATAAAAATAAAAATTGAAAACCATCTGATTTAACAGTCTAAAAAAAAAACCATCTGATTTAATTAATTTATAAAAATAAAAAAAATAAAAAAATAAAAACCTGAGTTAATAAGCAAAAGAAGAGTAAGGAGCTGCGGCACTACCAAATCTGAAAGGAGTCGCACCTTCTCATGTACTTTGGATTTATTTGAATTATTTTTTAAATTTATAGTATTTAATCCAAAGTTAAAATAAATGACTTAATTATTAAGAAAAAAAAATAATATATCGGAAAATATTTGGGTGTGTTTACAAACAATAACATTTTTTAAAACAATTAACAGGGTGTACAAACCAGAAGAGATGTACATACATATTTATGTAAGTGCAAATATATTACTCTCAACTCTTTAGGATTAAAGAATAAAATCGTGAGTTTCAATGAATTAAAATAGACAATACTTATAATCCTTTTGTGTATATAAATACAAATTTTAGTGTCAATAAAATTAGATTTTCAGGCCTCACATAATCACATGTGATAGTTGGCCGGTATTATGAGAAAGATAATATTTAAGTGTTGACCGGTTAACACCTAAAATGATAACCCACTAATTAAAGTGTAACACGTGGTCCAGTTTATGAAGAATGTAAAAAAAAATAATAATAATAATAATAATAAATAAATAAAAAATACCATATACTTGGATGCTGACCGGTTAGCAATCAAATATTATCATTATAGGAATAGATATTTCGATGTTTGGATTGAATTATGAAGAAACCGTAGATATAGTGTCGAATTATTTATTTATTTATTATTATTATTATTATTATTATTATTATTATTATTATTTTAAAAAACAGTTGATTTAACTTAAATTGAAGGTCGGTGAAGAATTCCTTGATAATAGTACAAAAAATATAAATAAAAAAAAACCGTGTACTTAATCCAAAAGCGCTTTACCGCGGCGTGCTTCCTGTAAGTTGTAATTAATTAAATAGATTAGATAAAGCAATTAATCCATAAACCTGGGAGCCAAATCCAGCAAATTCTCTCCCAGTTTTCCCAAAACCATTGACTTTAATTTCCGTCGGAAAAACAACAACCCCAGTTTTATTATTATTCTTCTATATAAATGCATGAACCAAACCACACTAAATTTCACTCAACAACACAACGAATCTCTGCTAAAAAAAAACCATCAAGATTTCAATTTTCAACCACTCTCTTTATCAAAAACATCTGTTCCCTGATTTTCTGATCAGAGAAGTAATTAAGTGTAAGTAATTAAGAGAGCAGAAATGAGCAGTAACTGCGGTTTTAAGTTTGATAATCATGATGAGGTGGCATTCAAGTCTGTAAATGAAGAGCAGAAGAGGAAAATAGGTGAAATTGCAGATTCTAGGTGGACTTCTGGTGGGGTTTATAATGATCATCATCAAGTCAAGAGGGTGATAAATAATGGTACTGCTACTACTGGGGATGACAACATCAGGAGGAGGAGAAGACAAGAGAAGTCTGAGATGCTCTTTCACCTAATTTGTTGGGGACCCAATTAATTATTTAATCTTTTTTTTATTTGTTTTGTTAAGGCTTTTATATATATATATATTACCTTTTTATTTGTTTTAGTTTGAAATTTTGGCTGTTCTATATTGAAAGGCTCTCCTACAGTTGTACGATTGCATTTTGATAGTTGTTGACACGTAAATAGATATGAAGTATATTAGATAGACAGTCAGATAAAATATCTGTATCCAATTCTACTGTTTAAAATATTAATTTGTTTGATTATTATTTTATTATTATTTTTCTTAATCAAACGAATTTTTATATTTATCTCCATGACTAAATAACTGTTTAATAAGGCCTCGAAAAAATAAAATTCAACTTAAAGGTGTCTATAATTTTTTTTACCGCGTCAAATTAACATTAAGCAACAAGAATTGAAAACTATGGTAGACTATAATATATATATATACAGAAGATCAACATCACTTGATTAGAAGAGCATGATTAGACATTCCTTTAAAATAAGCATTCTGAATAAATATATTATCGGATATTTTTTTTAAATCAAAATAAATTATAAAAGAAACAAAAAATGTAAATACGGATACTAATTAAATTTTATATTACGAATTATTTTTTATTAGTGACAACAATAATCTCTCTTTCAATGTAAACATACATGAAGTTTGTTAAGAATTCATTTTCTATCTTATTGCGAAATGATGTTCTGATAATTTTCATTGCTGAAAAAAATAATAATTTAAGTATACAATGTTCTTATATTATTATATTAGTTTGATTCATTAGAAATATACTAATATAATGGTCTGAAAAATTTAATGAAATTCATATAACAATATCGTTACTTTGTAAATTTAAATTGGATTACTCCTAAAATCTCATTAACTAAAAATTATAGTTACCATAAAACTTTAAAACAAAATAAATATTTAAAGCTATAATATTCACCCAAAAATATATAATTTGAAGATTAATTGTTGGATGTTGATAAAAAGATTGAGTCAAATTTGAGTAAATTTGAAGAATAATAAGAACGAATTGTTATTATAAAACAAAGAAAAGAAAAAGAAAAGAAAATTTCTTTAATTAATTTTTTTTTGTACCATCCTTTTTTTTTTTTTTTTTTTTTTAATGGGGAGCGTACCCTCGCCCCCACACAGTTACGTTTCTGTTGGAGAAACATATTCGAACACAATGTCTATTTATCCTATTTATCATATAAAATTTTCACAACCCATTACAGCATTAGAAATGTTCTTAGCATTGTTAAAATCTTAAAATATTAACACGAAGATATTTTATTTTGTAAAATTTTATTTAGATTTTATCTTATTTGTTTTTGTTATTTACATATTTTACTAAAGTTTCAACAAATTGGTGGAGTACGTTGACTTGCCTCTATATGGGTTAAGACGTTAAGTTTTTGAAAAAAAAAAGTAATATTTATAGAACAAACAATATTACATAGAATTTAGTAATCTAATATATTTGTATATGATCATAATATCTTATTGTACTTATTAAAATAGGAAAGTCTCAATAAAGATTAAATCTCTTGTATTAAAATAAGAGGTTATGGATTAATTTCTCATGCACCAACTTTCAAACAAGTTTAATAAATCTGAGTCATGTTTAATTGTTATATATACAATGAATAATACATCATGATAAGTAATCTAAATGGCAACAACACTAACTATATAATAGTTGAACCCACGATAAAAATTTGTTCTAAATTAATGATTTTTATTAATGATAAACAAAAGATAACATACTTCGGATCAAAATTGACTCCAACTAAGACTAAGGGCCAGTTTGGTATTGTTTTTAAAAAGTTAAAATCAGATTATTTTATAATTTTGATATAAAATGATATTTGATAAAACTTCCAAAAGTGATTAATTGATAATCTGGTAATTTTTGACTGTGATTTTGAGAAGTAGGTGGAGAGTTACCTTTTGAAAGTGATTATGGAATAATCTATTTCAGTATTTAATGAATATTTTAAAATATCATTATTATCCTTATAAAATCAAGTTAAAATCATTTATATACTTTGTTTCATCTTAAAATTAAATATTTTATTTAAATATTGATTCGATTTATAAAAAAATTTTAAAATATTTTTATTGTTCTTATGGAATTTTTTTTTTCTAATTTAAATATTCTACTTAAATATTGATTTAATATATATAATTAATGAAAAAAAAATGAAATAGGGTCCTAAACTCATGTATATTTTAATCATTGTAACTAATCTTAGAATTTTTGTTATAAAATGACCAAACACATGTATACTGATTTTGAGCTATACATTAGTTTTAACAATACAATTAACAAAATATCAGCTGATTAACAACTGATTATTTCTTCAGCACAGCTAACAGTGATTATTATAAAACTCCTAACCTTGTAAATAAAGAAAAAAAAAATCACAAAATTTAACTAAAAAGATAATTTCGGTTATCAACAATTTTTAAAAGAAGTTAAACGAACTCAACAAATACAAAATGTATTGAAAACGAAAATTCATATAAACAGTTATTAAGATTTGAAACTATTGCATAAAAAGGGAAAAAACATAAAAGGAAATTTGAAATGGTTGAATTTGGGAAAACAGTAGCACATCACAAGTGTCTCCCTCTATGATTAGTGTAGCTCTCGTTGAGATGTCTCTAACGATATATTACGGATTAGAATCAAAAATCATTTATCCCTTTCTACGGTTATCATAAGTGGTCTACATGTCCCTAGAGTGGTCCGACATTACTATACTACCAATAAATAATGTAATTGTTTGATTATACACTTATACAGTGAAATGAAATTCTCATAAATAATTGAAAATAATAATTAATATTTTTAAAAGGTTAATTTTGGTAATTTCCCTATAGTTTTATTGGTAGGTCTCGACATCATTCAAAAACAAAAAACAATTAATTTTGTAAATCTGAGATGCTCTTGCACCTAATTGTTGGGGACCCAATTAATTATTTATTCTTTTTTTATTTGTTTTGTTAAGGAATTTATAGTCATTATTATAACCTTTTTATTTGTTTTAGTTTGAAATTTTGGTTGTTCTATATTGACAGGCTCTTGTACAATTTTACCATTGCATTTCAATAGTAGTTGACACATCAATAAATATGAAGTATATCGGATAGACAGTCAAATAAAAAATCTGTATCCGATGCTAATGTTTAAAATATTAATTTATTAATGATTGATTATTTTATTTATTATTAATAATTTTAATCAAACAAATTTTTATATTGAGTCAGCCTATAAAATAGTTGCTAACAAAGCCTCTAAAAATAAACATTCAACTTGATGGTGTCTATAATTTTTTTTTACCACATCGGATTGACATTAAGTAGCACCAATTGTTATTGGAGAGTAGGGATGTAACTAGGTTTGAAAACTAGGGTATGTAGGCTAGATTTTTTATTTTTTATTTTTTTTATTTTACTAAACATCAACATCACTTGGTTAGAAAGACATAATTAGACGTTCTCGTAAAATGCACATTAAGAATAAATACGTTATTGTTATGAAAATATTATTTATGTGGATGTCCACATTTATATTCTTTATACAAGTAAATTGCAAACTCTTCATCTTCCCACCATCTCCTTAACACCCAAATTTTATGATCCAATTTTTGATCATTATGAGGTGTTATGATATTGCATTTTCATTTGTGTAACCATTAGATTGTAAGGCTATAAATGAGCCATTACATGTTGTATTTGTACCATTGAGAAATATTGAGGAATAAAAGAATATCTTTTCTTGGACTACTATTTTCTCTCATTTCTTGTTTTATATTTATGCTATTATGTTCTTGTTTATTTTATTTATTTTATAACATTTATCAGATTTTATTTTATTTTTAAAAAGTCAAAACAAATTATAAGAGAAACAAAAAATGCAAATACGATCACTAATCAAATTATATCCTACGATTTTTTTTTTTTATTAGTGACAACGATAATCTCTCTTTCAATCTAGACATACACAAAATTTGTTAAAAATTCATTTTCCATCTTAATTCGAAATAATTTTCTAATAATTTTAATTGCTGAAAAAATAATAATTTAAATATACAATGTTCTTATATTATTATATCAGTTTGATTTATTCAAAATATACTAATATAATGTTCTGAAAATTTTAATAAAATTCATATATCAATATCGTTACTTTGTAAATTTAAATTGGATTACTCCTAAAATCTCATTAACTAAAATTATAGTTACACTTAAACTTTAAAACAAAATAAATATTTAAAACTATAATATTCACCCAAACATATATATAATTTAAAGATTAATTATTGGATGTTGATGAAAAAAGGTTGAGTCAAATTTGAGCAAATTTGAAGAATGATGATAAAGAATTGTTATTATAAAAAGAAGAAAAAGAAATGAAAATTTATTTATTCTACTTTAAATAGAAAATAACATTAATTCTTTAACTAATTTTTCTTTGAAAAAAAGTTCTTTAATTAATTTTTTTATACCATTTTACTTTTTTAAAAAAAAATTATTCTTAAATTGGATTACTCCTAAAATCTCATTAACTAAAATTATAGTTACCCTTAAACTTTAAAACAAAATAAATATTTAAAACTATAATATTCACCCAAACATATATATAATTTAAAGATTTTATTATTGGATGTTGATGAAAAAAGTTTGAGTCAAATTTGAGCAAATTTGAAGAATGATGATAAAGAACTGTTATTATAAAAAGAAGAAAAAGAAATGAAAATTTATTTATTCTACTTTAAATAGAAAATAACATTAATTCTTTAACTAATTTTTCTTTGAAAAAAAGTTCTTTAATTAATTTTTTTATACCATTTTACTTTTTTAAAAAAAAATTTATTCTTAAATTGGATTACTCCTAAAATCTCATTAACTAAAAATTATAGTTACCCTTAAACTTTAAAACAAAATAAATATTTAAAGCTATAATATTCACCCAAACATATATAATTTAAAGATTTTATTATTGGATGTTGATGAAAAAAGATTGAGTCAAATTTGAACAAATTTGAAGAATGATGATAAAGAATTGTTATTATAAAAAGAAGAAAAAGAAAAGAAAATTTATTTATTCTACTTTAAATAGAAAATAACATTAACTCTTTAACTAATTTTTCTTTAAAAAAAATTCTTCAATTAATTTTTTTATACCATTTTACCTTTTTTTTTTTAATTTTTTAATTTTTTAATTTATTTTATTTTTATTTTTTTTTAAAGGGGGGCTTGAGCCTAGTGGTGGCAAAACAAGCCGTCCCGATCCATTAGGCCCGTTTTGCGTAATGGGTTAGGCCGGGCTCTACCGGTTAGGGAAACAGGCGAGGGTGGGTCGGCCTGTTTGTGGGGAAAGGTGGGCCAAGGCTAGTCCCAGACCTGTGCTAGGACGGGTCGAGCCTGTGGCGGCTCAGCCTATTAAGGCCTTAACTGGCTAAGATCAACGGGCTTCAAATTTTTTTAAAAAAACAATTTTTTTTTTAAGTTTTGGATTTTTTTTTCTCCCCCAGCGGTGACTCTTGGTTAATTACAAACACTACCCCTCAATTCAAATTTTGGAATTTTTTTTATGGCGAACCCACTAGAAAATTTTTTTTGCATATTTTTTAAGGCCCGCGGGCCCGACGGGCAGTATTGGACCCGACCTACGACAGCGCCACCAAGGCCCAGCCTAGACTGCTAGCTTAACAAGCTTGGCCCTGCCCTGTTAAGTTGTCGGGCCGGCAAACGAAACGGACCGGCCCACCACAGCCCGACCCATTTTGCCAGCACTACTTGAGCCCACCCTAGCCCCCACACAGTTACGTCTCTATTGGAGAAACATATTTGAACACAATGTCTATTTGTCCCATTTATCATATAAATTTTTCACAATCCATTATAGCATTGGAAATGCTCTTAACACTATATTAAAATCTTAAAATATTAGCTACGAAGATATTTTATTTTCTTATACTCACGGTAGTGCAAAGCTTTGTAAACTTTTATTTAGATTTTATCCTATTCGTTTTTGTTATTTACATATTTTACTAAAGTTTTATCAAATTGGCTTCTCCAAATTGGTGGATTTGACTTTGTGTCTGTAGGGTTAAGACGTTAAGTAAAAAAAAAAAAAAAAGGTAATATTCATAGAACAAACAATTTTTTTTTTTTTTTCTTTGAAATACAGAACAAACAATATTACATAGAATTTAGTAATCTAATATATTTGTATATGATCATAATATCTTATTGCACCAATTATGAAGAAATATACAAAGAACACTTTAATGTCATTTGTTGTATCTGAAATTAATGAGTCCAATACATGTCTGTAGCTCATGTCAACAAGTTAAAAATCAAACTAAATGGATTGCATTATTAAAAGAGGAAAGTCTCAATAAAGATTAAATCTCTTGTATTAAAATAAGAGGGTACGGTTATGGATTAATTTATCATGCACCAACTTTGAAATAAGTTTAATCCGAGTCAAGTTTAATTGTTATATATACAATGAATAATACATGATGATAAGTAATATGACCAAGTGAAAACAATATAATAGTCGAATCCACGATAAAATTTTGTTCCAAATTAATAAACGAACTTGACAAAAACAAACTGTATTGAAAACGAAAATTCATATAAACAATTATTAAGATTTGAAACTATTGCATAAAAAAGGAAAAAACATAAAAGGAAAGCTGAAACGATTGAATTTGGTAAAACAGTAACACATCACAAGTGTCTCCGTCGATGACTAATGTAATTCTTGTTGAGATGACTCAAACGATATATTATGAATCAAAATCTGAAATCATTTACCCCTTTCTACGGGTTTTCATAAGTGTTCTACATGTCCCTAGCTAGAGTGGTTCGATATTACTATGCTAACAATAAATAATGTAATTGTTTGGTTATACAGTGAAATGGAATTTTCATAAATAATTGAAAATAATAATTAATAATTTTAAAAGAGTTAATTTTGGCAATTTTCCTATAGTTTTTTTTTTTGGTAAGTCTCGAACTCGAAGTCATTAAAAAAACCAAAAACAAAAAATAATTTTAAATTAAAATATTAATTGGTATTATTGTAGAGTGACGTGGAAGAATGAAGAAAAACAGTGTCATTATTAATATACTGTAGGCTGTCAACTACAAACAGCAACAAATTAGAGGCCCAGTTGAGTAGCCGACAAATTATAAATGCAGTTATCTGCAACCTGATTCTCCATATACGCAAAAGACATGCCCTTACTGTCTTTTCCACGTGAAATCCCACCTGCGTGAACCACAAACTCCTTTCACGTTTCACATCTGCTGCGCTGTCGCTCGCTTATTGCCATATTGGTAATGTATTTATCCACCAATTTACGCTAATAATACTTGTACTTATCCTTAATTTTCCTTATTTAAAAAAAAATATATGAAATCGGATGAGTCATCCGATCAGTCGGAATATACATGTTACTATCGATTATGTTATTATGTTATTATGTTATGTAAATGTGTAACTCGAGTATTTATTCCGACAACGTTTTAGGCAAGTCAATGGTTCTGATGAAATATGTATAGAAAAATCAATAATTTATACGTGTAATTTGGATATCTATTCTGGAAACATCTTGTATGAGTCAAAGATTTGTCCGGACATATAAAGCAATATCAATCATGTACACGTGTAGCACAAATATCTATTCCGACAACATTTTGGACAAGTCCATGATCCGTTGAAATATGCATATCAAGATCAATCATTTACACATATAACTCAAATATTTATTCCGACAACATCAGAGAAAGATCTCTCAAAATAATAGTACATGTGAGGCCTTATCGAAATATGTACATGTCAATCAATCATGTGCACGTGTAACTCGAATATCTATTTCGACAATATGTGAGAAAGATGTTTTAAAATAATATTGATAAGAAAACTCTCCACACATACTTATAAAATATGTATTGTGGTATATAATGTATGGTGGTACTTGCATCATCACCATTAAAGTGATGTCCTTTTAAGTATCCTAAGGTATAATATGATTTCTAGTTTTTAATATTCCAACAGTTAATTGTCTTAAAATAATCACTTTATAACAAATATTAAAATTTTAAGTTGAGCATTTTATTTTTTAAATCGTTTAAAACAAGAGATTATGTTGGTTTCGATAAAAGAATAGTTTAATTAAACATTGTAATCATATTGTCAAGATTCTTAATTTATAATAAAAATTTATATCAATTCACAACAAACAAAAACTCTAACAATCATTGTTCATTGTTATTATGTTATCACTTTAATACATAAAATTGTATTTATACAATTATAATTACACATAGGAGCGAATAGAGAATGTATCAATTTCTTTGAATAAAAAAAAATATATATAAAAAAAAAAACAATTTTTATTAAAAAAATCTTGATTTATTTGAACCTCATATCTGAATATGATAGATTATAGATACCATTAATAGTAATAAATTTGGTACAATAACACCACTCATATAGTTTAATATTTCATATACCTATAAACTTAATAAAATAAGTAGTCATTGTCATTAATTATTATTATTATTCTTTGTCACACTTACTCCCATATCATTTGTTTATCTAATAAAAAAAACTAAAGAGTAATATTTAAGAATTTGGCCATCTTCTAATTTAAATTTTAAATCTAGACCCATAAGAATCATCATCATCATAGGATATCCAATCATTATTAAACATATGATTATCATTATTTAATCAAAGTTGATGCGCATTTCCCATCACTTCTTTAATATATGCATTCGAGTCGTACATTTTTCTATTAAATTTTGTAAAATACGAAAGATCTTAGAAGTTTAGATGGATTTAGGATATGGATGGAATTACTTGTAAAGTGATGTAACATAGAAAAGCTTATTATGTCATAATTCATATATGGTGTGCAATCATGAAAAACGTACAAGCACCCAGATGCACGGACACTAAACCCAAATTGAAATCCAATTAAATCAAAATCTTCAAATCCGACATGTTTAAACTCGTGAGCACCCACTCACACACGACACACCGCTTCATCAAATCCAAACTCCTTTTAAAAGACAAAACCAAACTCCAAATACACAAGAAGGATTGAAACCAAAAAAAAAGAGTTGCTTACAAGTTACAAGTTTACAAACTCGTACCGGCACACTGTACGGTTACCGGTGACCGATGGCAGTCGCCGAACGGCAAAAGTCAAGCTCAGACATGAAACTCTTCAGTCTCTGTCCCTTTTGGCAGTCCGCAACCACCACTACCACCACCACCACCACCACCTCCTCTTCCTCTTCCTCCACACAAAACCTCAACAGTCACGGCAACAGCAACCGATTCGTCGACGTTCCCAATTCCAGACCCGCCGCCAAAACGGTGTCTTCCGTCGCCAGATCCCTCCTCCCTCCACGGCGTCGCCTCCGGCTCGATCCTGCTAATACTCTCTACTTCCCCTGTACGTCGTTGCTTTTAAAGTCAGCGCTGACTTTAAATTTTTTATAAAAAAATTCATTTTTTTTTCTCTCTTTTTTTGGGTTGTTTTTTATGATGTTTGGAATTACTTTTATTGTTTTATTGAAGCAAAATTGTGTTTTTTTTTTTAAACAAAAAATTTCATTGTTTTGCAGATGAACCCGGTAAGCAAGTTAGAAGTGCGATAAGGTTGAAGAATACAAGCAGGTCTCATGTAGCATTCAAGGTGCTGCTGACTTTATTTTATTTTATTTTACTAATTATAAAATTGTCTTATTTTATTCAAATTTCCTCTGTTTTGAACAAATCCAGAGATCCCATTATTATTATTTTTTTGTTTATGATCCTTGTTGTCAGTTTTGCAGTAATTTTTTGTGTTTTTCGATGTTTCAGTTTCAAACAACTGCACCAAAGAGTTGTTTCATGCGTCCTCCTGGTGGCACCCTTGCTCCTGGAGAAAGCATCATTGCTACTGGTAAATTAACATTTTATTTTCATTTTTGATGTGGGTTTGATTTTATGCTATTGCAAATGTTGTTCAATTTTTTATTTTTTATATATTTTTATTTTGGTTGAATAATGGGTCATTGCTTGTGTTTTAGTAGTGGTCAATTTTTGGGTTTTTTATTTTTAATTTCTCTAGATTCATTTGGGGTTCATTTTGTTTTTTATTTACGGTGGATTGTAGTGTTTAAGTTCGTGGAGCAGCCGGAGAACAACGAAAAACTGCCATTGGATCAGAAGAGCAAGGATAAGTTCAAAATCATGAGCCTTAAAGTGAAAGCAGGAATAGACTATGTGCCCGAGCTGGTAAGTTGTAGTAGGCTGGTTCTTGCGATAAATGGCGATATACCTACTGCTTTTTCTCTATAATTTGGTTGTTTGGATGGTTGGTGTTGCTAAATTGTTGTGATAATGTTTGACAGTCCCCTGAATTTAATGAACAATGAGCTCGTATTTTGGTTGAATGTATCGGTTTAAGATCCATGCTACTCCTTATAGTAGGACATTGAAACATGAAGGTGTTGCAGATGTTTCTTTTTCCTCAATGTTTCCAATGTTTGTTTGTGGAAGCAGTTTTGTTTAGAATTTTAATCCAGAGCTGTGTCAAGCTGTTGTTAAAGCTTCATTTTATTCGTGTGATAGTTATTTATGAATGAGGTTTCTACTAGTTTCTCTGTGTGACATGTACGATTCAACTTGATTGTATGTTAAAATTGTTCGCTTTTTGAGTGTATATTCACGTGCTGGTATTAAATCGATCCCAAAATTTATTACTTTGCCTATTCTTTAACAGTTTGAAGAACAAAGGGAGCAGGTAACAGTAGAGCGAATCCTGCGGGTTGTATTTCTAGATGCACAACGTCCTAGTCCTGTAAGTATGATAATAGTTCCGATAGTTTGCATAGTTTCTGCATACTTGCCTTCATTGTCGGTGTACACAATAAATGATCTTAGTTCTTATTTCTTGGTTCTTTGGCACAAGGCCTTGGAAAAATTGAAGTGTCAATTAGATGAAGCTGAGGCTGCTGTTGAAGCACGCAAAAAACCTCCACCAGACACGGGTCCGCGGGTTGTTGGGGAAGGTCTTGTTATAGATGAATGGGTACGATCGCCAAATCTGTCTCAATAAATGCTCAAATTACCTGAATCTCACTTCTCGTTTCACATGTTATAACATTTTTGTTACCTTCCATTTTCAGAAAGAACGCAGAGAAAAATACCTGGCTCGGCAACAGGTCGAAGCAGTGGACTCAGTGTAAAGTGCGATTTGCTTGCTCTTGCCGAAACTGGCAGATGAGAAAACAGTCACCTAAGCCCCTCAATCTCGGGTTTGTCATGAGAGAAGGTGGAGTTAATGATTCGAAGTCCAGTAGTTCATGTAGAGCAAATAACCCGTTGTGGCTGCTGTTTTTTCAGAAACACAATTGGGATCGGGGAGGCTGCTGCATGGTACTTGATTTTGTTATGAAACCTCCTCCTGCTTGTAGATAAATGGATTTTGCTTTGTTATAATAATAAATGTAGAACTAAAATGCTACCGGTTCTTCTTTGTGTACATGTTATCTGTTCTTCGCGTACACATCCGGGGTTAGGGCGCTTAGTTTAGATTTGTGTCTGGCTTTTCGCCTTTATACTTAATAGAGTTATTGAATTTCCGATGTTTGTTGTATATTTTGTTCGACATCATGATTTGCCGGTATGTTGCGAAGCTGTTACTATATTTGTGTACTCTGTCCATTAAACTATAATGGATTAATTTACTGTTGTTACAGTAATGTTATTGAGACATTACGGTTTATCAGATGCGATAAATAATTTTGAATATGTTCTTTGTTATTAAGTAGGTCAAAAACATGAGTCAACTTACTGAACATTTTAATCCAGGAGAATTGCTGTTATATGAGTCTTGTAGAGTTGTTCTAAGAACAAGCAGCTTTCAACATGTAATTAATTAATTATATGTTGAATGACATGACTAATACCCAAATAATTGTCCATTCATTGACTTTTGTAGTATATATTTCACATTCAGTTTTTGTCTTCAAATGGTGTATCTGGTTGGCACTGGTTTAGGTGAAACTTCATATCTGCAGGTTTTCTTTGAAAATTCAGCCATTTGAAGCTTTTATGGTTTCCGTTGAGATGTCTGTTTCCATAATCGGAAAAAATCAACTTTCCACAACAATGGAGGTCTTTTTAGCGGTTTTATAAATGATGGTGGGATAATATATATAAAAATTAGATTAATTAGTGCTTGGTCCTCCCGAATTGTACGTGAATTTATAATGTACCTTATGAATATCTTTTTTAGGCGTTAAATCTTTTGAACTCTCATTTTCTTTGCATCAGTTTGTTTTATTGTCCCTTGAGAAAGAGGCATCTATATAAAGGTTGTAAAGAAAATTAGAATTCAAAGGATTTAAAGCTTAAAAAAACATTCAGGGGTATATTGTAAATTCGCGTATAATTTAGGGTCTAGTACCGATAAGTCTAAAATTTAAATATTAACCCACCAGTTCTGCCCACATTGATTTACAATATCTTTGTCTTGGTAATTGGTCTGGCGCTGACTTGAGTTGACCATGCTTACACAGAGAAAATCAAATGGAATTTGACAAAAGAAATGATTTTATTTTATTTTATTTTATTTATTTTATTTTTTAAGCTTTTCTATGTGCTCTGTTTTCTTAATTGACTTTTAAGGGTACGATAATTTTAATGTATGATAATGACATGGTGTTTCTAAGATCGGACCGTTCGGTATTGATTTAATTTAAAGTTATGTTTTTATATGGATAGTCTTCATGCTTATCACAAAACTTTTTGGGGGGATAATCTTCATGATAACAGCTAAGAAAAATCTCTATATCTAATTGTAAAATACCCTACAGATACTTTATACTTGCATAACAGAGAAGAAAAAAAACTCTATATATGTTTGTAAAATATATATGATTCGTTTACTTCTTATATATACTTGTAAAATAAAAATAGTATGTCTTTAGAAGCGTAGCTCAGTTGATAGATGGATAAGCTTGAGACTTAGTCAAATGACTCTCAAATCAACGGTTCAAATCCTATAAAAGGTAAAAGTTAAAAAAAATAAAAAAATAAAAAAATAAAATAAAAAATTTTAATCTAGATAGATATTTGCAACCACAACCAAAAAAAACACGTAGTACGACTGACATGAAAGGAGATGTGCACCGGTGATAAGAGTTGCTTATTTATTAATTAAGCTTACAATATTAATGATAATTATGTTAGGGTCTCTAGACTCTGTATATCTGTTGCTAGTGATTTTAAAATGAAGCGCTAGTTGGTTCTTGCCATTGTAAATATAATCTCATTTTTGTTTATTAAATCACAAAATGTGGAGAGACTCATTCCTTAGTTTGAGAGTTGCTTTCTGAATAGTGTGTTTATAAAGTTTAATCTCGTTAAATTTAGATAGACACTTGACTCATAAAGGTGTTTATATATATATATATATATTTTATAAATAATAATAACTCAAATTTGAACTCAGGGTTACTGATATGATGTGACATATGAAAATTACAAGAGCATTAATCAAAATGGACATATAACAAACCTGTACTAAATAATTCAATCTTGCATGGGTGTGAGGGCAGAGTGTGTTGTTGAGAGTTTAAATTTAAGAGCATGAGTAGTCTCAGGGGAGACTCGGGTAAATGATTCCTAAGTCAACGGTTTGAATCCTACCAATATCAATAACTTCAAAAAAAATATATGGTCTAGATAGATGAATAGATAGATACTTAAAAAAAAAAAAAAAAAAAAAAAATTTTTTTTTTGAGAGTACCGAGTCAACATATTTATTTTTCTTTATAATATAATTTTATTATCATAATAACTGCTTCAAATCCCCAGATATACATGGTCTGATTAGAAGAAATGTTGACCTCAAATGTCTCTACCTTCTGGTAGCTTCTATGCATGGTGGGTAGAACAGCAATAATATCCTCAACCTCCTTATTATTAATTTATTATATGATCTGTTTCTTTTATTTATAATTCATTTCTAACTGAATTGATGCTGCAATGTCATTACATCATGATTGGTTTCTTTCAACTGCCTACTTAATTTGTCAATGTCATTGTTACTCCCATGTCCAAATGTACAGTGACACCAATAATTGAGCAAAGATATTTTACTTATATTATATTATCAAGATAAATTCTTAAATTCATGAAAATGATTTTAGTTCAGATGAATAATTTTTATTAATATTAATCAAAAGTTATAATTGTTATCCCGATCCTGACGTTGAGAGGGTTAACCCATTGTAATTATTATTGCGTTGGTCGAGTTTTAACAATATATGATGGATCTAAAATGATTATAGTTTATCTTTCCAAAAGTGTCCTACGTCAGCATGATTTCACTTGTGTATCATTACATTACCATTATGGCAAATCAACCAATATTGTCAAGTAGACATAACATTACAATAATTTAAAAAAAAAGGAGTAATTGCACGAATCTCCCTTAAATTTAAGCCTAATTGCAGCTAAATGGATCATTTACTTAAAATTACACAAACCTCTCCTTGCATTGGTTGACTTCCGTTAAACTTAACGTTTGACTAAAGTTTTAGAGTAAATGACTTTAATGCCACTATTTGTATTATTTTAAAACCTAAAATAAATAATCAAATAAATATTATATAATAAAATCATTTTTAATAAAAATAATGAGGATAATGTTATTTTTTTTTTTGTAAAGATATTCATTATCCATTTGTAGAGATATATTATATAATATATAATAAAAATGTTGAGGATAATGTGCAATTAACCGGAAAAAATAAGAACAACGTTATCCTTAACATTTTTATTATATATTATATAATATATCTCTGAAAATGGTGATGAATATCTAAAAAAATAACAATATTATCATTATTATTTTTAATAAAATTTTAAATTTTTATTATATAATATTTATTTAATTATTTATTTTAGGTTATAAAATAATACAAATAGGGGCATTACAGTTATTTTATCCTAAAAGTTTGGTCAAAATTAATTTTAATAGAAGTCAACCAATACTAGGGGAGGTTTGTGTAATTTTGAACAAAAGGTCCATTTAGCTGTAATTATACTTAAAATCAGGGCAAGTTTATGAAATTACTTCTAAAAAATCCAAAGGGAAAATTAACTTAGCGGTCAAATGGTCATGAGCAGGCTTGGCCCTGGGTCAAGACGAGAGAGGCGCCTGTCCAAGTCCGATTATATGAGGGGGCCCTTAGTTATATGTTTTAAGTTTTAAAACAAATGTGCCAAAATAGAAATTAAAAAAAAAATTATGATCTAAATTTTTATTTTGGTAAAATAAAGGTCATTAACTCCAAACCTCTTTTTTAAATAATGGCCCAATTTATTCAAAAATTAAAATGTTAAAAAAGGGTCCAAATCTACCTTCACACAATAACTCAATTTTAAATATTGACCTAACTCTCAACTTTTAAGTGAAATTAAAAAAATAAAGATTCAGACAATAACCTATTTTATTCGGTATTTCTATTCAACTTTTGTTTATGTGTTATGAAAAAATTAATTAATTTATATAATAAATGTATTTATAACACGATGATGTTTTATCTTTATTAAAATTATCATTTTTAAATCAAATATATGAAAACATGGTATATATTTGTATATATATATATATCGACAAACTATAAATATGAACAAGAGACCCCATTTTAGATTTTTCACCTTGTGCTTTTAAAAAGTCATGACCGGCCTTAGTCATAAACTACTACAGATGAGAAATTCAGTTCAAATGACCATTTTAGGTTAAAAGTGTGACAGACATTAGACATAGCCATTAAGGAGAAAAATTACCGATTAGCCACATAAATGCTATTAAAATGACTATTAGATGAAAAATTAATGCATTGAGATTCATCCATCTTTCTAAAGTAGAAATAAAAAGTTACTAAGACCATCTTCAACTGGTCTTCAATTTGAAGACTGAAAATGAAATATTCCAGGAATATAATTTTACTACTCTAACCATTCTTCATTTTATAATCTCTAAACAATAAAATATTATTATTTTACTTCATAACTAATATTTCAAACTTTCTTTAATAAATTTGTTTTCTATACATTATCTTATTAGATAATAATTAAAATATAGTCAATATTATACTCGGTTGAAAGATCTCACCAAAATATTTCTAATAGTATAATTTTTATACTAATTATATTTATAAATCAAAAATTATATATGATTAATTGAGTTTAATTAAAAAAGCAGAAAAGTAGATGGAAAGAGAAAATAATAATATTTTAATCAAATAGTGAAATGAAGATCCAATTTTGGATCTTCAATTTTGAAGAACCAAAAGTCATCTTCATTTTAAAGAATGGTTGGAGTTAATATTTTCTTCATTTTGAATAGGGATGGCAAAATTATTCACGGATACGGATATCTGTAAGAATCCGCTCCATTTAAAATGGAGATGGATACTATTATTTCAGGGATGGAGTGGGGATGGAGGTCATCATAATATCCATTTTATTTTTAGGGATGAGGATGGATATTGTCTATAGATATCCATCCCCATCCGGTTCCATTAAAGATTTTAATATTTTAAAAATATAAAAATATATTATGTAATTATTAATTCTAATTATATAAGTTATTATTAATTTTTATATTTGAACTTTATTGGATGTGTTTTTTTCTCTTTAAATAGGATAAAATGTACCGTTACATATGTTAGTTATATATTTTTTTTCTTATAAATTATACAAATTTAAAGTTTTTTCATCGGATACGGATATAAACGGAGCGGGGATGAATGTCTCTATCTTAATTATTGGATTATCTGAATCCGTCCCGCTCATTTAGAAATGGGGATGGATACGGGGATGAAGATATATATCTTAAATGGATATGGGGATGGATATTGATATATTCATACCCAATCCGATCCATTACCATCCCTAATTTTGAAACCATGGTTGGAAAAGGCCTAAGAAAGAGAATTTCATGATGACTTTTGGAAATCAACAATGTTCTTTTATCTCCATTTTTCTTGTAATTATACGCGCACATTCAACTAATTAACCGACTCTTACTCGTCTTTGCACACCACATATAGAGATGATTGATATACATTTGGTAAATAAATTTGCGTTTCCATAAATAATTCAACACGTCTCACCCGCTTTAGCTTTACAGAATATTTTCTTTACGAATCGGCATGATTCCAATTTCCTAGGCAAATCGAATATGATTTCACTGATCCCATACCTCTTATAGACGAAAAAGTAAATATCGATACTATTCCTCGCATGTCCTCGATATTTTCTGTACGATTTTGGAGCTATCGGATATAAAAAATATCATAGAATATCTTAGATATATTTTGAGGGTATTGGCAATATTTTCATCCATATTTCCATAAATTCAAACTTCTGAAATTTGATATTTCCACTGCAACCGATATTTACTTTACTTCAATATTGTTAGGCGATTATTCTGAACAACCCATGACTGTGGATGAGTATTTTCAGACAGTGTCAAGAAAGAATGAATACAAATTGAGATAGAGAATGTTATTGGGCATGTACACTGAATTTTGCTTATATTCTCTGTTTAAGTGAAACTCATGAGATGTGATCTTGAAGAGAAAACTATGGCCACTCATATCATATAGCATGGCCACACACACCTCTTTCTCCATATTTGTTTTTGCTTGTAAGTTGTGTATATATATATATATATATATATGCACCACAACATCTACGATCTACACAGCACATATATACAAGCTTCAGTTCTTGAATTTGTTTCGAAATGGGGATTCGAAACAAGGCTTGTATTATGGTCACACTAGGAGCTGCTTTTGGGATTAAAGATCATATGAATATGATCAAATCCAACTCGTGCTCTTATAAACACTGAATGGACTGTAATGGTTTCTTCTACGTTACTAGCGAAGCTATTTTCAGGTGATTTTGGAGGATCCAAGGAGTTGCTGATCAGGACCGGAAATCAGGAGCGTAAAAGAGCAGAGGAGTCCTGGAAGATGGTTGTCTATTTGAGCTGCTGGGGACCCAATTGAGTCCTGATTTAAGACTCATAAGGCTGTCCAGCTCAAATTTAACGACCAAAATTTCCATGGAAACGCGGTTAAACATTCGAACAACCAACGTTAACAGAATTAGGAAACGGCCTATGAATTCTGTTCACAACATCAAAGCTAGTATAACTACTGCAATTATAGTTTGTATTACAACAAAATTTGGTTGTTGAGATTGTTTTATCTATATGATCTATCCTTAGTTTTGATTTGATCACACAAAAAAGAAATAATACTGTAAACTTCAACTCCAAATTCGCAACTCTTTCCATGTTTTACATATAGAGATATAGTGTAATAAGAAAGAAAAAATAGAATTCAAGTAGAGAAGATCAACATGATTTTTTTTTTTTTAAAAAAAAAAGAGAAATCAATACCTAAAGCAGAACACAATTTGTACATAGATGGACGGTAGAGTGATCTTCATATATATTCTGGTATCAGGAAATTCTGCAAGCCGAAAATCTGATGAGAAGTGTTCTGAACAAAGACAGCAACACCGCATTTGCTACTATGGAAGGTATCCCATAGAGGGAAACTGACAGTTCCCGATAGGTTCTTCTTGGCCGAGATGTCTTTAACATTGCAGAGCTTTTCGAGCTTCCTTACAACAAAGTCATTCGACAGAACACGCCCTTTGTTCTCCCCCTTTGGACAGTCAGTGACCAACCCGTTTTCGTATAAGGCTACCATGACATTAACACCTTGACTATCCACTTTGCTCCTCAAAGTTCCTGTGAAGGTGACTTGCATGCACTCTGATGTAGGCCTTTGGAAAGTTGCCTGCAATTTTCCATATAGAATTCATGCATTATTAAATTGATACACACCTTAAATGTTTGATTAGCCATTGTTTGTGTCTTCTTTATAAGAATTTTCATAAAAAAAATTCCTTTTTTCCCGTCATGGTAGAGTCACAAATCTTTATCCGGAGGGATCATTACACTAAATTAAAAGATAAAATTATATTTTTTTTCAAATTTTAAAACTCTTTTTAGGGAAGGGGAGCAATGGCCCCTGTGGATCCCCCTCCCTCCGCCATTGTTCCCTGTATAGTCCGTAAAGTCTAAAACGAACAATATCTACACCAGATCCACTACATCTACTAGTATTGGGGTTGTGAGAACTATTTTGTGTCCTACATATATAGCTAATTAAAATATTCTTGAACTAGTTGCTAAAAAACAGAGTCAACAAGATATTCTTTTAAGGAATTATACTGGTTGAGAGGTGGCTCAAGTCTCAACACTTTTAGGTAAGGATGTCACTTTCAAGAACCATTTTAAGTTAGGTTGTCAAATGCCAACTTCTCTTATATTTTTGTTGCTTTTCTACCTACTAGGTGCAGGAGGAGAGGGTAAACAAGTAGACTTTATATATATATATATATATATATTTATTTATTTTATTGTCAGCCAGTTGAAATATCATTTGACAAGATGAGGTTGATCCAGCTGTAAATCCTCACACTTACACCAATAAGATTATGGGTTCGAGTCATCTACCTCTTAAAAACCCTGAAATTATATAATATTGTACTTCAAAAAAAAAAAAAAACCCTGTTCATATATCATTTTCTCATTAATCATTTATTGCACATCAAGCCAGCTTAATTATTCTATTTTAAGAAATATTTTTTATATTTATATTTACTTTATGATATTTTAATATATAGCATGAGAAAAATATCATCAAGCTATTAATAATTATTTTCATTTCCCTTTAGACATTTTTGCTACAAATTTAAGTTCTATAGCATTCCTATACTTATTCACATATATGCATAATATGAAAATGGTGACATACAAATAAATATTCCAAAAGAAAATTTTTGACATTAATTATCTTTAAGTCTATTCAATTTTAGATCTCATTTATGGTTTTCCCATTCATCTATAAATTATCTCAATACAAGTTTAATCTCAAGAGTATGTTATGACCTATGACTTACGATCTTTGAGATCAAACATTACATGTATGGTCGGAGAAAAAACTCCACATACATATTTATAAAATACAACGAGTTATGGGTCTGTCAATACTTACCGAGATTTAATATTATATACGTCATCAATCTGTGAGAAAACTCACCTACAAAATATTCTTGTAAATTTAATATAGTTAAATTTTGTATTAATACTGACCTGGAACGAAGGAGCAGGGAACCTAGATGCGGCGTTGATATGAGACAGCAAAGCATCCTGATCGTTTCCTTGACAATGGGCCCTACCTTGGACAACGATCTGAGGCGTGAACATTGTGTCCAAATTAAAAGCCTCCACGTAAGCTTTTTGCCTGACGGTCCACTGACTGCTACCATAGGGATCCTTCCACCCCATATAATCCCAATAGTCTACGTGGTACGCCAGCACCACCACCGGCATCTCAAGTTCAAAATCTCCCCTCCCAAGTCTCGACACCAGCAACTCCGCCTCCAGCGACGTCACACATCCCTGCGACGAAAAAAGCTCCACCAGCACCGGCCCACCTCTTCTCTGCTCCTCTGCCGTCACGTCCGCCGTCACGTTCTTCTCGTGCGCCGCTGCCGAATCCCCTTCTTTCCCTCCCGAGCTCGAGCCTCTCCCGAAACAGCTGAAGAGACGACGCCCCATTGTTTTAAATTTCTTCTCCACCACCACCACCTCCTCCTCCTCCGCCTCTCTCTTGTTCAAATGTTACGTCGTCTCTTCGCTGAATAAAAATCACAGATAGAGAGCTATAGAGCTAAAGAAAGAGAGAGAACCAAAATGTGAAAAAATATATTAACGGATATCAATTAATCAATTAAAATTTAATGAAATAATAAAAAATAAAAATTGGAGAGAAATCGAAAGGGAATTAAAATAGAGTGAGTGGTGAGGAGCGAAAGGTGGCAGAGGGAGGCTTTGAATATTTCAATCAAAATTTGGTGGAAAAAGGACAGGTGGCGAGATGCGATTGGTGGGAGATGCGTTAACGGCACGTTTGTGTCGGTGACACGTTATTGTATGTAAATATGTAATGTAGGTTAAAGTTGGCCGGAGTCAATATATTATTATATGTTGTGTGGTTTGGTTGGATTTTGTGAGTGTAGAAACTAGAAATTAACTGAAAATGGTAGTGGAACCTTCGAATAGGAACTGGCCACCGCACCGGCACATGATGTTTTAGGTGGATTGGAAGAGTTGACAAGGAATCTCAACTGTAAAGAAAAATGGAGGAGTTGGTTTAGGACAGCTTTGAGGGCACGCACGTTTGTTGGATTTTTGGGTGGATGACAGATCCAGGATATTTCGTGTTGGGAGTTCATGATGTGTTGTGTGTTGTTTGTTTTCTTTGTTTTTGAAATCAAAATGTGATGAAGATAATTTTGTCTTGTTTTGATGATGAGATTTATTAGTTATTAATTGTTTTGTTTAGAGATGATTATCAGATACATGCATACATATATTATAGGAAATGAAAAGTTTGATTGTTATAAATTATCATAACGACATTTTAAATTCTGAAACATTGTAATAGTTTAGAAAAATAATAATAATGATATCATAATTGTCGTGTAATATGCGTAAACTCATGAGAAGTTTCTGTAATTTTCTCAATTTTTTATTGCAAACTAATATAAGAGAATATCTGAATATATCTACTAAATTTTGTGTGGTTACTCGAATAGTTGAACCTGAGCCATTGTGAGGGTGAATGAGCGCTATTTACAATGGTGTCGACTCAAACCTGAGACATTATCAGACTGGATGAACACTTTAGCTACATTGGACGGTGTTAGAAGTGTATGGTTTTCAAACATTAAAAAATTACATTTAAATACAAATATATAAATTTAAAAAAATTAGCGATTGAAATAGCTAATTTTGTTTTGAGAAAACGAAAACCTAATTACCGCTTCAAAAATCATATTAATTATATACTTTAACTTGGTTAATTAAGCCCTTAAAAAAACCCACATCATTAGTTTTAAAGACAACTTTTGTCTTTTTCCTCTATCAGCCTATCTGCATATGAGACAGCATCTATACTTCAAAAAACGAAACTTCTCAACTCTCATCATCGGTCTCTACCCTCTTGCCGCCGTGCCGCCGTCGCTTCCGTTTAGATGGAGCAAGTCTCGAAGCCACCGCCGAATAAACCAATCGATCTAAGAGAGATTCGCACCGGCGACCCACGTGTCGTTCAAATTTCCACAGATTCCTTGAACCACGGCGACCCTCACCATCACCAGAAAGTCGACGGGCGATAGCGACACAACCAGACCCAAGCGTCTGAAACCAACCAGACCCAAATCGATCTTCACCTGATCGTGTGTCTCCAACAAACGATCCACAAGCGGTCACAGATGTAGTGCGAAAAGCATCGACCGGCGCACAAGCACATATTTGGTGCGAAAAGCGACGGTGGATGTTGGTACGCGATGGCGGCGTTGGGCGTGTAGCGGTGTAGGTTGATTGTTTGGTGTAATGGCCGTGTAGCGGTGTATGTTTGGTATATGTTGCATTGTTGCACGAGTACATATATATTTTATTTTAAATAAAATTTTAAATTAATAAATAAAAATTTATATTTTAAATACTTTTTTTTTTCAATAAAAATAAATATTTGTTAAAAATATTTCCAAATCCAAGATATTCCAATTCATAGGTAATAATGCAGGTCAAAGGGCGGGCTTGGGTAAAGCCCTGTTTTTTACGGGCTTGGGTAAAGCCCTACCCGCATACATCAAATTGTTATTTGGGCTGGGTTTAAACCCTTTAAAATTATAAGGGCTTTTTGAGAGCTTGGTCCAATGTGGGTTTGGGCCCTCAAATTGCCAACCCTGTTCTTATACCGTAAGGTTATGGGTTCGAGTATACCCCCTTCCCAAATTCTGAATTATTGTAATATTGTTATAAAAAAAAAAAAAAAAAAATTCCTATTTTGACCAGAAAAGACCCCTATTGTTATATATCTATAGAATTTTAGGAGTCGTTTGTTTTTTCCACAATTCCATTTAAAACTTAATGAGTTTGAATCACAATTATTAAGTTGTTTTGTTTTTTGTTTTTTAAGTGGTTAAACAACTTAAAAATACCAAAAAACAACTTAAAATAAAAAGTAAAAAATCATGACTTTTCACTTAATTGCAAATCACTGAATTGCATTAAATGCAATCCAAAATATTTTTTTCCAATATTATCCCCCATACATAACATATTTCCAATTTCATCATAATTATATACGGTATAGAAATCTTTATTTTAATAAATTAATTATTTAAAATATCTTTAAAAATAAAAAAGAACCATAATCACTTATCATATTGGTGTTTGAAATCAATACTTTATTATAATATTAGGGTGATGTATTTATATATTATTATTTTTAGAGTGTTTTGTGTGAGTTCTCCTATTGCCCCTTTTATTTTTTGAAAAAAAAAAAAACTTTTCTTTTCTTAGTAAAAATTAAGTTTGTTTGTAATCGAAGAAGAAGATTATGATCATATGTGTTCTATATAATAATTATTTTTTTTATTGTTTTTATTCCATAGTATATGTATAATTGTTTAACATGGGTATTAATGTAAAATTACTTATTTTTAGACAATTTTACTTTTAAAAAACAAACATGTTGACAATACATTTAGATGTGAGGAAAAAAAAAACAACATGTTATTCAAGTTCAAATTCCAGTCCCTATTCAGTCTTTAAAAAAATTCAGGACTGTTTAGTCTTCAGACAAAAAAATAAACGACCTCTTAGTGAATTTATGTTGATTAATCACATATTCTGATAATTGCATTTGAATTTTAGGATTGTGATATGTTATACTCACTAGAAGATGATCCAAAAATTTTATGCTTCAAACTCTCTATTTAGATAAAGTAAAAAATAAACTAGCCAACTATACATATGGAAAAACTCTAGAATTTTGTCAAAGCCTAACCCATTTATTTTTTGAAATCATATTCTCATATAAAACCCCACAATATATGGAGCGGGGTGGGGTATACTTTTCTTATCCCCATGCATTTATCTTATTTAACCTCTTTATCAAAATTATTTATTAAAATAATAAATAAATAACCCAATGAATATGATATAATATATAAAGTAATTTCAAAAAAATATTGAAAATCACCTCTTAACACATTAAAAATATACATAAATTTCTCACAGTTAAACAAATACATTCAATAATTTATAAACATAATATTAAAAGAAAAAAAAAAACTAAAAATAAATAAATAAACTATATTTTAAACGGGGCAGATCAAACCTCATTCCATATCCATTGCAGACTTTGTTATTTATCTCTCCCCCCAATCCTATAAGTGTGGATCCCCATGGACCCCGTACCCGTAGACTATTTTATCATCCCTGTGTAACTTTCATATTTCTACTCCAAATTATTCTTCAAATATCTATGATTTTAATTCTTGATGTACGAAGTAAGCTAGCCCTACACGTTACCATGTTAGAAAATAATCCTTTAACGACAAATCAAGATTTTTTAATTTTTTAATTTTTTAATTTTTATTTTATTTTTTATTTTCCTTAAAAAAAGGGTTAATCACTTAATCCAGACAAGAACATGACGCTACAAGAAAATGTTTTATTCCCTTAACTTTTTCTGCCGCCCATTGAAATATCTACCGCCGTATAAAGATTTATGTAACAGTTATAACACGCGACAAAACTTGTTGTCTCAATAATATATATATATATATATATTTATTTATTTATTTATTTATAGTCTTCCTATTGTTAGTTTGTTCTGATATAAAAAATATATATCAGGATGAACCGATAATAGAAAAATTATATATATATCAGTCTTTGTATTGTCGGTTAGTTTTGATATAAAATATTATAACAAAGAAGGTAGACCATAGATTATAGAGAAGTTTTGACAAATACATATACAAAATATAAAAATCTAATAGTTCATATTCTTCGTCCTGGTATATTTTATATCAAAACAAACTAATAATAGAAAAATTAATATATATATATATATATATATATATATTGATTCTTTAGTCAAGTCACCTTAAAATATTTATTTCAGGACTTTCATAACCATATATTCACATGTGGACTCATTTTTTTTTTCCAAAAAACGATTATGAAGCCAACATGTGAACATGTGGTTGTGGGAGGATGCCCTAAAATAAATATTTCAGGGTGGACCTGACTAAAGAACTTTCCTATGTATATAGTCCTTTCTTTTTGTTACACACCGATATAAAATACGTCAATGTATTGCATTTGGTTCATAAATTATGGATAAACACTAACAAGTGTATACAGACCGAGTCAAAACAATTGAATTTAATAGTTTACATGCCAAATATATATTTATGGATATACTGTTTTTAGCTATTTTATTATTTTTAATACTTTTTACCTATTTTGGACAAGTTTGCCCCTAAATAAGTTAAAATTAAAAAGAAAAAAAAAAAAAAACCTAAGTTTATGCATTTTATTCCTGTATTTTAATATAAAAATATATAATTAAAAAAACATTTAAAAAAAAAAAAAAAACCATTATCACCATTAACCTTTAACCTTCCAATCTTCCCCACAAAGAAAAAACCCAGAAATAGTTTGTCAAAAAATTGAAACCCAGATCATCCAAACAACCCTTCCGGTAGTCATCTCTGATGGAGCCCGCCTCCATCCGATTTTTTTTTTTTTTTTTTTTTTTTTTTTAAATTAACTACCGAAAATAAGAGATACTCGGATTCTAGAATTGAGATGGAGCTCAAAACAACATGTGATTCACACACAAAAATAGCAAAAGCTTGAAAAAGAACTCACATGCCCAACTAGGTTGTCTGTATAAAGCTGAAAAAGGATCAGACCAAAGAAGGAAAAAAAAGAAGATATTTTTGATGACAAGAGCAAGAATAATTCGCAGATGGAGACAGAAAGACATAGAAAGTGTACAAAAAAGAGAAAGTGAAAGAATTTAAAGAGAAAGAGAAAACCGATAAAATGACACTCTTTATATCTATCCAATATCTCTCTATTTGTCATTTTGATGATCAAATCATGTAAAAATTTCTGGTGACTGTCGGTGACCATTCTATGGATTTTGAAAATATCTTCATAGGTTTTATTTTTTTTTTTAATTTAATTTAATTTTTTTTTTAATTGAAGAAATCTGGAAAAATTACCAGAACTCTTCTAAGCGTTTTTTGTTTTGTTTGAAGAGATCTGGAATCTGTTCAATTTTCTTTTTTTTTTTTTTTTTAATGAAGAAATATGGATTTTTTTTTTTTCAGATTTCTTGAAGAGGTCTAGAAAAACGATTTTTTATTTTGTTTAAAGAGATCAAAATCTCTCCAGATCTTTGTAAAACCATTTTTTTTTTTAAAGAGATCTAGAAATCGATCCCCGGATCTTTTCAAAGGTTTTTTTTAAGGGGAATTTCACAAGCATTTCTCGAGATTTGATAAAATTACACGGATATGACAATTTTGATCATATATGCATAAACTTCCCTTAACGTTTGTAAATTATTGCATATACATCCCCTACCATTAGATAGATCCATTAGTTAATGGTCAAACGTGTAAAAAGTCTAAAATACCATATATTTTTATTTTAAATAAACTAAAAAATTTAAAAATAAAATTTAAAAATATAAAAAAATCTTTTAAAAAACATGAATGTATTTAAAAACTGAAACCTAGAAAAAAATTCATCTTAAAAAAAAATAGTTTGTGCAATTCCACCTTTTATTTTAAATAAATTAAAAATTAAAAATTTATTTATTATTAAATTATTATAAAAACTATTTTTTTATTTGTAAAGATGATTTTTTTTTTCAAGATTTTAGATTTAAGATACATTTATGTTTTCTAAAATATTATATATATATTAATCTTATTTTTAAATTTTTTTAGTTTATTTAAAATAAAAATAAAGGGTAATTTAGACTTTTTACAGTTTTAACCATTAACTAACAGGTCTATTTAATGATAGGGGATGTTTGTGCAACAATATTTAAATATTAAGGGAAGTTTATGTGTATATGACTAAAATTGTAATATCTGTATAATTTTATCAAATATTGAGGGATGTTTGTACAATTTGCACCCCTTTTTTTTAATTTTATTTTTTCTATAAAGAAGCGATGATTTGAAATGTTGGAGGGGAAGAGAGAGAGAATGAGTGGGAGAAATTTAGATGGTCAAGTCAAATAGGAAAAGGAGGGCAATATTGTTTGTTCGCCTTAAATGTGATAAGAATAATTAAATATTTAGATGCGGTAAAAACAATAGAAGAGTGTTGGATGCATTTTCTCAATCCACCGTTTGTTCATGTGGTGACATGTTGACAATATTAAAATTTTCACATTAATTTTGTAGCCTTTATTAATGGTTTTCTTTTTCCATATATTTACAATGTAAATCAACAAATAATTTTCCAGATTGTAATAGATTGTCATTTAATATCATTTTTAAATAAATATATAATATATCTCCTCTCTCCTCTATCCTCTTTGCATATTCAAAACTTCTGCAATAATAAAATTTCAGGATTCAGCATAAAACAGCTCAATGAAATTAGTTCTTTTTATTGGAATTTTTTAAAATGATGATATGCATTTCTTTTAAAAGGAAGACAACAAACTTTGATAGATCATAAGCAAACAGAAACAGTCAAACACACCCAAACCAAGTTGAAAGCAAATTAAAATATTTTTCCTTGTGAATGAGAATGAAACCTGTAAGATGGAGATTAATTGTTCATATGTTCATGGACTCCATCTATTTGTTCATTAGATTTTTTTTTTTTATTATTTTATTTTTATTTTAAAATGAGATATCCATCCCCTCCAATGCGATACATCACATATATTATTTTAAATCTTCATGATGGTGTCTTACGATTACTAAACTCAGATTATTAATCAAGGCAATACGTTTGTGTTATTATTTGAAGAGTTATGTGATTTTATAGTTGTGGGGATAGCAAAACTTGATTCAGAATTACAATAATAAAAATGATAGTGATGAACATGCAAGAAGAAGGACAAAGATGAAATTGAAACGTATTTGTTTAAAAAGAGAGGAAAAATGACTAAATGACAAAGGTTTCATCCTCATCCTTTGGGGAAAATATTTTAATTTTCTTTCAACTTGGTTTGGGTATGTTTGATCGTTTCTGTTTACTTATTGTCTGTAAAAGTTTTTTGTCTTCCTTTTAAAAGAAATACATATCATAGTAAAAAAGAAAAAAAAACAAATCCAATAAACAAAAATAAATATACTGTTTTATCATAAATCCTGAAATTTTATTTTTGCAAAAGTTTTGATAGCAAAGAGGAGAGAGGAGAGTTGAGAGAGTATATATATATAACTGAATTTTTTTGGGAGATATATATATATATATATATATATATATATAACTTATATTAAATGATAATCCTTTAAAGTTAAAGAGGAAGGACAATCTGGAAAATTATCTATTGGTTTTTATTGTAAATATATTGACAAAGGAGATCATTAATAAAGGCTACAAGATTAATGTTGTCCACATGTCACCACATAAACAGAGAATGGGTTGAGAGTGTATCTAGTACTCCTAAAAACAATAAACCCATAAATTTTTGGGGTATTATCACTAAAGTCCCTATTTTTTTTTTATGAATTGTCACCTATTTAAATGTCTTTGCCATATTAGTTCCCTTAGTTCCCCTCCCCCCCCTAAAAAAACATCATTTTAGTTCATTTGACCAAAAAACAAATGGTCAACTACTATAACATAATATGTAAAAATAAAAATAAAAATAAAAATACAATTTTACCGTTTATTGTTTTTTTATTATTTTTATTTTTTTTTATTTATAAATTTTTTTTCTTTTAGTTCCTTTAATTTTAATAATAGCATGGTTAAAAGCAACAAACTTTAACCAATTGAGTTATTCTAACTTATTGTTGAAGGCTAGTTGATTTAAATGTATATATATATATATATATATATATATATATATAATTTGTTTAAACTAATTTAAATCTAATTATATAATTTAAAATGAAAACCCATAATGTTTTTTTTTTTGGATTTATATTATTTCTATTTGATAAAAAAAAAAACCAAGAAAGTCAAAGCCCATATATTTTTATTTTAAATAAACTAAAAAATTTAAAAATAAGATAAAAAAAAAATTAAAAAATCTTTTAGAAAACATTAATGTATTTAAAATCTGAAACCTAGAAAAAAAATTCGTCTTCAAAAAAAAAAAATAGTTTTTGCAATTCCCCCCTTATTTTAAATAAATTTTAATTTTAAAATTTATTTATTATTAAATTATTTTTAAAAAACTATTTTTTTATTTGTAAAGATGATTTTTTTTTTCAAGGATTTAGATTTAAGATACATTCATGTTTTCTTAAACACTATATATATATAGTGTATATATATATATATTAATCTTATTTTTAATTTTATTTAGTTTATTTAAAATAAAAATAAAGGGTATTTTAGACTTTTTACAGTTTTGACCATTGACTATCAGATTCATCTAATGGTAAGGGATATTTGTATAACAATATTCAAATATTAAGGGAAGTTTGTATATATATTGCTAAAATTGCCATATCTTTGCAATTTTATCAAATCCCAAGGGATATTTATGTAATTTTTTACCTTTTTATTTTTATTTCTTATTTTTTATAATGAAGCGATGATTTGAAATGTTGGTGGGGAAGAAAGAGAATGAGTGGGAGAAATTTGGATGGTTAAGTAAAATACGGAAAGGAGGGTAATATTGTTTGTTCGACCCTAAACGTGATAAGAATAGTTAAATATTTAGATGCGGCAAAAACAATTGGATAGTGCCAGATACATTTTCTCAATCCACCACGTGATAAGAATAGTTAAATATTTAGATGTGGCAAAAACAATTGGATAGTGCCAGATACACTTTCTCAATCCACCATCTGTTCATGTGGTGACATGTTGACAAAATTAAAATTTTCACTTTAATCTTTTAGCCTTTATTAATGGTTTTCTTTTTCAATATAATTACAATGCAAATCAACAAATAATTTTCCAAATTGCCCTTTTTCTTTTAACTTTAATAGATTGTCATTTGATATCAGTTTTAAAAAATATATAATATATCTCCTCTCTCCTCTCTCTCCTCTATCCTCTTTGCATATTCAAAACTTTTGCAATAATAAAATTTCAGGATTCAGCATAAAATAGCTCAGTGGAATTATTTCTTTTTATTGGATTTTTTTTTTAAAATGATGATATGCATTTCTTTTAAAAGGAAGACAACAAACTTTGATAGATCATAAGCAAACAGAAACAGTCAAACACACCCAAACCAAGTTGAAAGCAAATTAAAATATTTTTCCTTGTGAATGATAATGAAACCTGTAAGCTGGAGATTAATTGTTCATATGTTCATGGACTCCATCTATTTGTTCATTAGATTTTTTTATTTTATTTTATTTTAATTTTATTTTAATTTTTATTTTACTTTACGAGATATCCATCCCCTCCAATGTGATACACGACTTCACATGTGTTATTTTAAATCTTCATGATGGCGTCTTACAATTATGAACTCAGATTATTAATCAAGGCAATACTTTTGTGTTATTATTTGAAGAGTAAAGTGAATTTATAGTTGTGGGGATAGCAAAACTTGATGCAGAATTACAATAAGAAAATGATAGTGATGAACATGCAAGAAGAAGGAGAAAGATGAAATTGAAACGTATTTGTTTAAAAAGAGAGGAAAAATGACTAAATGACAAAGGTTTCATCCTCATCCTTTGGGGAAAATATTTTAATTTTCTTTCAACTTGGTTTGGGTATGTTTGATCGTTTCTGTTTACTTATTGTCTGTAAAAGTTTTTTGTCTTCCTTTTAAAAGAAATACATATCATAGTAAAAAAAAAAAAAAAAAAAAATCCAATAAACAAAAGTAAATCTACTGTTTTATCCTAAATCCTAAATTTTATTACAATCTGGGAAATTATTTATTGGTTTGTATTTTAAATATATTGACAAAGGAGATCATTAATAAAGGCTACAAAATTAATGTTGTTCACATGTCACCACATGAATAGAGAATATGTTGAGAGTGTATCTAGTACTCTTTTAAACAATAAACCCATAAAGTTTTTGATCATTTGTATTTTTTATCTTTTATTTTTTAGATAATGATTTATTTCCAAGTTTTTCATTTTTTTTTTCATCAATATATACAAACAACTTATCAGAGTCTTTATGATTAGACCATCTTCAATGCATATGCTAATGCCAAATTTGACATAAAAAATAGTAAAATGTTTTATTTGACACATCATTTTAGCATTGTACTTCAATACATAATTTTTTTTGAAATGCTAGTTTTAATTTTTTATTATTTAAAATTATAAAAGTAAACAAATATAATTAATACATTCAATTTATATAATATTTTTTATTATTTAAAATTATAAAAGTCATTCAATACAATTATGAAATGGTATTTTTATAATTAAAAAAGTTACATTTATTGATGTGACAAATTTAGCATATGTTATTTGGCACAAAGCATATCATATGCCAAATTTGACACAATATTTTGGTACTGGATAGGAGCATGTTTTTATTTATTTATTTATTTATTTATTATTATTATTATTATTATTATTATTATTATTATTTTTACTATTGCTATAAATTATAGCATTGACATACTAAAATAGCATTGCGTTGTAGATGCTCTTAACATATATAAACAATTTGACAAGATAAGGTTGGTCCGGTGGTAAACCCTTTACACTTGCACTACAAAATTGCAGGTTCGAGTCATTCCCTAAAAAAAAACCCGAATGTATGTAATCAGGAAAAGAAAAAAAAAAACATATACAAACAATTTACAGAGTCTTTACAATTACAATAAGTCTTTCAATATATAATTAAATAATTTCAATCATTAAATTTTAATTTCTAATAACTCCTTCAATCCATTCTTCATATGAATAAATCAGCAAAAATAACTCATGCTAACGAAGAGAAAAGTGAAACACGTACTATCACCTCCTCTTCTCTGTGAGGGTTCAAGTCCTAGCATAAGTATTTTGAGAGTATTTATGAGAGTTTTATCCTCGATGTTTTAGGAGTAGTTATCCAGACGGTATATGCACTAGTCATTCGTTGTCGGAATTTAATTATTCTATTAATACTTATAAGAAAGAAGAAAAAAAAAAGAAGTGAAATTTCTAGTATATATTCAACCTATCAATCTCATCCAGCTCAAATTTCATCCCACATCACATGAAGAAGGACCATATTACAAAACCAGACAAAACATACCTGTCTGATCATAATAATCATCACCGTACACGTGGTAAAATCGTAGTTGAAAAGCCAGAAATAATGAGATAAATCCATGATAAAGTGGGACCCTAAAAAACCTTGTAAGTTTGTAATTTTTCATGAGCTGTGCCCTCTGATGCCAATCCATATGTACATGAGAAGCTAATAAGAATCGGATAGACCTTTCGCATAATTCCACAGAATCCAACATTTTGTGACCACAAACAAAGAATCCATACGTGGTCTATTGACTCACTACCACTCTAATAAGCTCATCACTTTATATATATTCTCTCTCTCTCTCTCTCTCTCTCTATATATATATATATATATAAATATAATCTCCACAACCCAGCTCAAGAAATTCAAACAAGAGTTTTTGGTGTTCAATATCGTTTGTTGGAAGACATTATTTATTTTAAAATATTTGTAAGGTATAAGAAGCAAAAATGTTAGAAGGAAAAGCAGTGATTGGAGAGACAGATATGCTGCAAACCATGCAGCAAGATGCTCTTGATTTGGCAGCAAAAGCTCTAGATTTCTTTGATGTCACTGAGGCCACTCAGATTGCTCGATTCATTAAGAAGGTAATTAATTAAATTCAATTTATATCATCAAATATATTATATATCATTATGTGTTATAAGTTATAAGTATATTGAGAGTTTATTTGTAAAAGTGCTTTTGATATGGCTTAAAAATGCTTTTAAATAGTCAAAAGTATTTTTCTTGTTTACTTCATTTTTTTTTAAAAAAAAAAAATGTATGGCCGAATTATATAAAGGGTTTTTTATTTTTTATTTATTTTTATTATTATTATTTTTATGAAGAAATATAAAAGGGTTTTTGAGAAAAGCATTTGATAAGTTTAACTGTTTTAAAATTAATATATATATATATATATATGAGTGAGTGTTTTATTAGAGATCCCTTATTTTAATTTCGGTGAGGATCATAATAAAAACACATCAATTTTAATGAATTTTAATATAAATTTTTATGTGGATGATGATTTCATTAAAATCTACCTATAAACAAAATTTGAGAATTGTATGAAAAAATAGTATTTAATTGAGTTCTCTTAGTAAATTTTTTCTGACTTTAGTATGAAAACCAATTAAAATCTAATGCAAATTAAATAAAGCACCAAAACAACTTATCTTAAAGCAAATCAAAACTGCATTTGCTATATGTATTTAATGTTTTACTTCAATTCTGGTGCTCATGTATAGCTTGATATAATTATATAAACAAAAATGGTGTGTTTGATGCAGGAATTTGACACAACACACGGACCTGGTTGGCAATGCATAGTAGGGACTGATTTCGGTTCATTTGTGACACACTGCTACGGCTGTTTCATCCATTTTCATGTCGGTAGCCTCGCAATCTTGCTCTTCAGGGGCTCTGCTGCTCCGGACATGACTAACCACCAGCCTAAGCAATTTCCCGTTCCGGCGTTAGAATCTGTCAAATCATAGTGTTTATTTTTCATAAATTTGCTACTCTTGATCTCCTGTATTTGTTCTTTCTTAGTAGTGTATATGATGATCACTAGAACTGAAAAAAAAAAAGGGTTTGCAAATTTACCTAATATCCAGTTTTTATTTTTATTTTTTTTTAAAGTTGTGTGGTGTGAATTTGTTTGTCCCACAGCTGAAACTGTCACTAAAAGTACACAACTTACTAGTATCATAATACTGTTCATATTTGTTATGTCCTTCATGTCTTTTGATGCCAAAATTTCAAGCCTCTGCTTATTTATATCTGATCGAACTAATCTTGACTTCACCTGACGTGGGGAAAAAAACGAAGATTTATAGCTCCAATTTCTTTGGTCACGATACTGGAATTTGATCAACAGTAATAAATGAGATTTATATATGTACTTATTTGATGGAAAATAATTTCTTTCAAGAAATAACGGACATGTGAAGCAAATGCTATCGGTCGTATGAATCCAACAGCTGAAAATTCAAGATCTAGATTTTAACAACTAGGAAAACTTCCACCTAAGTGCTAAGAAATTTTAAAAATAAATCTCCTAATCCATTTCTTTCAAATATGAAATCATGTGCGTACTTGAAATACAAACATTTGTCTACAAATCAAAAATGGTGTATATGGGTCTATAATCTATTTAAGATTTTGAAACAGTACTGGTACCTGCAAGATACAGTTAAATTTTTTAATTTGATAGTTACAAATTATAATACTGGTACAGTCGCTCCTAAATTCTTTTTAGAACCTATAGTTGGAAGTAACAAATGGAGGAAGAAGAAATATGAGCAGTAGATACTTGGTTATTTCGAGGAAACCAAAGACCTCCCGAAAGTACTCTGACATTATAAGAAAATACTAGATTTGTTGACAGTTAAAAACCGTTAAAAAAATGATTTTATAACAGTTTTAAAAACTGTCAGCTATGCTAATATTAAGAAAAGTGTTGACAGTTTTTGGTTTATGACAATTTTTTTTCTTGACAGTTAAAAAACTGTCGAGAAGTGTATATAATATATTTATAATAATTAACTAAAAACTGTCATTAATATTTATAATATTTAATTAAATAAATTTTTTATGTTTATACCTCCCCCACCATCCATCAAACCTTCGGCAACCCTTCGGTGTCTAGCAACCCGCTGTCCACTCTTCACTGTCGCTGTCCGGCTACCATTCAGCAGCCGTAGTCCGTCCGACCTCCCTTCACTGCCATCGATCATAGCTAGAGATGCACATTTGGGGAATGAGGATGGATATAGGTTCCTCCCACCTCCCACCCCCCACTTCCCATACCCTTTCCCCATTTCCCTATTTAGGGAAAATGGGATGGGGAATTTTGGGGGGGACCTATATCCATCTCCATCCCAAATTCCTCATTTTTCCCGTTTCCCCCGTTTCCTATATTCCCCCATTTCCCCATTTGATTAAAAATTAAAATTTAAACTAAAAAAGCAAGGGCAAATGACACAAACTTACCCTGATTATATGTGAAATTGCACTAAAACCCATAAAAAATTCATAATAACAATGATTTCCCCTTGACCAGTTGACTAACCATTGACTAACCATTGACTAACCATTGACCACATTAATTAATCACACAATGTCTGTTTTGCACTTGCTATACATCAAAAAAATAAGAAAAAAAATATTTAAAATTAAATAATATTTAAATGGTTTATAAAATTAAATTAACATAAAATTTATTTATTTTTTATTTTTTTAAAGGTACACATATTTAGGAAGATCTTATAAAAATAACAAAAATTAATGGATAAAAGAAAATTATTAAAAAACAGTTACAATTTTAAAATATAAAAAATTAATGGATAATAAAAAATTATTAAAAAAACAGTTAATAGATAATTAAAAAAAGAAATTATATAAATAAAAAAATAAAAAATAAAAGAAAAGAAATGTGAAACGATTTCTATGGTTTCAGGCCGCGATGGAGATCGACTGGATCTCCACTCGCTTGGCGAGACGGTGACTAAACGATAGACCTCCATCATAAGAATCATTTTAATGTTATTTGATGTAAAAATAAAATAATAAAAAAAAAAGTTTGGAGTACCGAGTTTTTCTTTTGGACCTCCAAACTGATTTTTTTTTTCTCAATCAAATAACATTAAAATAATTCTTAAGATAGATATCCATCGTTGAGTCACCGTCTCGCCGAACGAGTGGAGATTCGGTTGATCTCTATCGCGGCCTGAAACCATAGAGATCGTTTCAGATTTATTTTATTTTTTATTTATATAATTTCTTTTTTTAATTATCTATTGACTGTTTTTTTTAATAATTTTATATTATCCATTAATTTTTTTATGTTTTAAAATTGTAACTGTTTTTTAATAATTTTCTTTTATCAATTAATTTTTGTTATTTTTATAAGATCTTCCTAAATATGTATACCTTTAAAAAAAAATTAAAAAAAATAAATTTTGTGTTAATTTAATTTTAAATATACATATATTTTTTGATGTAGAGTAAGGGCAAAACAGACATTGTGTGCTTAATTAATGTGGTCAACGGTTAATCAACGGTTAGTCAACTAGTCAAGGGGAAGTCATTGTTATTGTGAATTTTTTGTGGGTTTTAGTGCAATTTCATATATAATCATGATAAGTTTGTCCCTTTCTTGATTGAAATGGAGATTAATGTCTTTTTACTAAAATATCCCAACTCATTTTTTTATATTAATAATATATATATATATATATATATATATAAAGTAAAAATGAACTGCTAAGTAAATATATATATATATATATATATATATAAAAGTGAAATGTTAGACTTGATTTGGTGTGTGTATATATATATATGAAAATTTTCAAGTAAGTGCGTCATAATATAATTTCAGCAGTGCGTTGGATGTGGACAATTAGATTTACATGCTTTGACTAAAATTGTATACATTTGTCAAAACTTCTACATAATCTATGACCCACATGCAACGCACTGATGGAGTTATATCAAGACGCACTGAAGAGAAAAGAACTGTGTATATATATATATAGTGAGTCTCTCATTAAGGATCCTTTATTTTACCACTATATATATGAATTGTCAATTATATAAAATAAAATAAAAGTTTCATAAAAAAAAAACTCTATACAGCGGTAAGAAAAGAATTGTGAACCACCACTGAAGTCATATTGCTTTCGCTTTGAATTTATTTATTTTTCTTTAAACAAAATTTCTTTTTATTAATTAGTTATACTCATATATCTCTCATATGTATATATACAGCTATTTTTTTTTTTTTTTTTTAAACAAGGGTATTTTTATAATCAATTTTGTATAAATTTGGTTACATTTCTAATTTTTTAAAAATTAGTAAACACAGTAATGGAATTTAGTAACTTCACCTAAAGATCGTAGATTTCGGTGGGGCTCTAGTTTCAAACTTAGCTTCGGGGGATTTCTTGATTATAAAAAAATAAAATAGTATATAACTGAGTTCTCTTACTAAATTTTTTGCTGACTTTAGTATAAAAACCAATTAAAATCTAATGCAAATTAAATAAAGCACCAAAACAACTTATCTTAAAGCAAATCAAAACTGCATTTGCTATATGTATTTAATGTTTTACTTCAATTCTGGTGTCCATGTATAGCTTGATATAATTATATAAACAAAAATGGTGTGTTTGATGCAGGAATTTGACACAACACA
The DNA here is from genome assembly GCA_035582765.1 of Acer negundo. NCBI lineage: Eukaryota > Viridiplantae > Streptophyta > Magnoliopsida > Sapindales > Sapindaceae > Acer > Acer negundo. Next base: position 8,484,243 of record CM069241.1, on the reverse strand, counting down.
CGGACCTGGTTGGCAATGCATAGTAGGGACTGATTTCGGTTCATTTGTGACACACTGCTACGGCTGTTTCATCCATTTACATGTCGGTAGCCTCGCAATCTTGCTCTTCAGGGGCTCTGCTGCTCCGGACATGACTAACCACCAGCCTAAGCAATTTCCCGTTCCGGCTAGAATCTGTCAAATCATAGTGTTTATTTTTCATAAATTTGCTGCTCTTGATCTCCTGTACTTGTTCTTTCTTATTAGTGTAGATGATGATGATCACTAGAACTGAAAAAGAAAAAAAAAAAAGAGTTTGCAAATTTACCTAATATCCAGTTATTATTATTATTATTATTATTATTTTTTTTTTTTTTCTAAGTTGTGACGTTGTGTGGTGTGAATTTGTTTGTCCCACAGCTGAAACTGTCACTAAAAGTAGACAACTGGCTAGTATCATAATAATGTTCATATTTGTTATGTTCATTTTTGTCATTTGATGCCAAAATTTCAAGCCTTTGTTTATTTATATCTATTCGGACTAATCTTGACTTCACCTTACGTGGGGGAAAAAACGAAAATTTATAGCGAGCAACAGTAACAAATGAGATTTATATATGTATTTATTTGACAGAAAATAATTTCTTTTCAAGAAATAAAAAACATGTGAAGCAAATGTTATTGGTAGTAGAAATCAAACGGTTGAAAATTCAAGATCTGGATTTTAACAACTAGGAAAACTTCCACCTAAGAAATTTTAAACATAAATCTCCTAATCCATTTCTTTCAAATATGAAATCATGTATTTACTCGAAAGGCAAACATTTGTCTACAAATAAAAAATGGTGTATATGGATCTATAATCTATTTAAGATTTTGAAACAGTACTGGTACCTGCAAGATACAGTTAAAACTTTTAATTTGATAGTTACAATACATACATGAACATTAACAATAAACGGTGATTATAAGAGAAATCTTGTCTATTATATATATATATATATATATATTAAATTTATCTTTTATTTTAGCAAGAGAGCTTCTCCTTAAGATCCAAAAATTATCTATTTACACTCAAATTTAATTTTTTTATTAATAACAAATTTAACCTAAATTAAAATTACTAAATAAGACAAAAAAATTCTAAAGACATTTCAAACTAATTAAATTATTAAATAAAAAAAATTCTCTCTCCTAATTCATTAGATTAAATATTACGTATTACACTCTTTTTCCTAAACATGTTATTACCATATTAAATACTCTCATAATTACTCTCTCTCCATTTTTTCCATACTTTCTCGATTAATCTCTAATTAATAGTTTTAAAAAAAAAACTTATAAATATTATATATACGGAAATTTTCCTATGAGAATGCCCTGTTAGAATTATATAAGGACATTGAATGTGAGTCACTCATTTTACATACTTTAACTTGATATGTATGCACTTGTCAAATCACTTTTATAAATAAGTGGCTCACATTCAATATCCTGATAAAGTTATATAAGGATGCTCTGATAGGAACGTGACCGATTATATATATATATATATATTAAGAAGTCAATTTTCAAAATATATATATATGAAAACTTCATTTGTTGCAACTAGATTAGATTAAATTCAAAATTTCTATAACTAATGAAAGAATTAAAGTTATCTAGACAATCGCATACCTGCAAAAGTAACAAAAAACATTTTCATATTTTGATTTAAACAAAAAACAAAAAAAAACAAAGTACTTGTTTTATGAGTTTATTTATTTATTATTTTTTATATACATATATACGATTTCTAAAAATCAAGTTTATTCGTAGGTTTTCTTTTTTTCTTAACCATTAGTCTTGCTAGAGAAAGAATGGAGAGAAAATTAGAGATATGTATTGGAGAAGAGAGAGTTTAATATGATAAGTAAAAATTTAGGAGAGATCGTTTAATATGTAATATTTAATTTAATGATTTAGGAGAGATAATTTCTTTTTTTAGAATAGAAATGTCAAAAGATAAAAAGGATAATCTTGGAACAAAAGTAAGTATTTTTAGAATTTTTTTAAATTTAAATTTTAAGAATAAAGTGTATTTAGAAAAAAAAATGTATAATGAAAAAATCGAATTGTCAAAAGAAACTCTCTTTTAGCAATTGGATTGGAAATCTAAGGATATTAAAGTCATTATGTGTTAGTTGTCAAAAAAAAAAAGGAAGTAAAAAAAAAAAAGAATTCATTTGTAACATTGCCGTTAATGGCAACTTAGCTATTGATCGGATGGTCACTTTCAACCCGAACTGGTCAGGTCGAGTCGGATCTGGTTAAGAAGAAATAAAATAATTGTTGAAATCGGTTTTATATTCAAACCTGATAACACGACCCGAAGTTCTTTTAATATAAAATGATTTTTTTTTTTTTTTTTTTTTTAATAAACAAACTAAAAACGTTCATTTGATTCAGATTCAGCTATACCTAACACAAGACATCAGCATTCACCGCCACTGCCGCTCTTCTCCGATCACGGCAGCCGGCGCCGCTCGTCTACCATCCACGCCGACGCCGTTTTCCTCTCCTCTACGTCTCTGCTCGGTAACTTTACTCTTTTAGAAATTGTTCATTGAAGAGGAAAATTAAGATTTGAGTGAAGATAGGTTTTTCCTGCAATATAAAGATTATAGCTTAGTGGGTTTCCTATTAATTTAGGTTTTTGAAGTTTTAAATATTAATTTAATTTACTATTTATTTCTTTGAATTTACTTCTCAACTTTCACACTTCCATTTCATTTCTCTGCTGCTGCTCTGTTGTTTAGTTTCTCTCCGAATTTACTAGTAAAAATTCATGCTATATTTTATTTGATTATCACCTTTTTTTTCCAATATTTTAATGTTGAATAATACAATTACTTTCTCTGCCTGAAATTTCAAATTTTACCGTTGAATTGCTTGGGTTTGTTTAGGACTGTCTTTGTTTTTTTGTGATTACTGTGGAAAAATTATGGCATCCAGTTTTTCCAGTCATTGTTGATTATAATAATTTTATCCATTGTATATTGTCTTGTGGAGCCTTAAATATGATGGCCAAAAACATGAATATGAATGTTGCAGATTTAAAGATTACGGAGGTCTAGATTGTTGCCATGGATCGAATCTCAGAGTTGCCCGATTATATTATTCATCACATTATGTCTTACCTATCTACACAAGAGGCAACCCAAACGTGTGTCTTGTCAAAGAGATGGAATCATTTACAAACATCGTTTCCCATCTTGGATTTTGATCTAATTTACTTTGAAGAAAAAGATTTGACAACCTGGAGGAAGGAAAGAAAAACTTATAACATAAATGAGTTCATACGATTTGTTGATTCTTCCCTACTACGATTGTGTGAGGTTAAGGTTTCTGTGCAGAAATTTAGGCTATCCATGTCAGTCTTTGATGTTGAAGGAGTTGCTTCTCTTCTTGACAAGTGGATAGAACTTGCTGTGGCTAACGAGTTAAAAGGGTTAGATTTAATTGTCCAAACAACTGAAACAAGTAATTATAGGATGTATAGTTTGCCTGGAACAATGGTAGAAGAATTAGATTTCAATGTCCGAACAAATAAGGATAGGATGTATACTCTGCCTGGAACATTATTTTCAGCAAAATTTGTGACGACTTTAAAGCTAAGCGGTTGTAACTTGGAGCACTGGAGCAGTCTTCTGCATATACTACTATAAGGTTCCATTCTCTAAAAAAGCTAGTACTGAACGCAGTCCATATAGATGAACAAATGGTTCAGAAGTTTATTAGTGAATGCCCTTTACTTGAAGATTTGTTTTTATGCCTCTGTTCGCATTGTAAACGTATTCGTGTCTCTCATGAACCCAAATTGAAGATTCTGACAGTTAATGGATCTTTCTCAATCTTCTGTGATTCTGTTTCTATTGTCTATGATGTTGAAAATATTGAGATTGTTGCCCCAAGTCTCCAACAATGCACCCTTATAAATGTTGATAGATCATGTGTGATTGACATGGCTGGGTGTGCTGATTTAAAGTATTTCAATTTAACTAGAGCCGATATCTTAGACCAAGAATTTCATAACCTTATCTCGAAATTACCATTACTTGAGAAGCTGATTTTGAAGGATTGTGTTCAGGAAAGAGTTTCGCTTTCAAGTAATCGACTGAGGGAGTTACAGGTTCTTCACTGTGATCGTTTAAGGGAAATTGATATCGATGTTCCTAGTTTACTTACCTTTTCCTATGTGTTTGATGATAACCCTGCAAGTTCAATAAATGTCCCTAAACCATGCTCGTGGAAAGTCGGATTTTCACTTGGTTGTCAGCGATATGAAGTTCTTACATGTTTTGATAGTCTAAATTTTTTTCTGAAATTGCCCTATGAAATTGAAGATATAAGCATATCTATTTTTATTCAGGCCACGGTATGTCTATAAATTACTTATTATTACCATTTCAGTTGTTTTTGTTAGTTGTTTCTTGCTTCTTTCTTTTATCTAACTTGCGTTTATCTTTTGGTTGTGATAAATCATAGGATTCATTTAATTCAGACAAATTAAAAAAAAAAAAATCGCTATCGCTCCCTCGTGAAGTTGGAAATTTGACTATAGAAGTACTAGCTATACCACTTTCGAATTATGCAGCTTTGTTGGATTACTTACTATGGATTTGTTATCCAAGGATATTGTCTATGAAAACACATGCTGGCCAATCGTCAATCAAATTCATCAGGGTAAGCCATTTTGTAATTAATTCTTCTTATTTTTTTAAAACATAAATATGCTATATGATCAACATATATATTTCATATATATTCTATTTATTTTCTTGCGCAAGTACTATACAAGTAAATCTTGTGAACACAGAGATTATTACGAGGGAAGGAAATAAAAGTTTTAGTTTTTTTACTCAAAATTTAAGAGGCAAAGTAATCTCTCACAAAAAGTGATGGATTCTAGTTGTGAAACAAGTTGAGTTTAGCATTATCTAAGAGTAATATATAAGTTTTCAATGGAAGTTTAATCATAGGAGGATATAAATAGCAGAAAATGAATGATGTTATTTTGAAATGCACATGTTTAATTTTTTAGTTATTCCAAATGTGCTTTATTTACAGTGGCTTTATGAGAAAATGATGAAAAGAGATGCAAAATGCTGCGACTGTCACCGAATCAAGTGTTGGCAGCATTACTTGAAAGATTTCAAGATTGAATGCTTCGTACCATTGAAAGATCCAAAACCTCTTCATATAGATAATTTGATGGCTGCGTTGTCTAATCTTCCACTTGGAACTATTTGATTTCGTCTAGATTGATGTTTTTCTGAACATATTGATGAGGCGTAGGACTTATATATATAAGTAACTTTATATTTAGTTGGGAGAATGAAGTTATGAACAGCAGTAACTGGTACAAAGGTTGGTTTATTACATGAATGGACAATGTAAAACGATGATCATGGTTTATGTATTTTTACTGTTTTGCATATCATAATTTCATTTGTTTTGTTTTGTTTTAATGAATAGATAAAGCTAAAGTTGCATAACAAATCTCTTCTTGCAAGAGATTGACAACAATCTGGATAGGAAGACCACACAAAAATCAGTATGTAAGGAAAGTTTCATACAATATAAACCTCTCCGTATAGATAATTTAATAGTTGAGTTATCCAGACTTCTAGAAGGAACTATCCGGTTTCATCTAGATTTGGTGTTTCTTTTTTGTATATTGATGAGGCGTAGGACTATTGTTTATGAAGTTCAGATTCTCTAATAATCTTGTGTATGATTTTATATTTAGTTGGAGAATGAATAGAAGTGGACTGAAAATAATTTAAAAAAAAAAAAAAAAAAAAAAAAAAAAGACAACCAAGACAGTACAAACACCAATCACATGCTTTAAAAAGGTAAGGAAAAATAACAAAAATGTAATTTACACTTTATTAACAACCAATTACATACTTTAAAAAGGTGAGGATGAGGTGAGGATGCTGGTCCGAACCGAATAGCCATAGCTGCCCAATTCTTACATATAGGGGAATAATATGATCTTGCACTTCTCTTTGCTCTTTCATTAACAAATGTGTACTTGGAAATGTTTTGTCAAATATTTTACATCCTACAATATACAATTGAATTGAAGTAAGTGAAATCAAATTTTTTTTTTTTTTTTTTTAATACTATATATGATCAAATCAAATTAATTCTCACCAAACAATATTGGATAATTTCAAAAAAGTTTATAAGGTTTTCAAACTTTAAAAAATAAAATAAAATAAAATTGCTAATAGTGTACATCATCCAAACCAAAAAAAAAACTGAAATACTTTTAAAAATTAAGTAGATGTTTAAAATATAAAATAAAAACGTTAAAGAATAATTTATTTTTAGTAATTATAATTAAATGAACAGATTTTTTTTTTGTTTTTTTTTTTGTTTTTTAAGTAGCGACCTTCTATCTCCTTTTCGGGTACGGTGGAGCTTGGAAGTGGAAGGGTTGTTTTTTGAAATTTTAAACATTAATTTAATTTATTATTTATTATTTTTAATTATTTCTCATTTCTCATTTTCTTGGGTTTGTTTAGAACTCTGTTATTATTATTATTATTATTTTTTTATTGTTTTCGACAAGAGGACTACTCTGTTATTTTATTTTTGTGTTTACTGTTGAAAAATTATGGCACTGTTGATTATATTAATTTTATCCCTTTATATTCCATTGTATATTGTCGTGTGGTGCCTTGAATATGATAGCTAAATATATGAATATGAATGTTGCAGATTTAAAGACTATGGAGAACCAGATCGTTGCCATGGATCGAATCTCAGAGTTGCCCGATTTTATTATTCATTATATTATGTCTTACCTTTCTACACTAGAGGCAACTCAAACGTGTGTCTTGTTAAAGAGATGGAATCATTTACAAACATCGTTTCCCATTTTGGATTTTGATCTATTTTACTTCGAAGAAAAAGATTCTACAACCAGGGGGAAGAAAAGAAAAATTTATAATATAAATAAGTTTGTACAATTTGTTGATGCTTCCCTACTACGGTTTTGTGAGGCTAAGGTTTCTTTGCAGAAATTTAGTCTATCCATGACGGTCTTTGATGTTGAAATAGTCTCTTCTCTTCTTGATAAGTGGATAGAACTTGTTGTGGCGAATGAGGTAAAAGAGTTGGATTTCCATCTCCGAGCAAATAAAAATAGGATGTATAGTCTGCCTGGAACAATATTTTCAGCTGAATTTTTGACGACTTTGAAGCTATGTGGTTGTAACTTGGAGCAGTCCTCTGCTTATACAATAAGGTTCCATTCTCTCAAAAAGTTAGAACTATTCTCAGTCCATATAGATGAAAAAACGGTTCATAAGTTTATTAGTGAATGCCCTGTACTTGAAGATTTATTTTTATCCATGGTCTGTTGGCATTGTAAGCGTATTCGTATCTCTCATGCACCCAAGCTGAAGATTCTGACAATTGAATTTTCCTCACGCTTATGTGATTATGATGTTTTTTTTTTTTTTTGTTGTTGAAAGTATTGAGATTGTTGCCCCAAGTCTTCAACAATGCACCCTTGCATGTGTTCAAATGTCATGCGTGATTGACATGGTTAGGTGTGCTGATTTAAAGTACTTCAGTTTAATTTCTGCCGGAATCTTAGATCAAGAGTTTCATAACCTTATCTCGAAATTTCCCTTGCTTGAGAAACTGACAATGTATGGTTGTATTCTTGAAAGAGTTTCACTTTCAAACAATCAACTGAAGGAGTTGCAGGTTTTTCACTGTCCACGTTTGAGGGTCATTGATATCGATATTCCAAGCTTACTTACCTTTTTCTATGAATTTTTTGGTAATCCTGCTCGTTCGATAAATGCCCCACGTACATGCTCATGGAAAGTCAGAATTTCACTTCATTGTGATGGATATGATGTGCTTATTTCACTTGATAGTATAAAAAAATTTCTGGAAGTACCCTATGACATTGAAGAGCTAAGCATATCTATTTCTATTCAGGATATGGTATGTCTATAAATTGCGTATTATTAACATTTCAGTAAATTGTTTATTGTTTGTATCGGTTTTGCTTCTTTCTTTTTATCTAACTCGCGCTTACCTTTTGATTATGATTTATGAAGGATTCATATGCTTTGGACAAATTCAAAAAACGATCACCTTCACTCCCTTGCAAAGTTGTGAATTTGGCTATAGATGTTCTAGATCTACAACCTTCAAATTATGCAGCTTTGTTGGATTGATTACTCTGGATTTGTTATCCAAGGACATTGTCTATAAAATCAAACCGTCGAAAATCTTCAATCAAATTCATTATGGTAAGCCATTTTATTGTTCTTTTTCTTTATTTATTTATTTTTTTATATATATATAAACATAAATCTGTTATATGATCAACATATTTTTAATTTTTTTTTTTTCCATTTATTTTCTTGTTCAAGTGCTGCATGTACAAGTATATCTTGTGAACAAATATATTATTTTGTACTTTGTAGTTATTCAAGTTTGCTTTACTTACAGTGGCTTCACAAGAAAATGATAAAAAGAGATGCAAAATGTTACAATTGTCATGGAATCAAGTGTTGACAGCATTACCTGAAAGATTTCAAGATTGAAAGCTTTGTACCATTGTAAGATCCAAAACCTCTTCATATAGATAATTTGGAAGCATTGGCTAAACTTCAACAAGGAACTATTCGATTTCATCTAGATTGGTGTTTTTCTGAACATATTGACTTAGCATAGGACTTATGTTTTTGAATTTCAATGCTACAAGCGGGGTGGGTATTTAAACTATGATACATATAATATAGGTAATAATATCAATTCGCCCCTTCTGTTATTTTAATAATATAAATGAATTAATAATTTTTTTTCCATAATCCTATTAACAACGAAAACAGAGTAAAAACAATTCATTTTAAGGTTTTAATTTTTTATTATTTCTTTCATTATTACCTCATCCAATGTGTCCATTATATATATTTATTATAATTTATTTAGATTTAACTTGAAGTCTAAAATAAGCTAAGTAAATATTGAACTATTAGGCCGGTATTAATTATCAGATGTAGGATTTTCTATACGGGATCGTCAATTGCAATCGGTAGCAATCTAACAGTTACATGTGTCTATTGAATTATCACCGGTAGCAATCTAATAGTTACCTGTAGCCATCGACGATTTCGTACGAGAAATTCCATAGCCAAAAACTACTACATTAAGCTGGGAGTTTACGACTATCTTTATTAATGTTTTTTGTTAGGTTAATTTAATTATTATTATTTTTTAACTATTACAATATTTTTGGATTGGGGAGGGGGCATGACTCGAACTTACAACCTTTTGTATGTAAAAAGAGGTGCTTACAACTGAGCTTATCTCATCTTATCTATGATTATGTAATTACTCACACACGAACTTGATTATATAATTGAAATAGAAATCACAAAAAAAAAAAAAAAAAAATATTAGATTAATTTGGTTATAGATAAGTTTCTAGATATAAAACAGCAACACATTTTATTTATTTGTATCATTACCTTTAACACATAACAAAATTATATTTTGTTGAAAAATATCAGGTGTAAGATTTGTGTTGCATGACCTAGAATACTAATTTTTATGTTGGATTGGCCCCTCTAAAGCCAAAATTCTGGCTTCGCCTCTACAGGTTGGTCTATTTCTTGAAAGGACAACGTAAAGAGATGATCGAGGTTAATCTATTTTTACTGTTTTACATATAATTTTCATTTGTTTTGTTTTGTTTGTGATGAATAGATAAAGCTAAAGATGCATAACATGCAAATCTCTCGTTGAAGGAGATTGACAACAATTTGGACAGCTGATTAATTCTTCTTCTTATTTTTTAAACATAAATATTATGTTATATGATCAACATATTGAGGATATCTTGGGTGCAGCGGATAAACCATGCTTCCCCCATTGAGATTAGTGGTGTCAAAACAGGCCGGCCTAGCCTGTTAGGGAGATAGGCCGTCAGACCGGCCCGTTAAGGCCTTAACAGGCCCTTAACTTAATGTAATAATTTTAATATGAAATATAACATTTTTCATTTCATACAACACTTAAATAGTTTTCGATGAATAATATTTTTGTAATTTCGTATTAAATTTATGGTGAAAAGTATAAATTACAAATCATGATTGTCTGGTTAAAAACCTTACCAAGAAAAACCCAATGTGATAAAAACTTGGTAAGGAAGAGTGCAAACGGAAAAAAAAAAAAAAAAAAAAAAGTTAGGTTAGGGTATAATTGGAAAAAATTGTAGAGAATGAGGTGGGGGTGATGTAGAGAATAATTGGAAAATGTGAGGTTAGGGAATAATTGGAAAATGTTAGGTTAGGTTAGAGAATAGAGAGAATAAGAGAGTAGGGAAGTAAATAAAATGTAGAGATCGAATGAGGTGAGGGTGATGGGGGTATTTATAGGAAAATGTTATGTTATGGTATAATTGGACAAAATTGTAAAAGATTTAAAAATGTAATTTTTAAAAGTTTTGGACTTTTTTTTTTACACCAAAACGGTCACTAACGACTCTTGGATAATTACAAAAGCCATCCCTCAATTCAAATTTTAAATTTCAAACTTAAAAAAAATATATTGAAAATTTGAATTCTGGCAGGCTCTAACGGGCTGGCTTGGCCTGTTAGAGCCCGCCAGAATTCATTTTTTTCAAAAATATTTTAGGCCTACAGGTCGTGCCGGGCTGTGCCACCAGGGCATAGCACGGCACGCCGGCTTAACAGGCTTGGGCTTGACTTGTTAAGCCGGCGTGCTCGGTCGATCCGAGCACGCGACCGAAATAGGCCAAGCTAGGCGACACGCCAGGGCTAGACCTATTTTGCCAGCACTAATTGAGATCTTGCCACATGGTAAAATCTGTTGTGGCAAATCACAGTGAGGGATGCATCCCGTTGCGTTCTAGCTTTTGCCCTACATATTTCATATATATTCCATTTATTTTCTAGTATGTGCAAGTACTATACAAGTAAATCATTTTTTTTTTTTTTTGTGGAACTATACAAGTAAATCTTGTAAACACATTATTACGAGGGAAATAGAATGAAAAGACTTGTCTCAAAAAATGTATTGGATTTAAATAATAAACTTATATGGGACATTTTTGAGGTAGTATTTTAAGACTAGCATTCCTTTAATAAGTTAAGTTTAAATGACATCTAAAATGAGTTTTTTCCAAAAATACCCCACAGTAACCTTTGTCACTATTTTGGTTATTATTATTATTATTATTTATTTATTTATTTTAAATCTTCCATCAATGGAAGTGAAAGACCTCTAATGGAGTTTGAAATCGACCTTTAATGGAGGTCGATTAAGAAGAAGATGAAAAAAAAATTGGAAATTTTTTTAGGTAATTTTTGAGACTTTTCAAGTATTTTCCTAGACTTTTTATGTATATCATATATTTTCGAGACTTTTCCGGTAGTTTTCAAGACTTTTTGATAATTTTTGTGACTTTTAGTTATTTTTGAGACTTTCTGGGCAAAAATAGAATTTTCCAAGACTTTTGGTAATTTTTGAGACTTTCTGGACAAAAATGAAAATTTTGAAATGACCAAATCCAAAAGTCTCGAAATATTTCATTTTTGCTTAAAAAGTCTCGGAAATAGCCAAAAGTCTCGGAAATTACCAAAACGTCTCGGAAATGAACATAAGTCTCGGAAAATTTCATTTTGCTCAGAAAGTCTCGAAAATTACCAAAAGTCTCGAAAATTATTAAAAAGTCTTGGAAACCACCAAAAAAGTTTCGAAAATTACCTGAAAAATTTCAGAAATTACCTAAAAAAATTTTATATTTTTTTTCATCTTCTTCTTAATCGACCTCCATAGAGGTTGAATAGACCTCTAATAGAGGTTGAACAGACATCCATTAGAGATCGAAGTCGTTCAACCTCTATTGGAGATTGAAGTTCGATGTCCATTGGAGGTCTTAGGCCTCCAATGGAAGCCGATAAAGAAGATGAAAAAATTAAATTAAAAATTAAAAAAAAAAACTGAAAAGTAAATAAAATATATATGTAAAGTAAGGGTATTTTTGGAAGTTCACTTACTTTGGTGCCTTTAAAACTTAAGTTATTAAAGTGGTGACACTCGTGAAACACCAATTCAAAAGAGTGACAAAATCCCTTATTTCCCCTTTAAATGATCTAAGAATAACAAATTTTCAATGGAAGATTTAAGTCCGAAAGATATAGATAGCAAAAAAAATAAAATAAAATAAAAATAAATGAATGAGAGGTTCTTTTGAAATACACGTTTAATTTTGTAGTTACTTTAAGTTTGCTTTCTTTACATGTAGCGGCTTCACAAGAAAATGACGAAAAGAGATGCAAAATGTTGCAACCGTCACAAAATTAAGTGTCGGCAGCATTACTTGAAAGATTGAAAAATTCATACCATTTAAAGATCAAAAACCTGATCTTCTTATGTAATTTGATGGTCACATCGCATAAACTTCTACATGCATAGAACTTATGTTAATGAATTGAAGTTCAACTTCTATAGGCATAGAAAGGGTTCAAAATTTTTTTGTCACTATTTGGGGCGCTTTTTGTAAGATATGCACCACATTATTAATTTATATTTAAAAGGCACATATATAGGTGACCAGACAAAAATATCATTTTTTTGTCGGTTTGTGTCTTTTTCAAATGTTGAGAGAAAACCTTTGAGAGAGAAAATCTAAGCCTTTTTGAACTTTTTTCAAGCCTTTTATAACAGTCCCCGGGTTTTTTAAAATGTTACCCGAGCCTTTTCAAGGAAAATTTATAGGTTAATCGGTTTAGAATCTTCGAGCCTTTTTACACTAGATCCGAGTCTTTTAAACAGTAATCTGAGCTTTTTAATTTAGAATCTCCGAGACTTTTACACTGTTTGAGCCTTTTAAACAGTTATCCGAGTTTTTTTAATTATTTATGAATAGATTAGTGAATTTTGATTCTCCGAGACTTTTAAAACTGTTTGAGCCTTTTAATACATAGTTCGATCCTTTTCATACATTACCTGAGCCTTTTAATGAAGTTGGAGCCTTTTTATGGAGTGTTCGAGCCTTTTCATACACTACCCGAGCCTTTTAATGAAGTGTTCGAGCCTTTTCATACACTGTCCGAGCCTTTTCAATTAGTCTTTGAGACTTTTCAATTAGTCTCTGAGCCTTTTCATTTATTCTCCGAACCTTTTCCTTTGTTCTCCGAACCTTTTCATTTGTTCTTCGAGCATTTTCATTTGTTATCCGAGACTTTTCAATTAGATTTAAAATCCTCCAAATGCGTCTGCGTAGCGCCACAAAACTAATTATCCAATGAAATTGCATTGATAATATTATGATGTTCAACCTCTATTGGAGGTCTGTTATAGAGAAAGGTGGAAGAATAAAATATCAAGAAACTTCAAAGTAAGAAAGAGAATGTGTAAAGTAAGGGTAATTTTGGTACTTCACCATAATAGATACCTTTTAAACTTAACTTATTAAAGGAGTGACTTTGTCACCACATGAGTTTTAAAAAGTGACATTTTCCACCATTTTCACGACATAGAAATAGAACTTATGTTTATGAATGCTCTAACGTTCTTGTAACTTTATATTTAGTCGAGAGAATTAAGTTAACTTTATATTTAGCTGGGAGAATGAAGTTATGAACAACAATTACTGGTACATATCTCATGAGAAAGGCTTCAGTACTTCAGAGAAAAAACACAAAACTCTGCCTTTACTATCCCACAATACTCCCCCAATCCTAGCTTGCCCCATCGACTCCCGAAACGAACCATCAACATTAAATTTCAAAAAATCTGCAGCTGGCGGAATCCAGTCTCTCACTCTTGAAAGTTTCACCTTTTTACTGACAATACATCTTTCAACAATGTTCAAAAGCAAAATTGTGACAGGCACAGTTGATCCCTTTCCTATGTTCTTGAACCACCAAGCAACCTGGAAGCTCACCATGTCCATGGCTTGAAACAAATGAATGTTGACATTTTTGAAAATCTTCTCATTCCTAAATTCCTAGATGGTCCAAACTGTTGCAAAAAACAAGGAGCACCAAGCTCTTTCTGAATTTCTATTAGGACAAAGGTCAAGCCATTCGTTCAACCACTGCATCATAGAATTCTAGCACAACCGTTCATATTCCACCACTTCATTCCACTGGACCATAAACTCCACGCCCATTTACACTTCAAGAAGAGGTGATCAATAGATTCTTCATACTCACCACACATAGGACACTCCAAGTTATTTTCCATATTCAACCCGAAACGATTCAACACCTCCCTCACCTACACTCTACCTTGTAACATTTGCCAAACAAAAATCTCAATCTTCGGAGGGATTATACCTTTCCAGATGCTCTTAAAACCCAATACCTCTCCAGTAGACCTCCTCTCTAAATTTTTCCAAACAGATTTGACAGAAAACTGACCATTCGAACACCATGACCAGCCAATAGTATCTATGATGGACTCCCGCAAAGTGAGACTACATAAACAACTCATGAAAGACTCCCATTGATCAAGTTCCCAATTAAAACAAGGCTTCCTTAGAGAAATATTCCAACTTCATGATATAGATAATTTGACGGTCGCTTTGCATAAATTTCTACCGGGAACTATTCAATTTCGACTAGATTGGAGTTTTTTTTGAACATGTTGCTGAGGCATAGAACTTATGTTTATGAAGTTCTTGTAACTTCATAATTAGTTGGGAGAATGAAGTTATGAACAACAATAGCTGGTACACAGGTTGGTACACAATAGGTGGTTGCATTTAATTTTGATAATTTCATTTTTTTTTTTAATGAATAAATCTAGCTGAAGATTTTCATTACACCATATAATTCTGTTTCAAATGCCAACATAATTCTCAATGGAGCTGCAAATTAAGCAACCTTTGATTAACCCACAAGATGTGCGAAAAATACCGCCAGAACTAGAACGACTTGGAGTACCACGAGAAGAACTATTAACATTTACGAACGAGAAATATATCGTTAATGATACAAAATGATACAATTCCCACATCATAAGTGTTGGCAGTTATTTAAGAGATTTTGAGATTGGAAGTTTCGTACCGTATGAGAGTTTAGTTGAGTTATCTAGATTTTGAACCATTTAATTTAATCTAGACCGGTATTTCTTTTTTATATATTGATGAGAAATAGGACTATTGTTTATGAAGATCAATGCTCTAATAATTGTGTATAACTTTATATTAGTTGGAGAATGAATAGGAGTGCACCCAAATAAAATAGAAAAAAGCCTTTTCTATGAGATTTATATATTACCAAAAAGACAATCAAGTAATTTAATTTGATTAATTACTCGGAGGTCTCGCTATTCTATTTATAAATTACACTAAAGCAATGAAAGAACATACATTTGTTGCACAAAACAATTTGGTGCGAAGCTAGGATTTTGGCTTTAAGGGGGCCGAGACAAAAAATAAATTTAAATTTATGAAAGACAAATATATTAATATTTAAAAACTAAATTATTAAAAATAAATAAATAAATGTAATACCGTTTAGTCTCATTAATTAATAAATAAAATAAATAGAATTTTTATGAATCAAAATGCCGCTCTTTAAAATCTAAAATATCATTTATAATCGAATCTATACTCATATTTAATTATTATAATTGAGAATCAATTGCAACATAAAATATATACATACCAAATAGTATTGTTTAATTGTAAAATTATTTTGTCGATGTTGAGTTCGACCTCGTATTGCAATGTAAGAAGCATTAATATCTGGAACATCTCTGTTGTATGTTTTACAAAATAAACTTACTACTTTAGAAAATAATCTATCACACCCGGTATTTTTTAGTGATCATGGTTAATAATCTTTATGATATTTATTCATTTGATACTTTATTAAATAGGAAGATGTAAATAATTTCTTCTTAAAATGGTTATGGTCACAGGCTTATAGTTGCTAATGTTGCCTCACATCAAACTTTCTTAGATATATTGGTTGGATAAGACTTTAAAGAGTAATAATTATGTTTATAATTAAAAATTAATGTGATGGATCAGAGGTATCTTTACCTATATAAGTATATAACACATTATGATAATTTTATACATGGAAAATTTATTAAAAATATTTTGGTTGGAGGGGCCATGACCCCTATCGGCCCCTGCCTATCTCCTCCCCTATTGGTGCCCATAAATTTTTAGAAATCAAAATCATCTTGATTAGGCTTCGGTGAAGTCAGCAATGCAGTGTACAGTCGGAGCCTATCCTCCCCCAGCGACGAGCACCTGGACAACGGCCTTCGTGGCCGTAAGAACGACAGAGAAGTGAGTGTGAGCCGGTGCTTGTACCTTCTCCAGGCGATCTGAATAGCCACGACTGCCCAAGTCCTCCATCCGGGGGAGTAATATCTTGCACTTCTCTTCACTCTTTCATTAACAAATGTGTACCTGAAGTGTTGTGTCACATATTTTACATCTTCGGCTTCGAGACCAAAGGCTTCCGTTGTCTCGAGAGTGATAAGAGTGGACGAGGATGGCGGTAGCCGTTCGATGAAAGGACGTCTTAGGCACCATGATAAGAGCTCATCGCCACTGAAGTTTCCGGGGCCTAACATGCAACAACTCTTGACGTTGTCATGGAGGACTTGGCTACTTTGGAGATGTCCCCTTACCACGAATAACATTCTTTGTACGAGGTCACCTTCTCTTGTTATCTACAAATTACATATTATTAATTCTTATATATCCGAAAATAGTTTTCGAAAATTAGAATAAATTTATAATTTTAACTGTTATCCTAAATATAAATTGAGTAAAAATTTGATCTTACTACTTCTCCTTTTGTGAAAATGAGGGACTTGACTCTGTCACAAATATTCTCTAAGACCAGATCATCCATGTGTTGGAACAGTGGTACCTGCAATACACAATTAGAAAAAATTAAATTTGATAATGACATTATAAATTTCGATTAAAGTTTTTGAATAAATAAAAAAATTGCGGCTTATATTTATTTGGGCCTAGGCCCATTTTATGCTTTTGACAAAAATGCATTATAATTTATCAATTTCGTCTCACATACATTTCTCGGAGCCCACTATAGTCTACCTAACCTAAATGATTATGATTGGCACTTTATAATTATTATTTTTAAGCCAGACATTATGGGTCAAGGAAATATCGTATCTACCGACACTAAATACTATATATATATACTCTTGTAAATGAAAAGATATCCTTATATACTATAAATGTATATAGTGCGACTTAAATCTGTACTATAAACGTGAAAGATGAGATACACCATTTTCAGTTCAGAGGATGCGTTGTAATGTAATATAATTTGAAAACTCGTGATTTTAGATTTTTTATTATTTTTAAATAAGTTAACAGTGATTTTCATTATAAAAAAAAAATAGCTGTGGTACCTACCTGTCTGACTAAGTCCAAGCAGAGGTGGTATTTAATGTCTCTCCTTAACCCCTCAGGGAGGTTACTGATCATCTCGTACTCATCTACGCCGCGCATCGCCGCCCACCATTGCCTTTCGTAGTTTCGCACTCGCTGCCGGAACCCCTGCGGCAACCGTCTCTTCCTCATCCACCATTCTATGTTTCTCATCTTCAGTTGCATTGCTTGTTTCTTTGATGTTGTTGCATGCAAGAACACCTATTCATCATGCCCATTAAAATAAAATAAAAAAACATTAGAAAAATGTAATGTAATAAACCAATCGTGCAGTTGTTTAGAGTAATTAAAGTAAACCTTGATATTTCCAATCAACATGGTGACTAAAAGGAGTCCACTGGTTAGAACGATAATGTTGAAGACAACTTCTAACCATTCTGTAGTGCTCTCCAAGTTCCCAAAAGAGCTGATTATCAAAACCACAAAATATTATTGGCCATTGATCAGAAGATTGATATTAGAAAAAAACTATAACGTAAAGAAGAAAAAAAAAAATACAGTTTTTTATTTTTTAATTAATCCAACCGTAGTTTAAAATCTTATGGCAGGGACGGTAGAAATTAAAATGTTCTTGTCGAAGTGGGGATTGGTGGGGATCGGTGGAGATCTAGAGATGGATCTGCTCATTGATTGGGGAGACCGGAGCCTCCCGAGCTGCAAAACGTAAGAGAGTAGGCCGTTCGTAGCATGGGATGCTCCGATCTCTCCTTTTCAATTTTCTAAGTTTTTTTTTTTTTTTTCAAAAAATTATCCTAATCAGAAATTGAAGTTGTAAACCAAGATGATGTTCGGTTCCAACTTAATTACTTATGTGACATGTGACTATATGAGTTGCTACAATATTCAAACATGAATTTGGATGATGTAACATTGCTCGTAATTTTATTTTCATACCAACATCCAGATAATTTTATCAAAACAGTCCACAATGATAAAAATCAGAGCAATTACCTTAGAGTCATGAGGCCCCAAAAGATGGGAAAAAGTATCTTCTCCAAACGGCTCTCATTTTTAACAAGTTGAACAGTCCATTTATAAGCTCCATAGTCATAATTATTGGAACCTTGTAAGCAAGTAGACCTAGCTGGTCTGTGCTCAGCCCATGCCCACCTTGCTCCACCTTTCGCCATACTCGATGTTCCATAGTAAATTGGATCTTTACATGCTAGTAATCTCAGGTCACAACCATGTGTATCTCTGCATTTTTCTCTCAGACATTTTAAAGTTTTCTGAATCCCTAACAAGTACCAACAAGCTCCTGCTGCCTGCAAAAATATTGCACTTGACCCCTAAAACATGTTCTTCATTGTTTAAACCCCAGTTTTTTTTTTTTTTTTTTTTTTTTCTATTAATATTTTTCGAGAAACAGCTAGCTACGAGTCTACGACTAATTATTTTATGTCATGTCGGTCTGATTAGTAGTTCAATTGGTAAGGTCTTTTATTATTGTGTAAGAGATTTTAAGTTCCAATCTCACTCATGTTAGCTCTTTGGAAGAATTGGTTTATATTTTCTTTTAGAAAAATTCGCTGCTAATAAAAATCAGAAACTAATTAATGTTAATGGGTGTTAGCTTAATTAGGGTTTTTTATTTTTATTTTTTATTTTTTATTTTTAAGAATTAATTAGGGTTTTCTTGCAAATAGGATATCTTAATCACGACAAGGACCAGATGCATGTGAATCATGTGATATATTACTGTTATGAATCACGACAAGGAAGAGATACATGTAGCTTTTACTTTCTCGATCTCTGTGTCTTTCCTTTGTGTAGTTGAATCGGAAATTCGGAATAGGTTTTGGCTTTTGAAGACAGGAACGTGGGATTTGGGAATTAATCCAGCACCACGAATATGTTTATTTATTTATTTTATTTTTTTTGAATTATCGAGAATATGTTTTTGGAATAGCTTTATTGCATGATTAATAAAGGGAAAATTTTAAAATCTCCTGTGGTTTGAGGTATTTTCCAAAAAGTCCCCACTAATTTATTTTTTCTCTAAAATCCCTCTTCTGTTATCCATCAATATAAAATGAAAATAATTTTTTCACTCTTATGATGTTTATAAAATAATAATATAAAAAAAAAAAATAATAAAAATAAAAAAAATAAAAAAATAAAAAAATAAAAACCCTCAAGTTTTCAACATGAGTTTTACTCCTTAATTCAAATTTCATTAATTTAGTCCTTATATAATTGAAAATCAATCAAATTAGTCGTCCCATTAGTCAAATATAAAAGTGACTCTTCCCAATTAAGTTGAGACCAAATTATAAAAACCCCCAACAACTTTAGGGCCAGTTTGGTATTGCTGTAACTTTTATAATAATCACTGTTAGCTGTGTTGAAAGAATAATCAGCTGTGAAGTTAATCAACAGATGTTTGATTAATTATACTTTTAAAACTACTGTATATCTCAAACGCAGTATACGTATGTTTGATAATTTTATTTCAAAAGTACTGAAATTAGTTATAGTTACTAAAATAGAGATGAGTTTAGAACCTTATTTTATTTTTTTCATTAATTATATATATTAAATCAATATTTAATTAGAATCTTTAATTTTAAGATGAAATAAGGTATATAAATGATTTTAGTTTGATTTCATAAGGATAATAATGATATTTTAAAAAATTCATTAAATGCTGAAATAGATTATTCCATAATCACTTTCAAAAAGTAACCCCCTCACCTACTTTTCAAAATCACTGTCAAAACTTGTCAGATTATGAATTAATCACTTTTAGAAGTTTTACCAAACATTATTTTATCTCAAAATTATAAAATAAACTGATTTTAACTTCTCAAAAGCAATACCAAATTGACCCTTAGACTAATATAGATACAAAATAGGGAATACTATCTACCTTTCTCATTTTCCTTTCTCATTCATCACTTGATACATATACTCTTTCATTTAATAAAAAACTCACTTTTTGCTACAAAACTTGTTTACTTCTTCATCCCTTATTAATAAAAAGATAGAAGTAGTCATCAGGGGTAAAAACGTAAACAAGCTTTGTAGAAAAAATTGAGAGTTTTTTATTAAATAAAAAAGTGCATGCGTGTCAAATAATGAGTGGAAAAGACAAATGAGAAAAGCAAATGGGAAATGTAGATAGCATTCCCCATACAAAATTGGTCTAATAAAGGACAAAACAACATGATCGATAATAATATAAGTTGAAAAAAAATGATTATATAAGCTTTCAATAAAAGAGTAAAAAAAAAGCTAGATTTAATTGGGAGAATTAAGAAAAAGGGTGTACTTACATGTGAGGCAACAAAATATGCGATCATGTTGAGAACAATCCCCCACCAAACAGTGCCAAAAATGTAGCCAGAAACGATTTGCATGCGACGTAACAAGCAAACCGAGTGGTAGATTTTTGGGAGATATTGGAACAAAAACATTATCAACAACACTGTTATCACCGGTGTTGTTGATCCTCCTTCCAATAGAGATGGAATCACCACCCATATCACAACCTGCAAATACAGGTAAATATATCTATCATTTGTGATTCGCTTTTAGTTTCATAACCAATTTGAATCAAAATCCTGATCATTTGTAGATTGAACTTTTACGTACTGAGCTTTTAAAGATTTTAAAGTAAAGGGAAATCAACAAAATGTTCGAGTTCCTTTTCTAATAAAATACTTGATAGATTTTCATGAGAAACAATTACTATAGAAATAGTATCAAAACATATATCAGTGAGATACTAACTGATATGATTATCGTTGTAGGAGAAGTAATAATAATGAGGGAATGTGACCACTTCATCTCATTATCATGACAGATTCAAGTCTGGGTCAAGCTCCATAAATTATTTTTGTACAAGAATTCAGCCATTGTTGCATTCTTTTTTGTCATTTGGCACTTTATATATAATGGACCATGGATTCTGCAAAAATCTTCAATCATATAATGCAATTTTTCACACATTATCATTCAGTGGTGGAACAAGGCATGGCTGGGGTGGGCTACAGCCCACCTAGCTTTTTGAAAAAAAAAAAAAGTTTTTTAATAGTTTTAAATACACATTTTATTCTAAGTATATTCCAGTCCAATTCCGATTATGACTTAATTTACTATATTTTGTTTATCTTAATAATAACCCAATAACTAAAAAACATGCATCAAACTCATTAAAACCCATTGTATTTTCTTAACCAAGTGAAAGATCAAATTGAAAAATTTTAACCTTTTACTGACTCAAAAATCAAATTGAGAAATTTTAACCCCTTAACAATAAACCAAAAGCGTAAGTTTTATTTTTATTTTAATGTTTATGTTGTAAAATTAATAGTAAAATTAAGTTTTATTTTTTGCTATAAAACTTATCAAAACGTCTTTGCACAATAAGATGGATGGTGGGTTTCTTGAGAATTGTACGGTTATTTATATTGAAAGAGAACTTGTTTTTACAATTGATTCGGATTCAATAATAGATGCTTTTGCTTCTCTGAAGCCTCAAAAGTCAAAATTTAAGAAGGATCTTATTGTATTTACATTGCATGCATTATTTTCTTATGTTTTTTCTTGGTTAAAATGTATTTGAGGATACGATTCATTATGTTCCTTGATTAGGTATACTTTTTTATTTTAACTAATAAAAATTCTCTCGTACCGTCAAGATTTGCTATCAAAATGATTTTTTTTTAATTATATAGTATAATTTTTTATCTATATAAAATTGTCCACAACCCATCTAGAAAAAATTTCTGGTTTTACCCCTGAACCATCATTTTATGTTGATTTGTACGTCTGTTAGGAAAAGGACTAGAGCAGGGTAGGGAAATTTCAATATTTTAATTATGTACTTTAATATAAGAAACACCAAACATGAAAATATAGAAAAAGTGACTAAAGCAGTGCACCCATCTCTCTCATCAAGACAACAATGTCACTACTAAAAAAAATAGAAGAGATCACATATAATAGATCACTTTATGAAAAAGTGATCTTTTAAATGAAAGGATAACAAATAGATCGCTTTATGAAAAAATAATCTTTCTCTAAAAAGATCATTTAAAATAAATCTATTTTAATAAAATGATTTTTTTTAATAAGTTGATTACTTAAAATAAAGCATTCTAAAAAAGATATTTTTTAAAAATAAAAAATTCAGTTCTTTTTCATATGAAGAAAATCATTTAAAGTAGATAATTTTGAAAAATTAACATTTTGTAGTGTAAAGGATCAATTAAGATGGATATATATATATATATATATATATATATATATATATATTTTGAATAATTAAGATGGATAATTTAGCAAATATAAATATATATGGATATATTTATATTCTATGACAGATTTAAATTTTGAAATCCAGATTATTTTATTACAAATAATATATATTTTAAATGTTTTTAAAAAAATAATTTCATTAATAAAAGAGTGCAAAATTTTTAGTTTTTTTTTTTTTTTTTCCTTCATGTCTAACCCTATTTCTTAATATAATCTTGTAACTGTTGTTTCTCTCTACAATTGCCACCAAAACCCACTTCCTACAAAACTTATTCAGGTGTCTTGTTTTCTTAATGAAAAAAAAAAAAAAACTTGTTCAACCACCAAGCTTCAAGTCATGATGCGGAGAAGGTGAGTCTCTCTCCTTTTTTTTATTTTATTTTTTATTTTTTTTTATTTTTTATTTTATTATTTTTTTTTTCGGGGTACTTTCTATAAGATATTCTTTGGACTGTGATTTAAGTAAACGTATGCGTTAATTAAAAAAATATATGAAAGGATTTTATGGAATAATGTTTTAGATTTATTGATCTTATATGTGAATTTTTTTTATTTTATTATTATTATTTTTTTTTCAGTTTTTACGTTTACAAACTTGTGAAGGGATTTGTGTTTTGGGCTATGTGATTTCTTTTGATTATAATTTATTGATCTCTGTTTGTTACAGGTATTTATTGTACTCTTGATCACGTAATTTTTCTTTTTATTTTTCTTTGTTTTTGAAGATATTCAAAAAAAATTTAGAGTGATTTTGACCAAATCTCATTAGTTGTTGTAGTGGTACAAAGGAAACCGATATATCCACTACACAACTTAATTATTTCTTTAATGACATTTTATTGTTGTTTTGTTTAATTTATTAATATTATCATTGATATAACTAATAGTGCAAAAATTTTGTAAAATTGTAAAGCGTATATAATTAACTAATGAGATATATGAGAGATATCATTTTTTTTTAAAATAGAAAGTTCAAATTATTTAGAATTGGCATATTTATATATTTATTTACTTTGATATTTTCAAAAGCTTTTATTTATATAAACTTTTGTTGTTGGTAATGTTGTGCAGTCTCAAGAAAGATTTCATACATACAGGAAGTGAAAGGATTGATTATGGGGAGTGGGACTACATATGAAGATCGAATATTGATATTCTAGTGTTGAACTTTGATGAATATTATAAACCAAACTTTGTAGTTTGTTTTTTGTTTTGAGATTTTTTTTTTGAACAATATATTTCATTGATAAGCTAAAAAGGCAAACGACTGAGAACAAAGCACAAAACAAGCCCAGAAATAGGGCACAACATAGTAGCTTAAGAGCAAAAACAGAAGCCACAAAGCCAAACGAAGAGAGTCTACTAAACACAACACCAAACGCAAAGCCAAACAATTCTTAAAAAAATACATGGGTGATCTAGATATCTATTTTACAATTAGAAATTTCTACTCCCACAATTCTTATGAGAAATCTGCCTACACATGTTGTGGAGAAATCTCTTATTTTACTCACATAACCCTAAACTTGACACTATATATTGTCGGACCCTCACAGATACATACACTAAATAAACAGAGAATGATATGTGGTGACAAACTCATGATATGTTTTACTTTAAAGGATTCAAATAGCTTGTCAAAAAATTGTGTCCCAATTTATGTCTAACTTACCAAATTCAGCCATGTCAACCACTATCGTGTATATTTAATTTTTTTTTTTTTTTTTTTAACGTTTACATTTAATATATGATAGTGGTTGATATGATGGAATTTGGTTGGTTAGACAAAAATTGGGATACCATTTTTTGATAATCGATTTGAATCCTACTTTAAAATTTTCCATGCTTGATCACTAGTAGATGAAAAGGAAATCTCTAATATGTATGCATATATATATATATATATATAGAATAATGTCAGAAGAGCTAGCAAGACAACAGTTTTTTTTTATAAAAACAAATTTTTGAGTAACACTACATAAACCAAAAAAGAAAAAAAAAAAAAAAAACAGTCCAATAATCATGTGAGACAAATGATATGTCTTTGTCGTACATAATTTATAAGGTGATGTGGTGAGTGACACGATAATGATAAATCACTTATCACATTATTTAGGTTAATATTTAATCTTTTGTCGGTCGTCAAAAAAAAAAAAATCAAAACCTTTATTTTGTAAAGTTACAAGATTAGCCTCCTAAGTTTTTTAATTTAACAGATTACAGATCTCCAACATTACAAAACAATGGTCTGTAATATATATATATTTTAATAGAACAGTTTTGATTAAATAATTATTATATATAGGTATATATAAAATGTAATAACCGATAAACTATAACTAGCAAGCAAAACAACAATTTTTAATAAAAATAAAATTTTATATATGGGAACTGAAGATCATGGAATTTCCTTATTGAGATTTGAGAGACAACCTTGAACCATGTAAAAACGTCAAGATAATAAAGTGCAACAAATCAATGACCAAGTAATATTTCTGCTCTATATAAATGAGACTAGAGGTGGCCACGGTTCCGGTTGAACCGTCGGTTTAACCGGAACCGTATGGCCCAAACCGTAACCTAAACCATCGGTTTATACGGTTTCGGTTTTGGTTTCGGTTTGGCCTTTTCGAAAACTGGCCAAAACCGGCGGTTTTAACCATGGTTTAATTGCCCCCTTTTTTTTTTTTAAGTAGACCAATCACAAGCTGCCACGTGGCACATTTTTTTTTTTTTTTTGAAAAACAAATTGAAAAAACCACCCGAAACCGAACCCATAACCGACGGTTTCTTAACCGAAACCTAAACCTAAACCAAAACGGTTAAACCAGAGGTTACAAACTACCCCCAAACCGTTGGCCACGGTTTTTGGAAACCGAACCGTGGCCACCACTAATTATGAGACAGAAGTACAGAACAGGAACTACTGATCATCCCTCCCTCTGCATGCATAAAACGACTAATGACATGCACTTATCACCTCCAATTCAACTAACTATATCTAGCACCAATTATTACCATCAATCACATGATAATCATGATCATACTAATTTTAATTATCATTCAGCTAAAATTCTAATTAACACGTCTGATCTTGGGAATTATTCGATTCGCTTTTTCAATCCTTAACGTGTATCAGAATGTTGTGAAAATTGAATGATAAGAAGAGTTTTGAAACTCACCTGAGGGAAAGGGAGGATGACAAAGAGATCAAAGAAGAAACCCTTCTTGGCTTTCAAGTATAGGAGAGCAACCGATCGAGAAGAAGAACAATTGTTGTTGTAGTTGTCGTTATTGTTGTTGCTGTTGTCGTTATTATTGGTGGTGTGGGCCCCACTTCCTCCGTCTCCTCCGTGGCCACCTATCATGGAGTGTAATCCGCTGCTGATACCAGGGACGGTCCTGCTCTTGGCCATCTTGAGCTGCAGCCACATGTTCCACACGTGAAGGACGTCGGTCGTGCAACGGAGCGCCGTCACAATGATGGCAAACCAGCAGTCGAAGAAAAGACACATACACGTGTCACTCACTGAGAGCACGTAGAAGAAAAGTGGGTCCACAAACAGATCCGTCGCGCAAACCAAGAGGAAAACCCTATTCCATTCTTGAACCCATTTGACTCTCGGGTCCAAAACTCGCCCAAATGACCACCAACCACCACCACCTCTCCTCCGGCAGCCGCACGTCGGAAAATACACGTTTCCACACCCATTTGAACTCTCCAATTCCTCCCTATCCTCCTCCTCGTTTTCTTCCTCTTCATCGTCATCATCCATGCCTTCAAATTCTTTGTCATCAGTATCATCATCGTCTGTGATGTAGTACTGCATGCGCCTTGCACGTGACATTTTCTGGTCAGTTGCCATGTGGGTGTTTTCTACCCCTGTTTTGTTTTGGTTTGTGCTTGGGGTTGTTTCCCCGTCTTTTCTAATAAAGGTTGCTGTTCAAAATAAATGTTTGATTTTGATTTTTTAAACATGTTTGAGAGAGAGATTTAATAATTGTGGAGTGAGTGAGCGAGTACAGACAAAAGTACCTATATGAATTTAATGTGTATATGTGTAATTCTAATCTTGGCTTCCAAAAAATTCACGTACATTAATTATTTATTATTTGTGATTATTGTTTATAATTAGTATATAATTAATGAACATTGTGTTTTTTAAGGCCTGAGATGGTTAACACTTGTTCAAATTTGATTGGTTTAGATTGATGATGGAAGGTGATGATGAACTGTCCTTCTACAAACGCATGCATGCATTTAATTAATTAATTCGTACAATCCTTGGTCTTGCTATTCTATTTATAAATTACACTAAAGCAATGAAAGAACATACATTTTTGTCGCACACAACTTAGTGCCCAAAAGTTTTTAGAAATCAAAATCATCTCGATTTGGCTTGGGTGAAGTCAGCAACGTCTTGTACAGCCAGAGCCTGTCCTCCCCGGTGGCGAGCACCGCGACAACAGCCTTCGCAGTCGTATAAACGATAGCAAAGTAAGCGTGAGCAGGTGCTTGTACCATCTCCGGGCGAGCTGAATAGCCACAGCTACGGAGCTACCCAAACCTTCCATCCGGGGGGATAATATGATCTTGCACTTATCTACACTCATTCATTCCAGAAACGTTGTGTCACATATTTTACGTCCTGAAATATACAATTGAATTGCAGTAAGTGTAATCAATATTTAATTTTAATGCAATATGTTATCAAATCCAATTAAATCTCAAAAACAATATTGGATAATTTCAAAAAAAAAAAAAATTATATGGTTTTCGAACTTTGAAAAAAAAAAAAAAAAATTGATAATAGTGTACATCATTCCAAACCAAAAAACAGAAATACTTTTAAAAATTAAGTAGATATTTAAAATATAAAATAAAATCATTAAAAGAATAATTTGTTTTAATAATTATAATAAATAAAAAGAAAAAAGAAAAAAAAAAAAGTAACGATCTCTTCTTGGGGAACAGTGAAGCCAGGAAGTGGAAGGATTGTTTAATTTATTATTGAAATTCTTAACGTTAATTTAATTTAGGGAGAATTGTAAATAACCCCCGACTATTGTTCAAATACCAAATCAAGCCTTCTGGTTTGAAGAATCAGTAAAAAAACCTCTAACATTAGTTGACCGTTGGTTGATTTTAATTAAATCTAATTAAATATAATTATTTAAGTAGTTTTTTATATAAATGAACTAAAAAACGAATGGAAAATATACTAAAAATATGTTAGAAAATAAAAAATAAAAATATATTTTAAGGAAAATTAAATATATCAATACATATTATAAAAAATCAATAAAATCATTATAAAATTTAAACAAAAAATTTATTTTAAAATATAAAAATTATTTTTGTATGAAATTGATTTTATTATTATTAGGATATAATTTTATTATATTTTTCTTTTTTATTCTGTTTTTAATAAAGGATTTACATTATAATATTTGATATTTATAAAGTCAACTAATGGTCAACTAACCGTTTACTAATAATATGGGCGTTCTTTCTGATTGTTCAAACCAGAGGGTTTGATTTGACATTTAATCATAAGGCAATGAGTTATTTACAATTCTCCCTTTAATTTATTATTTATTACCTTTAATTATTTCTCATTCAACATAATAAAAGCAGACTTTTCAACATTCACAATTCCATTTTTGTTTTGTTCATAGTTCACTCTGCTGCTGCTCTGGTGTTTATAAGTTTCTCTCCAAATTTACAGGTAAAATTTCATGCTATATTTTCTTTGATTATCACCTGTTTTTCCCAATATTTTACTGTTATTCATACAATTACTTTCTCTGCATAAATTATTTAAAAGATGAGTGCTAAATACAATCTCTCAACCCACTTTCCCAATCTATTCTCTATTCATGTGTTGACATGTGGGCAGTATTAATTTTGAGTGGTATTATTGGTCCACCAACTACTGAACTATTTAAACCCAACTTTTAAAATTATTTATTATTCTTTTTTTTTTTCCTTTATAAAATTACATAAAGAGACATGCATTTTTTATTAAAAAAATCTTGTACAAAGTAAAACTAATAAAACCTCACTTTCCTTATTTCAAAACCCTAATGACAAAAGTTTTATGACATAGATTATTTTATTTCAATGTTTACTATTTTTATTTATATTTTCTTTCAGATCTCGATCTCATATTTCCCATGTTTAATATTTATTGATTTATTACCATTTTTGTTTATATTTTCTTTCAGATTTTGATCTCATATTTAAGTATTTATTGATTTTATTGTTTCGCATGTTTGTTTTATTTTTCTTCTCAAATTCCATATCCATGTTTGCTATTTTTTTTCTCGGTTTATTTTCTTTCAGATTTTCCAGGTATACTATAATTTGTATCAATTCTTTTGTAGATTTTATTCCGGATCTTCTAAAATTAGTTTAATGTTATTTACATTTAAAAAAAAAAAAAAAACAACGAAATCGCAACCAAGAAAACCTAATATCTGACAAAAAGAAACCACACCAAAAATCTAATTCAATCGCTAAAAAAAAAAAAAATCATCAGACGATTAATATCACACGCACAATCTACCACCAACAAATCCAATCAACTACAGAAAAAAATAAAATCGAATCTAATAAAGATGGTTTTACCACAAAATAAAAATAAAAAACAAGTCATGTGAATGGATGTGAGAAAACTATATACAGAGGTTAAAGATGAAATGTATTTTATTTTATTTTATTTATTTTTTAAATATATGAGGTGTATTAAGTTTGAAAAATAAGTAAAAGGGTAGTCCTAGAAATAAATAAAAAATATTAATAAAACCATTTAATTTTATATAATTAAATCAAAATTTTAAAAAGTGGGACATAAATAGTTCAATAGTGGGGGTGCCAATAGCACTTCATATTAATTTCGTAGCCTTTATAAATGGTCTCATTTTCATTTTATTAACAATGCAAACTAACAATTTATTTTCTAGATAGCCATTTTTCTTTAACATTAATATATTGTCAATTAATATCAGTTTATTATTTTTATTTTTTTATTTTTTATTTTTTTATTATAGAAATAAATGTATTGCTCATATATGTATTTCTTTTTTACCAAATTTACTCAAACATTTCTTTTTATATCACTCTCTAGTTGTTGTATATAATAAATAAATAGTAAAACAAATTAGAGTTAAATAGTTTAAGAATATATAATAAAAACTTCATAAGACAATATTAGTAAAAGTTAATGTTTATATCTAAATTAAAAATAAGAAATAGAAAAAATATATATATGTATATATATCTATATGTTGTTAAACAGATACTTTACATATTTTTAATCTTTTAATTTAAGATAGATTTACTTTAATTTGACTTAATTTGTCTATCACTCTAACCAAATTCATTTGTTTTTTTGTTTAATCACATAGAAAGAAAAAAAAAATTCTATCATTAGCTAAATCTTGTAAGGTAAAGATTTTGACTCAAACAAAAATACAATTAGGGCGGAACCAATAAGGGTAACTAAGCTTCACATTCCTCTTCTCAGATGTTAAAAATTAAAACAATGAATTTCAATTTATATGAATATTTTATAATATATTTTAAAACTATTTAACTCTATTTTATTTTATACAATAATCATCAAATTAGCTAGTGTTTAGTAATGAAAATTGGGAAAAACAAAATATCCAAACAATTCAACTTGGAACCGTACATTCAAGAAATAAAAGAAGTTGTAGAGTCTTAAAAAAAAAAAAAAAAACACACACACACACACACAGACCTGATATATATATATATATATACGGTCAAGTTCCTATCAGGGCATCCATATATAATTTTATCAGGATATTGAATGTGAGTCACTCATTTATAAAAGTGATTTGACAAGTGTATACATACCAAGTCAAAGTATGTAAAACGAGTGGCTCACATTCAATGTCTTTATATAATTCTATCAGGGCATCCTCATATGAAAATCTCCGTATATATATATATATATATATAGAGGTCGAAATTTAAATGTCACCATTTGGGGCGCTTTTTGGGGAACAGGCACCAAGTTACTAATCTAAGTTTAAAAGGCACCATTTTATGTGACCAGACAAAATTACCCTTTTTGTCGGTTTGTCTGGTTTTGAAACGTTGAAAGAAAAAACCAGAGAGAGAAACCCCGACGGCGCAACAGTGCTACAGAGGACCAAAACCTGACGAAGAACCACCGGCGACGGCGCTACAGTACCGATGTCGAATAGAACTGAAGGGCGAAGAAAAACGAGACCGGTACGTTTTTGTTTCTCACACATTTTTGTTCTAGATAAGTTTTGTGTATTTGATGTAGATTAGGTTTGATTTGATTTGTTGTTCATTATGTTTGTTTGATGAGATTAGGTTAGTGTTTTAGTTTAAGACGATGAAGATCTAGGTTAGTAAGTGTTTTTGAATCTTTATCGAGCCTTTTTGAAGTGATTTCGAGCCTTTTTGTACTGTTACCGTGCCTTTTTGTACTGTTATCGAGCCTTTTGAAGTGATTTCGAGCCTTTTTGTACTGTTACCGTGCCTTTTTTAACTGTTATCGAGCTTTTTTTAAGTGATTTCGAGCCTTTTTGTACTGTTACCGTGCCTTTTGTAACTGTTATCGAGCCTTTTTGTAATGTTATCGTGCCTTTTTGTACTATTATCGTGGCTTTTTGTACTGTTATCGTGCCTTTTTGGACTGTTATCGTGCCTTTTTGGACTGTTATCGTGCCTTTTTGAACTGTTATCGAGCCTTTTTGAAGTGATTTCGAGCCTTTTTGTAATGTTATCGTGCCTTTTGTAACTGTTATCGAGCCTTTTTGTACTGTTATCGTGCCTTTTTGTACTATTATCGTGCCTTTTTGGACTATTATCGTGCCTTTTTCAACCTTTTATTTCGAGCCTTTTTGAACTTAATCGAGTCTTTTTGAACTGTTATTCGAGCCTTTTTGTTCGAGCCTTTTCAGACGTTACCCGAGCCTTTTAATGAAGTATTCGTGCCTTTTCACAAACTACCCGAGCCTTTTGATACACTACCCGAGCCTTTTACTGAAGTGTTCGTGCCTTTTCACAAACTACCCGAGCCTTTTGATACACTACCCGAGCCTTTTACTGAAGTGTTCGTGCCTTTTCACAAAGTACCCGAGCCTTTTGATACACTACCCGAGCCTTTTACTGAAGTGTTCGTGCCTTTTCACAAACTACCCGAGCCTTTTACTGAAGTGTTCGAGCCTTTTGATACATTACCCGAGCATTTTCATACACGAGCCCCCGAGCCTTTTTGTTCGAGCCTTTTCATGAACTCATATGTTTTTTTCTGTGAATGCAGATGAGGAATCAGCTAAAGGAGTCGCTTAAAACCCCAGTAAGAGAATGGTTCAAGGGAAAAATTATACGGCATGACCATTTCCATGACCTGGTTGATATCGACAACGCACTTAATAGTGTACCTGAACATCTGAGGATCGAAGACCGACGTCGGTATACTGAGTCGTGTTTTGGTCATTTTCTAATGATGCATCGTGAGATTCATTTTTCGGCTGGGATTGTCCATCGGCTGCTTTTGCGCGAGTTGCATCACGATGGGCCGGAAGATGAGATGAGATTTTTGTTAGGTAAGCATTCGGTCCGGTTCTCGAAGGTTGAGTTTTGTCTAATCACTGGGTTGAAGTTCGGAGTCATTCCCGACACGGCAAGGTATGATATGGTAGAGAATGGCATACACGAGCGGTACTTCCAGGGTAGAGACATCGAGTTTGAAGAGTTGAGAGCAGTGCTGCGGATTGGTATTTTTGTGGAGCAGTACGATGCGGTAAAGCTATGCTTATTGTTTATGCTCAACTGGATACTAATGGGGGTAGACGAGCGAGATAAAGTTCCAGTATGGCAGTGGAGGCTAGTGGAGGACTTGGACGCTTTTGATGCGTTCCCGTGGGGCGCACACGTGTATAGGCGGTCAATTTATTGTTTCAAGCATGCGTTGGATGGTCGACGGGAGCGGTTTGAACAACGACAGCAAGAAAGGGGTGCTGACGTACACACGACTGAGACGTACAACGTATATGGACTACCACACGCACTATTGGTGAGAATTTAAAATTTGAATCTGTATTTTAATTATAGTTTTTTATTTTATTTTATATCGTACTTATATATTATACAGATATTTGCTTTTGAGGTTATCCCCGAGCTTGGGAATAAAAAATGTGGGATCCGTAGGGCAATCTCCGAGCTACCACCCCCACGTATTCTGAAATGGGAGTTGAGTCAGCGACCGTGGGGGAGAAAACTGGATGGCATTTTCACTGAAAGGGTAAGTATTGTTGTTGTTAATTTTCATAGTTTTTAGTATGTATACAATTACAATGATCTAACTCCGATTTCAGATGTTTGCGCGGCGTGAATTGGTGCCAACGAGTGTTGAGATGGCTCAACCTTACTACGAAGGCATATACCTGGGAGGCAGTCTGTATGACACCGATGTTTCTGATATACCTAGTCACGTTCCTGAGCACGAACGACGTAGGAGTGCTGGACCCATTGATATGGAGGGTGCATTGATATGGAGGGTGCGTATTCCAGACCTAGTGATACAGAGGGTGCGTATTCAGGACCCAGTGACAGGGAGGGTCCTTATTCCGGACCCAGTGATATGGATGGTGCATATTCCGGAGCCAATGATACAGAGGGTTCAGACCAGGAGGGTGGGAGTCGGAGTCCCGTGAGGCATCAGCCGGTACGTTTCACTTTGCCCAGACAGCCTCGACCTAGGGGTGATTCAGTTTTGGAGGGTCGCGATGAGAGTCCTGAAAGGCATAGACGGGTACGATTCACTATGCCCAGACAGTCTCGACCTGGAGGTGATTCCCGAGGAGGCGTTGGCGGGCATCCACATGTATGTAAAAGATATTAGAACCACATTATTTAATTTCAATTGAGTGAACAGTTTAAGTGCTGACAAAACTTGAAATCGTTTCAGGGCTGGGATGGTAAATTCGTTGAAGTGATGGATGTTGTCCAATCTCTACGGGTTGATATGATGGAGGCTATCCGAAAGAGTGATGAGAAGCGAGATCAGCAGCATCAGGAGTTGTTGGATATGATCCGGGCGCTTCAGGGTCAGGGTCAGGGTCAAGGTCAGACATCGCAGTCCCGTATGGATGGTCCACCATTCGATGACCATCACAGAGACTTTAGTCCCACAGGCAGGACAGGTACACATCAGCATGGGATAGACCCACAGATCACACATGAGCAGACACCTACTACGGAGGCACATACTGCAGACACAGTATCTGATCACCCGGGGCATGTTATGACAGAACGAACAGAGGTTCCCGGTGGTACAGAGATATCACTATTAGAGCAGGTGCCTCCTCCAGTTATACCCGACGACAGTGCTGGTACAGAGACAGGACTTCTAGTACGGGAGCTACCTGGTGGATCTGTGCCACATGTTCTTCCACATGACCTAGCACATGGTTCATCCTCACAGCGTACACCACCTCCAGTAGATCCCAGCGCAGTGCGACCGTTGAAGCGATCCAGGCGCAACTCCCCCACTCATCAGCGCGATACAGGGAGAGAGAGCGATACACGGAGGGATAGATCCTCTTCAGAGCGTAGCCCTTCTCGGAGAGATACACGACGGGAGATATCCTCCTCACATCACAGCCCTCCTCATAGAGATACACGGCGGCACAGGTCGTCCTCACAGCGCAGCCCTCTTCATAGTAGTCCACAGAGGCATAGATCCTCCTCACTGCACACACCTCCGGTGGAGTCTAGTTCTGGAGCCTGTAGTCCGCCCCAGATTCAGCGTCAGCTGCGGGTTCGCAGGCCAGGTTGGCAGCTGATGACCCCATACACTGACCCATGTAGGCCGAAGAAGCCAAGGACCAGGCCAGCGTCATCAGTGCATGCATTCAAGCCCTATGATTTGTTAGATCCTGACCACGTTACTGCGTACCAAGCCTAAAAAAGGAACACCACGGGGAATTGTACGTATAATCGTTCATTACACAATCTTTTAATTAATATTACTTGGTCATCTAACTTCTTCAGCAATTATACAGACGTGATGTGGATATACATATACCAGTTGGTGTCACTTGGTTCCAACGGTTCCAAACCAACTTCATGGAGTTGGAGGATACGGTACGTTCCTTACTTTAAATTTTTGTATAAGTTTTTATCAGTAATGGTAGAATCCTAACAATATAAAATGTTTACATTGTCAGCACATCGATGCGTACTTGTTGATTTTACGGAAGCGTCAACGAGCATACCCCACTGTCTACGCTCAGAGGGTTAACGTATTGGATTCCCAGTTCTATGTAAGTTCTTGTACAGTACGATTTTCCTTTTGTTAATTGATGTGTTTACTAGATCTATTACCTAACATTGTGGTTAATTTTCTATATACAGTCATGGTTAGATATTAAGTGGGAGCGGATGTTCGGCAGTGGGGTGGCTGCACCCCCTAAGGAGTGGTCTATGCTGAAACACAAGTGGCACGATGATGACCTGAAGACGGTCCGAGGATTACTCCCGTCAGGAAACCAGTCATGGCACGCGGTTGATTGGGTGAGTGTTTAAATTACAAGGTTTCAATGTGTTTAATACTATGTTTAGATTTCAGGCACATAACACTGTGTTGAAACACTAACAGGTTATGATACCTTGCAACCTTGGACGCAACCATTGGGTACTGGCCAGCGTCGACCTCACCCAAGGGAAGATCTACCTGTTAGACCCGTTCAGACAGGAGGTCCCATGGGAGTACAGGAATAAGCAGGTTGCGTGCCTACGTTGGTTTATACCCTCGATGTTGCATCAGGTCGAGTTTCACTCAAACCGAACGAAGGATGATGTGACATACAGTTTATCGAAGAAGGCCTTCCGGATGAGCATCATGGACGGATCCGTGGGGTGCCCCAACAGCATCAGGGGTATGACTGTTTCAACATTTTATTATACCTCACTTGGTTTTAATTAAATTCCATTCTAATGGTTGTTCATATGGTGATTTGCAGCGGTAACTGTGGTGCCCATACTTTGAGATTGGCAGAGTACTTGTTGGCAAACAAGAAGGAGTTCGATTGGAAAGAAGAGGATATGGGCACCATCCGGGAGAAGATGGCTGTGGAGGTTTATTGTAACTCGCTCCACAACACTGTTGTATAGATGATTTATATATGGGTTGTTCCCTGAGTTGTAATTGATGTACATAACAGATTCATATATTATTTTCATTAATTAATTAATTTTTTTCACTTTCCAACCCGCGCGTGAACAATTTAGTGCGTTGCATCACGAATTAAATAATACAATGAAAATGAACAACTAAACCTTTACCGATTTAAACAACATAACTGTATCGAGCATGGTTCCCAAAGTCTGAACCATGTTTGAAGACATCAACTTGGAGACATGTTCCTCAAGGTGCTTCTGGTGGCAATTCGTCTTCATCTTGTACTGCCTTGTTATGTTTGATTGCCTTCCTTATAAGGGCACGTTTGTTTGTTGTGTCCAATTGAATGACAGATGCTACACTTGCGACGATATTCCTCGGGGACAATTCTACTGGGACCTTCATTAACCATAGGCGGGTTGGAACACCTCCTGCTATTATGTCCAGGTTGCCCACATCTTCTACACGATTGTGTGGTTGTCCTCTCTGAAGACGAGGCATGTCGACCCTCCATCGGCCGACCTGATTGTCTCTTTGTCTTTGGATTTAAAACCACCCGCGCTGCGATGTCAGATGGCACAACCCATGAAGAAGGATGGCCAACAGGCATAATAGGGACCGAGTATGCATCAATAAGTGTCTCCCTTTTGTAGTAGTCTGCACACAGTGATGTGAAATCCAAGTTTCGCTCCCTGCAACAATGAAAATAGTGAGATTCACGTTTGGGTAATATAATGTGTTAACTGTAACTTGTCAAGTACCTTGCCGCTGCGAGTGCATGTGAACATGGAAAAAAGTCCATTTGGAATTTGTTGCATGTGCAAGTCTTACGGGCTAAGTCAACCGTCCACTGTTTTCCCTTGTGTCTGACGGAGAATATGTTCCAGTCAACTGGATTTACGGTCATAAAACCGCACTTCTCGACCCGTTTCAGGATCACAAGATGTGCTGCGTCGGTCAATCGATGACGCATGGACCGTGCAGCTGCATGACGATCGTGAAACCACTTTTGTAGCATATTCCTAATGAACTCTGCCAGCGTCATCAATGGCAGTTGCCGTGCGAATTTTAGGCATGAGTTTATGCACTCTGCAACATTTGTGGTCATCACTCTGTACCTTCTTAGGGGACAGTGTACGCGGGACCATTTGTGAGGACCGGCAGCAATAGCATAATCGAATGCAGCCTTGTGCAGCTTACGTAACTCCTCCATGTGACGATTATACTTTAATTCACTGTACGACCTAGCTGCGTCATTCATTATGTCAGCAACATCCTTTCTATGGAATCGCTTCTTCATATTTTCCCCAAAATGCCAGCAACATATGGTATGTGTTGCATAAGGGAACACTTTAGATATCCCTGCTTCAATGCTTGGATGACGATCGGAAATGAAAACCAGATCATCTATATTACCAAGGGCACCCCTCAAGCATTCCAAAAACCACTCCCATGAAAGATTATTTTCTGAGTCACCATACCCAAAAGCAATTGGATACACCTGTTCGTTTCCATCTTGTGCAGTTGCCACAAACATTGTACCGCCGAATCTTCCCTTCAAATGGGTACCATCAACTGCAATCACAGGACGTATACACCTCCGAAAACCTCTAATTGAGGACCCTAACGACATGAAAAAGTAGAGGAATTTATCATCGTCAGTGCATTGTAAGTCGGTGATTGTGCCAGGATTTTGCTGTTCCAGAACGTATGCAAAAGATGGCAAGAGTTGGAAAGCTTCTTCATGCGTTCCGTAGGTCAATGATAATGCATATTGAAGGGCATCGTGTGCCTTACTGTACATGATTTGTATGCCATACATTGTTTTCATATCGGCGATGACGTCCTTGGGACGCATGAGACGACCATCATGTTGTTGAAGTCTAGGTGCAACGACTTCTCCGATTATGACTGCACTAGCTTGTCGGTGGCGACGGTGAATCTCCTCCAAGGGACAACTGTGTTCGTTGACAAAACTTCTCACTTGAAAGTATGTCCCTTCATCTCTCCTCACCGCTCTTAATTTCCATGTACAGTCGTCAATGATGCAAACCGGATGTAAAGTTGTCTTATTGGACCTTTTCACCTTCCATTCAAAGTTATGATGCATTGCAAAATGGCCAACTAGCCTCTTCAAATCCTTTTTACTCGGAAAAAATTGACCTTTATAAATCATGGTTCTAGGTTCTGGCGTTGCCAAGGTGCTAGTTGTATCAATACCAAACGAGTATGAATCTGCTCCGGGAATAACCCACGTTGCAGATGCTGTTACATTATACCGGACCTCGGAAGGCCCAGGCATATCAAGTGGAGTGCAACTAACTCCTTGTACATGTCTACCTCGTGTTTCAATTTGTGCAGGGTCTTCATCCACATTTTGTAGATCATCAACCCGATCATTAACCTGTTCATTATTTGCCTCATTATCCACCTCAGGGTTCGGGTAATTGTTTTGCTCATTGTACTGCTCATTTCGACAACCAAACACATCGCCAAATTGAGGTTCAACTAAATCTTCATGGTCGACCGCTACCGGTGGGACACCACACATGTTTCCCCCACCTTCAGTGGCACTTCTTTGGGTGAACACTTGGTTGCTACCGTTAAAGGATCCTAATTGTTGGGTATTTTCAAGAGGAGGAATATCATTCCCGATCACATTTCCAGCTGTCCTCTCAGTTACACTGACACATACTTGAGGGATAACTCGATCTTCCCCTAGCATAAACTGCACATCGTTGTCATTTCTTATAAATGTGCGACATGTACTGCCAGGAACAATTGATATTGATGACAGATCAATATTGAATTTGTTTACATCATAATTCACAATGGTATGCACGATCGCCACCAATTCTTCGTAAGTCATATCCTTTGACACATACATTGCCTGGTTATCCGATCCAACAAACCTTTGACTTCCGTCGGGTAACTGCTCCCATCGACCGTTGTAAGATATTACTATTCTAACCCGATTCATGATGCTGTCAAATTAATCATCACAAAGCATTAATGAAAATTCAGGACTACAAACTTTTTTCAAATATTACATTTACAAAGGCTATGTTAAGGATATTTAAAAGTCTCAGAGAAGACATGAAAAGGCTCATAGAATTCTTTAAAAGGCTCGATTAAATCACATGAAAATGCTCAAAAATTTCTTCAAAAGGCTCGAATAGTGAATGAAAAGGCTCGAATAGTGAATGAAAAGGCACGGGAATTACATGAAAAGGCACGGGAAACACATGAAAAGGCACGGGAATCACATGAAAAGGCACGGGAAACACATGAAAAGTCACGGGAAACACATGAAAAGGCACGGGAATCACATGAAAAGGCACGGGAATCACATGAAAAGGCACGGGAAACACATGAAAAGGCACGGGAAACACATGTTAGTGAACACATGAAAAGGCACGGGAAACATGTGAAAAGGCACGGGAATCACATGAAAAGGCACGGGAAACATGTGAAAAGGCACGGGAATCACATGAAAAGGCACGGGAAACACATGAAAAGGCACGGGAAACACATGAAAAGGCACGGGAAACACATGAAAAGGCACGGGAAACACATGTTAGTGAACACGTGAAAAGGCACGGGAAACATGTGAAAAGGCACGGGAAAAGGCACGGGAAAATCACATGAAAAGGCACGGGAAACACATGAAAAGGCACGGGAAACACATGAAAAGGCACGGGAAACACATGTTAGTGAACACATGAAAAGGCACGGGAAACATGTGAAAAGGCACGGGAATCACATGAAAAGGCACGGGAAACATGTGAAAAGGCACGGGAATCACATGAAAAGGCACGGGAAACACATGAAAAGGCACGGGAAACACATGAAAAGGCACGGGAAACACATGTTAGTGAACACATGAAAAGGCACGGGAAACATGTGAAAAGGCACGGGAATCACATGAAAAGGCACGGGAAACATGTGAAAAGGCACGGGAATCACATCACATGAAAAGGCACGGGAAACATGTGAAAAGGCACGGGAATCACATGAAAAGGCACGGGAAACACATGAAAAGGCACGGGAAACACGTGTTAGTGAACAAAAGGCACGGGAAACGTGAAAAGGCACGGGAATCACATGAAAAGGCACGGGAAACATGAAAAGGCACGGGAATCACATGAAAAGGCACGGGAAACACATGAAAAGGCACGGGAAACACATGAAAAGGCACGGGAAACACGTGAAAAGGCACGGGAAACATGTGAAAACGGAATCACGCTGAAAAGGCACGGGAAACATGTGAAAAGGCACGGGAATCACATGCATGAAAAGGCACGGGAAACACGTGATGAAAGGCACGGGAAACATGTGAAAAGGCACGGGAAACACATGAAAAGGCGGGAAACACATGAAAAGGACGGGAAACACATGAAAAGGCACGGGAACACAAGAAAACACGGGTGAAACACATGAAAAGGCACGGGAAACATGTGAAAAGGCACGGGAATCACATGAAAAGGCACGGGAAACATGTGAAAAGGCACGGGAATCATGTGAAAAGGCACGGGAAACACATGAAAAGGCACGGGAAACATGTGAAAAGGCACGGGAAACACATGAAAAGGCACGGGAAACACATGAAAAGGCACGGGAAACACATGTTAGTGAACACATGAAAAGGCACGGGAAACATGTGAAAAGGCACGGGAATCACATGAAAAGGCACGGGAAACACATGAAAAGGCACGGGAAACACATGAAAAGGCACGGGAAACACATGAAAGGCTCGGATAGTGAACACGTGAAAAGGCACGGGAAACACATGAAAAGGCTCGGAGATCTAAAAATTCTCACAATGGCTAGTTTACAAAATGTGAACAAATTATAA
The DNA here is from genome assembly GCA_035582765.1 of Acer negundo. Classification (NCBI taxonomy): domain Eukaryota; kingdom Viridiplantae; phylum Streptophyta; class Magnoliopsida; order Sapindales; family Sapindaceae; genus Acer; species Acer negundo. The sequence continues at coordinate 8,443,454 of CM069241.1, read as the reverse complement.
GAAGAAAGTTCAAGAAATATTACCTTATTTTATAAGTTGAAGATTAAACTCGAGGAAACCACAAATCTTTAACTTTTATTTGTAGATAGAGAGAGAGAGAGAGAGAGAGAGAGAGAGAGAAAGAAAAAATCAGAGAGAGAGAGTCGTTTTTTTTGGAAGTGTGGAGAAATAAAGGTACAAAGAGAATAACATAACTGATTATCTAAGGGCAATTTTGGTAGTTCACCATAATATGTGCCTTTTAAACTTAACTTATTAAACCACTGACAATATCACCAAATGAGTTTGAAATGGTGACATTTCGCACCATTTCCACTTAAAAATTATAATATTTATTTATAAAATAATAAATTAAAATATAATTTTATAATAAGAAATTTTGTTTTGTATTTATAATGAATTCACTTTAAATTTATACAAAAATAATTAATTAATAAATATTACTAAACATGTTTTTAAATTTTTTGTTCTTCTAATTATTGATTTATTGATTCTAAAAACATTAAAACTATAAAATAAAGAAAAATACTAAAGATAAACTAAAATGAATCAAAATAATAGATGGACTATTTTAATCCAATAAATTAAAATTTAAGAGTGTTTATTGATTGGATGGATGTGTTAGGTATGTCAAATTAAAATTATTAGAAATAATAAAAGTTCAAAATAATAATAGATAATTGAATATAAAATTAAATTAAATTAAACAGCTACAAATTTAAAAGTAGTTAAGAAGTTGACACTATCAAAAAAGAGAAAGTGAATTGTTTTGTTTTAGAAGAAGATAAAAAATTGAGAAACGAATCGGAAAATATGGTAAAATAACAGACATAAAACAAAATTACAGGATAAAGTTGAATTAAAGAAAAAAGATATTTATTCTTTCTTAAAAATGTAAATGGTGAGTGTAGAACCCTTCACAATTAACAAAAAGAAGAGTTTAACTACCAACTAAGCTATGAGTTAGTATTGTATAATTAAAGTTAGACTATATATTTACATAAATAAAAAAAAAATCAAATTTTTTTTTTAAAAAAAATTTGAGGTAGTGCACGGGCCCCACATGGCCTTAAGGTGGGTCCGCCCCTGTTGCCAAGTACCACTATAAATGGCTCGCGCAGTAAATTAGGAGGTGCTCATGCCAAGAGTAGTGGATCAGAGGATATCACTAGGGATTGAACCAAACGTGATGAGTGATAGTGTCCATAGCATGAGGTTGTCTAAAGTGAGAGCCTATGTATCACTTGATGGTGTAACCGTCATTTCATATAGTTGATTGATGTGATTTAAGTGACTAGTCCAGTGGTTTTTCTTTGTTAAATGTTTTCATGTAAAAATCAAATATTCTTTATATTTTTACTCTAATTTATAACTAATTAGATTAACAACTCATTCATCCCCTCTAGGTTATATTAGACATAAGTTTATTTATCTTCACAATTTCTATTTTATTTTATTTTATTATTTTAATCTCAAGAAGAAGCTAAGGATAGGGCAACCTTCTTGGCACGGTCCGGTTCGATTTTTATTTTTTATTTTTTATTTTTTTATAACAATAATGATTCTATTTTCACAAGAGAGAGACTACATACATATAGAGGTGGCCATAGTTTCGGTTAAACCGACGGTTTTGCCCGCGGTTTAACCGAAACCGTACTTTCAAAAACCGCCCCAAAACCGAAACCGAAACCGAAACCGAAACCGAAACCGGCGGTTTCAAAACCGGTCGGAAACCGGTTGAACCGGTTACGGTTTCGGTTTGGGTACTTCCAAAAACCGCTAAAAACCGCCGGTTTTTTTTTTAAAAAAAAAATAAAAAAAAATCGACTAATCAGAAATTGACACGTGGCATTTTTTTTATTTTTTTTTAAAAAAACCGAAACCGAACCCAAAACCGTCGGTTTTTAAACCGAAACCGTAAAACCGCCGGTTAGAAACCGTGTACCAAACCGGTTTTCCGGTTACGGTTTCGGTTTTGGGTGGCCACGAAACCGAAACCGCCGGTTTCAAACCGAAACCGAACCGTGGCCACCACTACATACATATAACCTTTTAATCTTTATAACTTGACCACCCACTAGCCTATTACATCATGGTGTGCATCACACCCACTTGCACCACTTTTGGTTCATCTAATGAAGAGAAGAGGCGGAAGAGGCGGTGTAAAGGGATAGAAGTGAGGAGATATTTGTGTGTATAACTCATGGAAAATGCCACATATATTATAACAAATGATTATATTTTCTATTTTATTTTATCTTTTTACTTATTTACTTATTATTAACACGGGGTTCAAGATTTTTGTCCTAATCTATTTGATAGATTTGGTTTTTGAAATTTGCCCGTCAAATGAGTGAAATTACATTTCCATTACTCTAATCCGTTGAAATTTGCCTATCAAAGATACGCTAAGGAAAGAAAAGGAATCGAAATGGTCAGATTAAAGATTGAATTTAGCTTTTAAATGAATGGGACTAGGCAACTTATAGAACATAAAACTCTAATAATAATAATAAAAATATATATATATTACAATACATAACTCCTCTTCATTTACAATCATCATGAGAATTACAAACACTTACTGAGCAAACACAATAGTACTTGTAAATTTGCCTGTCTACTGGTTTACTCCGAACCAGACTTCTTACTGAGCTCTTGAACAATTCCAAGCACCTTCTTCGAATCTGGAGCAGTTTTGGAAACGCTTTCCTTCTTCGAACATCTCTCAGCCCATCCAATGATTTTAGGGCATTCAGCTCCAATGCTGAAATGGCCTAATGTTTCATAAGTGTAAAACCAGCAAGAGTAACCTATCATAGCCACATCCACAATCCCTAAACTTTCTCCTCCAAAGAAGGGCTTGTCCCCCAGCTGCTCTTCCAACACCTTCAGAATTTCAATGAATTCTTTCTTTGCTGTCTCCTGCTCTTCTCCTGTTGTTGTCCATGTCCTATGCCCTGCATCATATAGCTGCAATTTTTTTTTTTTTTATTTTTAATTTGGGTGTTAAAATCTATATTTATAAAATTAGTGTAGCTTTGAAGATTTTACTTTAAATCCGGGATCTGCACATGAACCGGTCAACCAATTGCCCTCTCTTGATTTTTCTCTTTACATTCTTGATCCCTAATCCAAAGGGACATGATGGGATCCCGGAAATTTATAAAATTAATAGACAAATAAATTAGAAGAAAAAGTAGTAAAACAGACCTTCTTATCGATGAAATCTACCCAGAACCTAGCTTGGGATCTCTGGTAAGGATCAGAGGGAAGCAAAGGAGACTTGTCATGCCAGACCTCGTCTATGTACTCCACAATAATAGCGGACTCGCAGACCGGCTTGCCGTTGTGGACGAGAACTGGGATCTTCTTGTGAACAGGGTTCATCTGCAGAAGAAGAGGGCTTTTGTTTCTCAGATCCTCGTCTCTGTACTCGTACTTGAGACCTTTCTCCGCCAACGTAATCCTCACTCTTATTCCGAACATGCTCGGCCAAAAATCAAGCAGAATCAACTCCTCCGCCATTATTTCAAAGATTCGTGAAATGGTAAAGTGTGAGGACTAAGGAGAGTAGTGAGTCAGTGGTTTGTAATTTTGTATTTATCTACAAAACTTGGGTTAGGTCATTTTCTTTTTCCAGAATGATCTTTTTGGTCTTGGAAATTAAATGTATAAAATTCTAGATTCATACACGCATCATAGCTCATAGCTTACGTTATTTTTTTTTATCCATTGACTTATTCAAATGGAAAAAATATATATCTTTTTTCTTTATCCTTTGGAATAATAATGGAGTAATTGCCTTTTTCTTTATCCTTTGGAATAATAATGGAGTAATTGCACAAAAGTCCCCTGAGTTTAGGCCTAATTACACATGTATGGACATTTTACCAAATATTACATAAACATCCCCTACCGTCAGTTAACTTTCATCTAAACTAATTGTTGACCAGATTTTTAGTATTGAAAGTCCAAAATATTCTTTGTTACTTATTTATACTTTATTTTGTTCCCCTTAAAATAAAATAAATTATATAAAAATACAAATTAAAAACTTTTAATTATATATTTTTCAAACAAAATTTAAAAGACAAAAATATAAAATAAAAGTAAAAACAAAAAATTTAGACTTAAAAAAAATAGAAAAAGGAATAAAGGAAAATTTTTAAGAAAAGAAATGGAGAGCAGATTTCAAATACACAATTGTTGGGACTTGGATCCACAATCATGTAAAACAAAACTAGATTTTAAGTTTTTGACATTAAAATACAATCATTATTGATGATTGAAAATTGAATATAATTGTGGAATCTCATTTATTGCTAAAAATCTTGTGGCTTGAATGGAATCATATTGAAGATTGAAAATTGAATATTATTTTGGTTTGTTGATTTATGAATCATCAATAATGATTGTATTTTAATGTTAAACTTAAAATCTAGTTTTGTTTTTTCATGATTGTGGATCCAAGTCTCAACAATGGTGTATTTGAGATCTGTTCTCCATTTCTTTTATTCTTTTTTCTAATTTTTTTTTTTTAAGTCTAAATTTTTTGTTTTATATATTTTGGTCTTTTAAAATTTGTTTGAAAAAAAATATAATTAAAAGCTTTTTATTTGCAATTTTATATAATTTATTTTATTTTAAGGGGAGCCAAATAAAGTATTAATAAGTAACTAAGGGTATTTTGACTTTTAATACTAAAAATATGGTCAACAGTTAGTTTGGATAGAAGTCAACTAATGGTAGGGGATGTTTGTGTAATATTTGATAAAAAGTCCATATACGTGTAATTAGGCCTAAACTCGGGGAACGTTTGTGCAATTACTCCGAATAATAATACATACAGCTGTTTTGTTGGGGAATTTCAATATAATCCCTAACTTTTCAAGAAAATAAATTGTTTTATTCATCTTTCACTCTAAGTTCATTAGGTTCATATATTATGAAAAAGGGTTCAAAAATTTTTGTCACTATTTGGGCCTGACTTTGTAAGAATATCACCACTTTACTAATTCAAGTTTAAAAGGCACATATTTAGGTGACCAGACAAATATACCCTTATTTTGTCAGTTTGTGTATTTTCAAACCTAAAGAGAAAAAAAATTGAGAGAGAGAGAGAGAGAGAGAGAGAGATCCGACTGAAAATCTCACGTCTGCAAGAAATCCGATTAAAAATCTCACGGCGAACTCATCGGTGGTGATGCTACAGTCCTGAAGTTGACGAGAATCTACAAGACGATGAATATCTGGGTTTCCTAGCCTTTTAACACTTTTTCAAGCATTTTCAAACAATCTCCGAGCTTTTTAAATAGTAATCAGAGTTTTTTTTTTTAAGAAATATGAATAGATTTGTCAATTTTGAATTTTCGAGCCTTTTAGTACTGTCTCATAGCCTTTTCAAACACTGTCCGAGCCTTTTCAACAGTAATCCGAGCTTTTTCATTTTTATGAATAGATTTGTCAATTTTGAATCTATGAGCCTTTTAAAACTGTCTCCGAGCCTTTTCATATATTGTCCGAGTCTTTTCAACAGTAATTTGAGTTTTTTTTTTTCATTTTTATGATAGGTTTGCCAATTTTGAATCTCCGAACCTTTTCAATTTGTTTCACACAACCAGCTTAACGTTTACAAAAGACTTGGAGAACAAATAAAAAGGCTCAGAGAACAAATAAAAAGTCTCGGAGACTAATTGAAAAGTCTTGGAGACTAAATAAAAAGGCTCAAGCCTTTTCAATTGTTCCTCGAGCCTTTTCAATTAGTCTCCGAGACTTTTCATTTGTTCTCTGAGCCTTTTCAATTAGATTCAAAATTCATATAACTAGCTTATGGTTTACAAAAGACTCGGAGAACAAATGAAAAGAAACCCAATTTGGGTTTTAAATTGCAAAAAAAAAAAAAAAAAGCTCCCCCGAATGTGTCTGCATAGCGTTACAAAACTAATTATCCAATGAAGATGCATTAATAATGTTATGATATTCAACATCCATTGGAGGTCTGTTATAGAGAAAGGTGAAAGAATAAATATCAGAAAACTTCAAAGTAAGAAAGAGAATATGTAAAGTAAGCGTAATATTGGTAGTTCACCATAATAGGTGCCTATATTGGTAGTTTACCATAATATGTGCCTTTTAAACTTAACTTATTAAATTGGTGACTTTGTCATCAAATAAGTTCAAAAATGTGACATTTTCCACTAATTCCACTTATGCAAAATAGTTCTGAGGCATTGCATACTAAAACATTAATACCACAATCTTGTAGAAAACTTACAATAGATTCAGGATTATACTTAGTTTCGGCTGCTTCTCAATTCCTAAAAAGGATTGGTTGTATTAATATCTGCACTATTATCTATCCACCAAGTGTTAAAGAAGGTTATAGTGATTCATACCAATCACAGAAATTAGAACCGGTTAAGGCCGGTTTTGATGGCAGACAATTTTAGGGACATGTCAGGATCATGGAAAACTAGAGGAACAATACATAATAAACAACATTAAGCATGTACATCCAAAATCATGCTATCAAAAAAATATTCCTCAATATCCATACACAAAACACAGAGATAAAGCAAATTAATGTGATTTTGGTTTCACAAATCACCATTAAAGCAAGCTCATGCATAGTCAATGAACTTGAAGCAAGACTGGGCACTGATACCATTTAATTCATGAAACATTTTGTTTTATAATGTTTAATTCTTTTTAAAACTATAATTCTCCAGATAAATTTCTTAGAATAACAAAAAAATTGTCAGCAACATTTTATCCCGATTGATACGAAAGTTGGTTTAATCCACTTGCAATATCATTTTTCTTATAGCAACTGAGTTGGCAATTGTGATGTAATTGTGTCAATTTAACTACCGTATCATTTACCATCACACAATTGTGATTCGTTGCATTAAACTAACATAAAAATGTTGAGCTATAATAGTAATTGCGAAGTTTAATATTATTAAATTTTTTACTACACATATCTTTGCTCCAAATTAAACCATCACAATGATGACAAACAAATTATAATTGGAGTAACACTTCATAAACTTCATTTCCTTTATTTGAATTCACTAATAGCTATTTATATATTCTAATGCTCATATGATTCCGAGCAAGAAACTAAAAGAACTAACTTGTTTCATATATAAATGACGGAGAAGGGATCATTTCTCAATCTTTTTTTCATTTATACAATAATTCAACATATATATTGAAATTTTCGATAAACAAACATGATTGACGATCTTCATTATTCAGCTGAATCAGCACAGTATAATCATGGCCCATGCCCGTGCCTTGGATCGCTACCCTTAACTTGACTTGGATCTGTACCTCGTAAAAGGTTTTGAAAAACTGAAACTCAATCACCGAATGAATAAGGATCTTATAACTTACTAAGAAAATAATATTGCTCATTTTCATGTCACAATTCAATTATATATACAATACGCACATCATCAACCACTTAATTATTCATGGAAATAAAACTAACAAAACACAAAAAAACAATAACAACAATATAAATAAGGCAAAGCAAATTACCTTCCAGCTGCCTGGTTAGGGGATAAAGTTCCCTTGCAGCCACTTGAGAGGTTAGAAGAAGCACATAAACCAGGAGGAGTATCACCCAAGCTATTAAGCAATTCTTGAACCCCATTTTTTTCTCTCTCTTTTTTAATTTTATACATGGATGGAGCACAGATGCTTTGAACACAGGATATATATAGAAGCCAAATGAATTTAATTATTTCCTTTGAATTGTCTCTTAAAATTCATTGTCTCTTCTGGTCAATTCAGTGTCTATTTTTTTTAAGACTTCTTTGGCTCAATGTGGACTCTAGTGGTCCTGTGATTGGAAATTTTATCACCCTAATTTACAATGTCCAACTGATAAGATCTTCAAGATACTTATACAACTTCAAAATAAACCACAGAAAGCTATTCTACATTACAAGAAATTAAATAACAAAAAGAGAATTCTGTGCAAATTAACTCAGCTGGAGTGGAAGTTACAATACTCATTAAATACATGACATGAGCATATATGATGTTTTTACAAGAACAGCCAACAGAGAAATTAATGCCAATAAGTTTTAAGAATTAAACTATGAATTGTATTACAATTTACATAAAGTTAGTACAAAGGAAAATTTTGTTGGACACAATGAAATGAAAAACTTTCAAGCTCTAAAAACTCAGTATCCCCTAGCAAGAGAATTATTGTGCATCTTCAGCATAGTGTCGAGTGTTACCGGGATCCATCCTTCTTCCTTTTTGGCATACACCATTTGATTTTGAGAGTCCACATATATGCTTATGTTATCAAATCCATATATCTGCTGACCATTATGCATCCTCCCTGGTTTCGGCTTGAAAAGCAACTCATTCTTCTGTGCATAAGCAGAACCTTCTTTTAAAGTCAACTTAGCAGCACCTTCTTTTCGAGCTTCTGCTGCTGCTGCTTTCTGCTGATGAGCCTCCAATGGCCACTGCTCCATCATGACCACCTTCAGTCCATCGGCAGCCTGGGACATCATGTTGAGACCGATATTAAGCTGAGCCCGGATATTTTCATTTGCCAGAAGTTCTTGTGGAATAAGTCCCTTCCAACCTAAATACCAATTATGAATCTGTTCAAAGTCTGGAGTAGTGCTTAACCAGTGATACAAAACCTGCAGCCACTTCGCAAAGAAAAATCTCTCCGTCAAATAAACCATAAGGTGCATAGGAACAACAGAAATCCATGACATAACCAAACAAAATTCATCTATCTTCTGATTTGCAGGGTTTATTTGCAACTCTTGTAAGGCAACCTGCAATTTTGGAACAATGTATCGACACATTAGTTGTTCCCAATTTGCTGAACTAAACATAGTCTTCCAAGGTGACAGTATAATGTGAGCAAATAGGCCACTTGTGTGCCAACCATCAAGCACGTTGCTCAACTTTTTACATATCGAATGACACAAACTCTCCGATTTCTGGCCCAAAATTGGTAGCCATGGATGCACCAAAAGACGGATTGGGACAGTTTCTTGACGAGGATCCCATGAGTCCACAGCACTTGACAGTTTCGGCATAACTATGGTATCCAATATGGTGTGAAGAACCGAAGGAGGAATCAATTTATCCCATGATTCCAAAAATCTAAGCATTGGCTCAGGATCTCTAACATCCTATGTATTGATTCCAAATATTCTCACCGCGGGTAGAACAATTTCCAAAACCAGCTGTGTATACAATGTTGATACATCCCACATATCCGACAAATCCTTCCACATCGACATCTCATCCAATTTATGTGATGGATTTCGAACAATTTATGTGACAAATCCTTGAAATGCTCTTTTAAGCAAAGGCAAGGCGAATGAGCATGCAATACAGAACAAATTATAAAGCTTATAGTCATCACCATATCTCCTCTGTAAGTCACTGAAATAATTTGCAAGTGAGTTCAATGTAATGGTTCAAAATGAGCTCTCTGTCTCAACTTGGCCTAAAACGTCAGCAATTTTCTCCATGCTATCCAATTGCTGCTTCTGTTCCACCGCCATCTTTTCCAACTTCTCCTTCTCTTTTAGCAAATCTTTATCTATCTTTTGAATATCAAGCTCAGCCAAATCCACAATCAATCTCACATTATGCTGTAGCTCAGGCATTGAAACATCAAACTCCCTCGCTTTCGCCTCCGCATCCAGATTCTCCAAATTTGTCAAAATCCTAACATGTGGCCCTCGCATATCAATCACCTTCTGATCAACAACCTCAAAACCCTGTTCTTGCATCTTTTTCAACAGCTCCTCTACCGTAATATACTCCTCTTCAACCCAATTCCCTTTTTATGCTTCTCAAAACCCCAACATCTCAAACGCCAATGTCTCTCCCTTTTCCTCCTTGAATCTTTCTCTCCAACTTCAGTGGCTTCGTGAAATCGGGTACGCTTCCAAAGTGGCGGACTTTCCTCCGCTTGTTATTGTCGTCGTTGGAGGAGGCAAAAACGCCGTAGATATCGCCGTCTTTGGTGGGGGCAGAGGTGTGTCGCTGCTTGCGTTTGTTGCAGTAGAATTTGCACTCGTTGTCCATCCTCAATCTCCGAATTCAGTTCGTTTTCAAATACAAAATATATAATGAAAAAATTGTCAAAGACTGTTTATATTAATTATTCTAAGTCGACACTACAATTTATAAAAGTACATTACTTTAAAGTTGAAACACGAAGAAAACTTAACCGATGAAATAAGAAAAGTAAACCTTATAGGAGTAGACTAGGAATCCTGAAAGCTGGGCGTAATGGATCTCCTACAAACCTCTATTCGATTAGATTGGTGTAATCCTACAAACCGATGTAATGACATCTGACGCTAATACAAATATAGCAGCAATTCAATTAATTCAATCATTCCCCAAAATCAAACCCATCTAACACAAAAATTGAAAACCCAAAAAACAATTTCAACTCAAACCCATAAAAACCTAAATGGTCCCCTAAAATAGGGCATATTTGCCATAAAACCCTATATATATTACCAGATAAATAGAGAATTATCCTTTTATTAACAACAATCCAGCAAGGAGATGTTTATTTTAGGAGCCTCTCACCCGAGGTTATGGGTTAAAGTTATTCCCCTCATTGTAGTCCAAACAAAAAATATCCTTTATTCCTACACGATGAACTTACGAGCTTGAATTAAGTTAGGTATTCCCCCTTCAAGTTCTCATATTTTAATAGAGGTATTTTTTTTTTTTTTTTTTATACAACCTGTCTAGTTCGATCATATATATTTAAACTTTTGTTATTAATAGGATTTGAGTCACTAAATTAAGAGTTATTTGTCCAAGTTCCAAGTTTGTCCATCTCTGAGTTAAGCCCCTAGAGGTATGGTTAAATTACCGTTAACAATAAAGTTAGTAGACAATTACATGAGAGAGTGGGTTTATTTTGTTTTAATTTTCAAATCCTTAATTTTTATATATTGAAATATAAAGACTTGCTGTTAAAGCAACTTTAGCCAAACCCAATCTTTTAAAAGTAAATATATATATATAAAAGCAAAAGCTATCATAAAATGAAAATTTTCTTGTAATGACTCCTTTACTGAACTCATGTACCTTCTACATGTAGAGACAAAAATTTGTGTTGTTTCAAACTCATTTGTCCAATATCCAAGTTTCTTAAGATGGTGAAGTTAATTAACCGTGAATGCGATGGTATGCAAAGTTATGTAAATACTTGTATTGTGAGAGAATACACAAAGCTCTACAACTACAAACAATTGATCAAATTCTCAAAAGCATAGGTTTGGAAGGTTTGGGGGTTTTTGACAGAAAATTTAAAAGAAAAATGTAAATATAAAAAACAACTGGGATAAAAATCAGACAGAATTAACTATTTTTTAGTAAAAATTGAAAAAACAAAATGTTGGGCCTAGCTTCACCACTGCTCAAAACCCATGAACATGTACCCCTGAGATTTGATGGGTTGGGCCTGAGTATGTATTCTCTCTAGGCCCATAACTTCAAAATTCATATTCAGAAACTAGGCATTTTAATAGCATTGTCCGTAATATTTATTTAATTCGTAATTAATAAAATTAATTTGAATAAATATTACAATACTTATTAACATCACATTGGGTTTTACTTTCTTTTTTTTACAAAAATATTACAATAATTCTTGTTTTTTTTGGATGAGAAGAGACTCGAATCCATAACTTCGTTTTATGGGTCACGTGGGTGTGAGAGGCTTAACAACTAGGTCAACCTCATCTTGTCTTATTAATATCACATTATTGTTAAAAAGAAAAGTAAATGCTACTTCTTCTATTTAAAAAAAAAAAAAAAGTGATAATCTCAATTCTACATTATTATTTTCCACATAAAATATCTTTAGTAGAATTTAGTACATGGTAGTTAAAAAAAAAAAATAAAAAAATAAAAAAATAAAATAAAATTAGTACATGGTATTCCAATATAAATTATACTAATATGAATATAATTTTTAATATATTGTCAATTACTGGGTATAAAAATTATGCACCACGATGTATCAAATATAATTCTCATTTCTCCTGTGTTTCATCTATGTCAATTTAATAAAGTAAAGTGGTTTTTACAATTTGGTCCCGATCTAATTAGGAAAAGATACTTTTTTACTTGCTAACTGATTTTTCAACAAATTGGTCCTAATATAATTCAAAATATAACAAATTAGTCCTAAAATACAACAATTTGGACCAATTTATTGAAAAATCAATTAGCAAGTAAAAAAGTGTCTTTTTCCGATTAGTTTGGGACCAAATTGTAAAAACCCTTAAAGTAAAATAGCAATTATCAACTTTGAAATTCACCATGTCATTTACTCATTTCTCCCGTGTTTCATCTATGTCAATTTAATAAAGTAAAATAGTAATTATCAGCTTTGAAATTCACCATGTCTTCATCTGCGACGGCTTTTCAGTCCCAAACGGTGGAGGTCGACCCGTGGGGATTTTTGACATCTCTGCTAATAATGAATTAAAACTTCTAATCAACTCAATAGCCTTTTTTTTTTTTTTTTTTTTTTTTTTACAATATCTATTAATTCGGGATCTAGTATTTTTTTGAAAGTTTTCGTCATTGATAGGATTCGACCCGCTAACCTGAGAGTTATTTGTTCAAGTCTCAAACTCGTCCATATACTAGCTGAGCTACATTTCTGTTGACAAATATATGTTTTTTTGTTTTAGCATAAGCATTTTAAAGAGTTAGGTTCGTATTGAATTCAAAGTCTTCTCTAATGTTTCTAAAATTTGAAGATGAAGATGTATAACTAACTCGGACGAACAATTAAGACCAAAGGTTATCTTAAAAATGTCCCATTCAATTTCTATTTAGATAATTGATGATAATCGTAAAAATGTCCTAATTATTTAAGTTTTAAATCTAATTAAGGCTTTATATCATAACACAATGAAAATGAACACTTTTGTGTTCCAGTTTTACTTTGAAATCTGAATCCGATCATAGAAAAATTGTTGGCCAGGGAACAAAAATGCCCAACACTCCTACGATATAAATTCGAAAAGGAAGTCTTCGTGACATTATATTTTGTCGTATAGAGTCAGTGGTTTGTTGTATACAAGTCTTATACAAGGGGTTTACATTTGAAAATTCTTTTATTTATATATATATATATATATATATATAAATTTTTAATAAACAAACATGATCGCTGATGCTTCATTATTCAGCAGAAGGCTTACATTTCGGGCCAGAACTTAGACGTGTGTCGGACTGAGTAAAATCTAGAGACAAATCATACCCCTCGGGTTCAGTTCTATTAGGATCAACGCCTCAACGGCAGCCTGAACGGTGCCCACCTGCATCAGTACTGCCATTAACACCTGCAAGCTCCCTAAAATGTCCACCTGAAACAACGTCAAATAATTAATAAATTATCGAAGTCATTTTATGCTAAATAATACATATTCTTATTGTGGCTCAAAAAATATCTCATCTAGATAGAATATCATGTATTCTGTTCTTTGTCATTTTCAAAAGGAAAATGCTTGGGTACTGACCAGTCAATACCCAAGCATACTGACCACCTAATGGGGTGTTGCTACGGGCCTTTTTTCTTTTACTTTTTACATTTATCTCTTTGTATTCTTCACAAATGGGTCACGTGGCAACACCCCTTTGGATGGTCAGACTAATCAATACCCAAGCATTGTTCTTTTCAAAATATACAAGTTTTTATTCTATAAATTAATAAATAGGTTCATCTTTAATATTGAACTGCCCTAGGTGGATTGATGGTAAAAAAAACCGTTTATTCAACCCAACAATATTTCAGGTTCAACCACATGCAGGCCATTTGACATTTCAAATGCCACATGTGTTGGGATGAAAAAAGTGGGATTTTAGACGGAATTTGTAGCATTACTGCATATTATTTCATGTGGAATTGATTTCAGTTGAAATAATCATTTTCAATGTATTCGAGTAATAAAATAATTTTCATAATTATTTATCTTTCAGTAATTTTGAGTGAACACACGTTTTAGAAAGAATATCATTATATCGTCCGATTAATGTTTTGCAAAATAACTTTGTCCAAATGATAAGTAGAAAGATTAGCAAGTGATAAATACATAGTGTTTTGTAGGTGGATTTGTAGTGTCTATATATATATATAATTTTTCTATTGTCTGTTCGTTTTGATATAAAATATATCAGGACAAAAAATGTAGACCATTAGATTTACATACTTTGACTCAAAGTATATGCACTTGTCAAAACTTCTCCGTAATCTATGATCAACATTCGTTGTCATGATATATTTTATATTAAGACGAACTGACAATAAAAAGAATATATATATATATATATATAGTCTTTCTCCCCTTAGGATGTACTGGTTTTATTTATATCAGTTCCAAAATTATCAACTATTAGATTCACATACTTCAGTTAGGACCGGTCCTGAGATTTTGGAGGCCTAAGGCGGACTATAAAAATGAGGCCGTTGGTCCTCTATGTATATTTACCTTTTTTTTTTTTTTTTTTTTTTTTTTTTTCTCTCTAGTAAATAGTAAATACTTATAAAAATCAATATAATAACTAAAAAACAAGAATGCAATACAACAAGTAGCAAATAAAAAGTCTTTGAAATAAAATTTTTATAATTACATCAAATAAGGTATCACTTAATTAACATTACACGTCTCACATTTTTAGAAGTAAAAGCACTAATTAAGTATTATAATTATGTTTCTTTCAAGAACCCTATAATTGATTTCAATTTTTTTTCGAATGTCTCATAGATATATTGATACACTATTTCATTTGTCGTGGATGTGGTTAAGTATTATAATTGTATTTCTTTGGTGGGCCAGTAAAAAAAAACATATACATACATATATATATATATATATATAATGAGTTGCTCATAATAGATCCATTATTTTAATTTCGGTAAGGACTATGATGAAAACACATCAACTTTAATGAATTTTAATCTGAATTTTTTTGTGTATGATGAGTTCAATGAAATCTACATTAAACAAAATTTGAGAATTTTCTGAGTACTAGAATTATTTATCCAAATTTGGTTAAATATGAAGGCATTCGAAAATAGACGAAATATAGGAAAATTCAAGAAAAATGGTTCTAGCATTCGAAAAATTCTCAAATTTTGTTCATAGATAGATTTCATTGAACTCATTATTCACAAAAAAATTCAGATAAAATTCATTAAATTCGATGTATTTTCGTCATGGTCCTTACCGAAATTAAAATAAGTAATCCCTCATGAGAGACTTATTTTATATATATATATATATTAGGTAGGCCTCCAGACTTTTATGTGGTTAGATATATATTGACTGTTTTTTTTATAATAATAAAAAATATTACATGGGCCTTTAGACTTACATTTGGTTAAATGATATATAGGCTAATTTTTTTATTTTTTTTTATTTTAAAGAAGAGTGACGATAATGACACTTTTAAACAACTGTATCTACACCCTTTTCGTAATCACACCCATAATTTTTTTTTAAATCACTAATTTGTAAATAAATCCCGCTTAATGCCAAAAATACATTTTCTTTAATTATACTTATTGTATTTTTGTAAGTGCACACCACATATGACTATTATTATTTTATTTAATCAACTTTATTATTATTTCAAAAAAAAAAATTACATTTAATTATCGTACTATTCTTTCTCTTCCCTACTTCTTTTCTCTTCTTGGTTTTTTCAAAATCAAACTCCATTTTTCGTTATTTATTTTTCATTAAAAATCCATTTTAAGATTTTTATTTTTTATATTGGAGAACTACTTTCTGTTTGAGAGAGTTGTAGGGATGCAAGATTTATGTCATGTCTCAATTGATGTGAAAGTAGATATGTGTTAAATGATTTTTTTTTTATTTTTAAAAGTAGGTGTTTGATGAAATTGAAAAACATCTATTTTTTTTTTTTTTTTGACAAGAAAGAACATATAATATTGATAAATAAAAAAAGTATAAAGTGTTTGAAAGAAATAAAAAATATCTATAGATAATATAGCTAATTTAAAAGTCTATTTATATACATAATGATTTTGTTCTTATAATAAAAATTAATTTAAAACTTTACTTTTTCACAACTAAATTTGTCTCATGATTTTAATTCATTTCCTATATTTAGCAATCAATTTGTATTTCCTAAAAAGAGAATCTAGGGATTATTAAAATGGAAATAGTTTCTATGATTTATGTTAATATTAACCTAGTAATAGGAAAAAAATATTACAAAAGATTAAAATAGGGTCATAGGGAACTAATTAATAATTATTGGTGGGTGTACTAACAAACAATTAGTCCTCTTAGTAATTTTACTCAAAAGTATTATTGGATTTTTAAAAACATACTAATAATAGCTTTGAGGACTAATTGTTTGTTAGTACACCCACCAATAATTATTAATTAGTTTTTTATTTTAATCTTTTGTATTTTTTTTTTCCTATTAATGGTTTGATATTAATATATATCATAAAAACTCTTTCTATTTTAATAAACCCTAGATTCTCTTTTAAATATATTTTCAATCTCTTTTAAGGAAATACAAATTGATTGCTAGGTATGAAAAATGAATCAAAATCATGAGACAAATTTGGATGTGAAAAAGTAAAGTTTTAAATTATCTATATATTTTTTATTTTTTTCAAACAAACTTTAGACTTTTTTTTTTTATTTTTAATTTATCAATATTATATATTCTTTCTTGTTAAAAAAAAAATAAAAAATTAGATGTTCTTCAATTTCATCAAACGTCTATTTTTTTTTTTTTTTTTAAATATCATTTAACACCTATCTACTTCCACATCAATTAGGACATGGTACAAATCGTACATTCCTACAACTCTCTCAAACAGAAAGTGGTTCTCCAATAAATTTAAAAAAAAAAAAAAAAAATCTTAAAATGGATTTTTAATGAAAAATGAAGTTTGATTTTGAAAAAAAACCAAGAGAAAAAAAGTAGAGAAGAGAAAGAACAGTAAGAGAATTAAAGGTAACAATTTTTTTTGAAGAGTTGATTAAATAAAAATATAATAGTCATAGGTGGTGTGTACTTACAAAAATACAATAAGTATAATTAAAGAAATGGTATTTTTAGCATTAAGTAGGGTTTATTTACAAATCAGTGATTTTTTTTAAAAAATTATGGGTGTGATTACGAAAGGGATGTAGATACAGTTTTTGAGAGGTGTCATTATTACCACTCTATTTAAAAACCAAATACACAAAGTTTATTTTCAATCTGAAATTTGGGGATCTTGGAAAACAAGTTTCTTGGGCGGCTGCCTCATGGACCTATGCCATGGGCCGGCCCTGACTTTAGCTTAGTCAAAGTCTTGTTAAACTTAATCAATAACTCACAAGTCTAGTCATTAAATTAAAAGTTCAGTTTGGTCCTGAGGAGAGAAAGACTATATATATAACGAACTTATTTTATTTATATCGGTTCCACAACTATCAACGAACCAATGAACAATTACCATTTTTCTTCCTAGCCAAAAAATATCATATTGAAGTTTTCTTTTATATATATATATATATATATATATATGTGTGTGTGTGTGTGTTTTGTCAATTTATTTTTTTAGTTTGTTGTAGAAAAATTTGGATTGTTCACGATCTTCGTATACATGATAAATTTATTCATTGGTTCATCAAAGGTTTTTTTTTTTTTTTTTTGGAAGAAGAAGAAGAAGAAGAAGAAAATTGATGTTGAGATAGAAGTAGTTTTGTTGTTGAAGAGAGAAGAAAATACGTATAATAAAGATTTTTGTTTTTGTATGGAAAGAGAAAATTTTAATTTGTTGATAATGTAAAAAATAAATTTTAAAGACAATCTTTTTCTTTAATATATATATATATATATTTTTTTTGAACAATAATATATATATAGTTTTTCTCTCCCCAAGACTGAAATTAACTTTTAAAATTATGACGAAACTAATGAATTAAGTTTAAGAAGACTTTGACTAAATATAAGTATGTGAATGTAATAGTTGATAGTTGTAGAACTAATATAAATAAAATCAGTTCGTCATAAGGAAAGAAAAACTGATATATATATATATATATAATTCTCTTGCAATATGTTTTTTAAATATGAGATTAATCACATCTTCTTGAGTTTCACATATGGGTTCTTTAACAAATACTTCAATTAAATTGGAAGGTCTCCAAAGTCTATCTCCGTTTTGCTATGAGAAGACTTTGCATGAATTGACCAGAAAACAAAAGAAAAGTAACAGTAACTCATACTTCGAAAATTTTGAAGGCCGGCAAATGAAAGGGAACTACTATTGACTTTCTGTGTTTTTTCGAAAATTTTGAAGGCCGGCAAATGAAAGGGAACTACTATTGACTTTCTGTGTTTTTTCTGGCCCATGAATCAATGATGCTACATGAAAAATTAATTATAAATGTTTTTTTATCCAAAAAAGAGTTTTTGTGTAGTTGTACCAAAATTAGCACTGCGTTTATTCAATTAGTCATAATTCTATTAAATTTACAGCTACAGGCTGTCTGGTCTAGAGTCCATTTTGACGCGTTTGAGCCAGAAGACTTGGAAAAAAAGTAAACAATGAATTGATTAAACGAAAATGCCATAGTATTGAGCCAGAAGACTTGGAAAAAAAATTAACAATGAATTGATTAAACGAAAATGACATAGTAGGACTTTTGAATATAAAACAAACATTTGTAAAGGGAATTGGCTTGAAACACATATAATGAAGACGGGCCACACGATAAATTTCAACTTGTGACGTGCCCTAGATGCATAGTTCAGTTGGTAGATAGACGAGCTTTAAGTTTGGACAAAGGACTTTTAAATTAACAGTTCGAATCCTATCAATTAAAAAAGCTTAAAAAAAAAATACATACTTTAGATAAGTAGATTGACGAATGCCGTTAAAAAAAAATTCCAAATTTTGACTCAATAGGAAAAGCAACTTGGTGGAAGCTTCGACTAGGACCTACTCAACTTTGCCCTATTAAAAATTATAGAGAAAAAAATTGGTGATGTTTTGTCTTCGTTTTGGGTATGTTGTGTTGGAAATTCCATCATGTGGGGCCACACATGTAAATATTAAATGTGCTATGCTATCTTTGGTTAAACTTAAATTAAAATGATTTAATTAAGATTTAAAGTGTTAAGGCTTAAAGGTATAATTGTCATGGAATTAATGTGTAGATACCAGAGTGCTATATCTAATTTGATAAGGGGCCAAATTAGAAATAGCAAAACCTATAATAATCTAATTATTATATATTAGAGTTATGATCCCCAAATTACACGATCCTTTTCAGTTGGTCTGTATCCCCATCAACAGAGAAATAGAGAACAAATTTAGAGTTCATAAAGATCGTGATAATTTGGAAGATCACAATCCGTCCACCAACTCCGGCAATGGATTCAGGTACGCTTCCGCTTTGTATTATCTCCCTTTTCTCTTGAATTGATATGGGTTATTAATATGTATTTAGGGTTTTGATTAATCATGGTATAAAAACATATTTAGGTTAAGATTTAGATTGATTATATACCTATGCATATTGATAAGTTTTAATCAATCTTACTTGCATGTCGAATTTTTAAGAGACGTTTCACACTTTCGCACTTGTTCTCCATTCTGATCTGACACAAACGAGTGAAAATTTTGGCAGTTTGTGTCTAAAGTCTCTAGAGTCTGCAGAGGGGCGAAGCCGCCAATGAATGTGCAAGCTAGCCTATAAAAAAAAATAAATTTAAAGTTAAAAAGAATTGAAAGATTCTGACAGTTTTTTAATTAATTAAAAGTATAGATAATAGACGATTCATATGATATATTAACATTGTTTGATATATATTTCAAACAAATGGTTTAGTTTAATTTAATTTAGTTGAGTTCATATCACTAGATTCATTATAGTGATTGTTGTAAAAATAAAATAAAAGATTCGTACTCAATTTTTTTATTGACACTCACACATATCAAAATTTCTCTTTATTCTCTTCATTATCAATTCATTCCGTAAATTTAAAGAAATAAAATTTGAATTACTTACTTTATTTTATTTTTGAAAGAATTACCTACTTCATTTACTAAAGTCTGAACAGGTATGCAGTAAATATATAGTTTATTTCACAACATTTTTTTTTTTTTTAATCTCATAGTGAATCATTTTTTTGACATTCTTTTAAATGTTTTTAAGGGAAAAGGTCATTGTATCTTTTTTATATAGGTACATACTTTTAATTAGAAATTTTTTATTGTAAAGTTTGTTTAAAAAACTTTTACAACCGCGTAATATGGCTAATTGGTGATAAATTATGTTTATTTAATTTGACAATGTGTTATGTTTGAGTTTTTTTAAAAAAAAAGAAAAATTTGTATTTAATATAGCCCACCCAAACACCTGGCTGCACCCATGATCTCAAGTACAATTATATGTGAGTGAGGGACTTGAATCGAAATATATCTGCCAAATGAAATGAATTCCGGATACGTTTGAAATTATGCAACTTGTTTTCGTTTTTTGTCAACATGAAATTGAACCTGCAAAACTTTTCACCTGTATTATAATTTCCAGGAAGCACAAACAATCAGCCACTATGCATTTCACGATTGACAATTGACTCCTTGGAGTAAATTTCCATATAGAAGTTAATATAATACTTGGATTTCTGATTCTAAAGTAAATTCCCAAAGATTTTCCAAGATGACTTTATTACAAACTTTTTTAATCATATATATTAAAAGCTAAATCGTAAAGAAACTTAGTATAGATTTGATTATAGATGATTTAAAACATTTAAAAATTTTAAAAGATCATTGAGTTCCATTTGGTTTTTAAAAACTTATTTTTTAAATATTAGTAAATTTATCTTACGTTTAACTTGAATATTTATTTTTGTCTTGATCCTTTCAAAGCCAAAATCATAGAATCTTATGTCTAAACCAGTGAAGGATCCTGAGGCAAGCCCGCTTCAATAAATTTGGGGAGATTGAGGGACATGCCGAAAATATAAAGAATAAAAAAACTGGGTAAAGTTAAATCAAATTTTACCGTATATATATAAAAAATTGGGTTTGGGAACTGGGTAAAGTTAAATAAAATTTTACCATATATATATATATATATATATATATATATGTATGGGGAACCCTATAGAGGCCGGGAGGTTGGCCCACAAAAAAAAAAATAATTTAATAGTTAAAAAGAATATAATTTTTTTTAAAAAATTGTAAATTTACAATTTAGTACTATTAATTTTACATTTTTATAAATTGCCCCCCTAATTTTACACTCCAAGTTCCGCCCATATATATATATATACAAACAAACAAGCTGTGTTCTATATTCTATGCATGAAATTTATAAAAGAATGGTTTTTGAAAGAAGTTCACATTTTTTATTTTAAGATGAGTCAAAAATATCAGTACTTCGCATAGAAATTTCCAACTACGCGTTAGTCAAAAATATCAGTATTACGTACATCGCATAAAAATTTCCAACTATGCATTCTCAAAGCATCTCTGATGTAAAAGTGGTTTACATACCAATAATCATTGATATGACAATAATGTTAAGAGACTTACTTCCTATGTGGCATAAAAATAGACTTCATAGACAATCAACTCAAAATTTGGTTTCCAATACTTTTGTTTAAAACACAATTTTTTTTTTAATGACGTGTCCATTTTTTTTTTTCCTGTTTTATTTTTTATTTTATTTCCTCACCAAAAATATATGAAAAATTAATATCAGTTTTAAATACTTGATGAGAACAAAAAAAATAATTGTGTAATAGACCGTCTGAAAGTAGATAGTCATGTTGACAATGTCTAATATTTTTTTTTTGCCACGTCAACTTGAGGTTGAATATGAACAGCTGCATTGGAGAAAGATTTATTAACAGAATGTCTATTAATCCTATGTAGCATTTTTTTTTTTTTTTTCATAAGTCACTCTTACATTAGAGATGCTCTCAATGGATCAATTATCAACTGTAGGAAGACTTTGACCGAAAATTTGCACTAGATAGGATTTTCGAATATGTACATAAGGAACATGCAAGGAAATTAACTACGTTTATTTGACTTTTATATATATATATATATGTACACACATATGCATCTGCTGTTATCTATATATATATATGCTCGATCTATGCATGAAATTTATAATTAACAGAATGGGTTTTAAAAAAAGTTCAATCGGTTGGATGATATTTGTGATGGTTGTTATGGTTCTGCTAACCTGGGAAGTGGTGGCTGCACGGGAGCTTTTAGAGAGTTTGGTATTGCTTCTGAGAAGTTAAAATCAACTTATTTCATAATTTTGATATAAAATGATGTTTGGTAAAGCTTCCAACGGTGATTAGTTGATAATCTGACAAGTTTTGACAGTGATTTTGAGAAGTAGGTGAATTGTTACTTTTTGAAAGTGATTATGGAATAATCTATTTCAACATATAATGAATCTTTTAAAATATCATTATTCTCCTTATGAAATTAAATTAAAATCATTTATATTCCTTATTTTATCTTAAAATGAAAGATTCTAATTAAATATTGATTTGATTTATAAACTCTTTTAAAAATATTTTTATTATTCTTATAGAATTTTTTTTTTTATAATTTAAATATTTTACTTAAATATTGATTTAATTAATATATATAATTAATGAAAAAAATAAAATAAGATTCTAAAATCATGTCTATTTTAGTCATTGTAACTAATTTCAGCACTTTTGAAATAAAATTATCAAACATATGTAAAATGCTTTTAAGCTATACAGTAGTTTTAAAAGCATAATTAACTAAACATCCACTGATTAACTTCATAGCTGATTATTTCTTAAACACAGTTAACAATAATTATTATAAAAATTAAAGCAATACCAAACGTGCCCTTCTTGTTGCTAAGGTATTGACAGAATTGCCACTTATACAACATGAAATTGAGCACAATTTTACAAATAAATAGCTCACTTCATTGCCTTTTCAGAGTAAGAAAGGTAGAGAAAATGCACTACAAAAATATAGTTAAAGATAACTTTATGTTTGTGCTGATTTTTATACAATAGTTTTAAATTAAAGATTCTATTTAAATATTGATTTGATTTATAAAATCTTTTAAAAATATTTTTATTATTCTTATAGAATTTTTTTTCTAATTTAAATATTTTACTTAAATATTGATTTAATTAATATATATAATTAATGAAAAAAATAAAATAAAGTTATAAAATCATGTTTATTTTAATCATTGTAACTAATTTCAGCACTTTTGAAATAAAATTATCAAACATAGGTAAACTGATTTTGAGCTATACAGTAGTTTTAAAAGTATAATTAACCAAACATCTGCTGATTAACTTTACAACTGATTATTTCTTCAGCACAGTTAACAGTGATTATTATAAAAGTTACAGCAATATCAAACTTGTCATTCTTGTTGCTGAGGTATTGACAGAATTGCCACTTATGCGAAATGAAATTGAACACAATTTTACAAATAAATACCTCACTTCATTGCTTTTTCAGAGTAAGAAAGGTAGATAAAATGCGCTACAAAAATATAGGAAAAGATAATTTTATGTTTGTGCTGATTTTTATAAAATAGTTTTAATATACTATTATTTTTAATTTAATATATGAATTTTAATTGCATTATTATATGCTTGTTTATATTTGAGTATTCTTTTTTTTTTTTTTTCTAATTTTCTTTAGTCTTACAGTTTTTTTTTTCTTCTTTTAAACAAATCAAATTATTAATTACTGATCACAAAATAATAACAATAAAAGATAACGGGTGTTGGATGAATCAGTTTTTGACTAATTTAAAGGACGAATAGGTTTAAATTTTTCATTTTCAAACCCAATAAACTAATAGGTAGGTTTGGATCAAGTAAAATTTGAGTGATCCATTTACAATTTGACCAATGAATTCAACCCATGCATTGTCAGGTTTAATTCAACGCAAAAATAAATTCAAAATCCACACAAAAATTAAAATAAAAAGATCTGAAGCTGAGAATTCTTAATAGATGAATTAATGAATGGTTACTCCATGATAATGGCACTAAATGCACCTCCCCCATTATTACATGGAGAACCATTTTATAACATTCGGTAGAATTCTGTGTTGATTATTACATGCGTGAAACACTATATCAAACTTAAATAATTTGTATCAATTATTTGTTGTCATCGTGATTAGTTGCAAGCAAGCCAGCTCATTCGCTAGGTAAATGGTGAGGCCATTGCCAAAGGTATAATTATTCTAAAGATCAGTTATTTATATTTAGATTTAAAAAAAGAAGAATAATTTTACATTTTCACCTAAGATCTAAAATGATATTTAATTAACCGGCTCTTGTTGCAGGAGTGAAGACAGAAATTTCGGTCGAAATAATAAATAAAAAAGAAAGTCCATGTAGAATATCAACCTCATGTTTATAAAATAGAGCTTGTTTGGTTGAACTTTTGAAAAACTTAGTAAAGGATTTATTTATATTAGATCTATTAGAAATAGAGTTTTTGAAAAAAAAAAAAAAAATTATAGCTGTTTGGTTGGTAGATATTTAAAAATAAATAAATGTCTATTTGGAGAAACACATCCTCGTGAGCTTTTATCTAATAGAGGTTTAAACTATACTAGCTTTTATTCAATTTAAATTAGACAATCTCAAACGCCCAACCAAACAATTCTAAAAAAACTTAAATAAACGTTTGTAGACCTTTTAAGGTAGTGGAAAGTTAAACCAAAAAAGGACTAAGTCAAAGATAGGGTTAGGTTGAACGTCAAGTTTATAAACAAAGTCAAAATTGTTGATATCATTGTTGAAAACTGAATCATTAATATTTTACTAAAATAAAATCTTTTAAAAAAAATTATCCAGAGAACTATAGCTTGAAAAGGAATTAAACATTAAAAACATACAGTAATGTTTATGGAATTAAATACCTACTAAATCTTTAATTTTTCTTGATTCCTATTTTAATATTTGACTAAATAGAGAAAAAAAAAAGAGGAAATTATTGAAATTATTGAGTTTATGTGATATAATTTAAAAATAATGGATGCTTCAAACATTTGTTAGTTGGTATAATGGTTGTTTGATAAAAAGTTATAAATGAATAATGGTTTTCTCATTTGGTCTGTGTGAGTGTAAGTATATAACAACCAGTTTGTCCTCACAAGTAATTTTACTTATGGTATTCTGGTAATTTATTAATTATAAAATTGAGTGTGAAGGGTAGTTTTTTTGGGTGGCAATACAGCCACCCATGTACTAATTTTGGAGCATTTTCAATTAGAATTTTCTGTTTTTAATTAGTGAATTCACACATAAAGAACTTGTGTATTGAATAAACCGTGTTAATGTAAAAAATTCAACACCCAACCAAAGGAGCTTCTCACGGACATACAAGGAACGAGTGTCAGATTTGCTATAATTTAATAGTTTAATTCTACATGTTTGTAAGTTAATCCACATAGATGTGGATGTGTTTGTCAGTTGTGTAGTTGTGTTGTAGTATTTGTATTTTGTAATGTGAGTTTTCAGCAAGTTAATAAGTTATTTAATAAGGTCTGCTAATAAGTTATTACGATGATGGATAATTGTGGAGTTTGTATTTAAGAAGAATAATTAATGAAGAAAGATATGTCATGATGATTTGTAAACTTCTCATGGATTCTTCACTAGAGCAAAACAGCAACATAAGCGAGGGAAAGCGATTTGTACACCATTTCGCAAGACCCCAGCTTATTAACGAGGCACAGAGCGCCATGGGAGTAGAGGTCCCATGTGGACGCATCGACATGTGCAGGTAAAAAGAACGAGTTTAGATAACATTACGCTGGAGGTATCTTCAACTTTGATATCTGTAGCTATCCAACATTTTCTTGATCGATAAAGGAAGAGGAATTCAAGCTTTGACTGTTCCCCATATCCTTTGTTTTATGAAGAAGAAAGGTCCCGGATAGAATTGTAACAAACCCGCACAGTTCCGTTGCAATCTGCGATGCATTTTGCGTATCCCAATCCTGTTTTTTGAAATCAAAACATGGAGAAAACGAATAGACTAGCAAACTCATACAAGAGATGCATCTGATCTGAGTGTACCATGAAATTTAATTTGCTCTGCAATGTTGAAGATTCTAACAAATTCAGGACTAAATTCTTTACCAGATCCGGTAATGAATCTAATTTTCTGTAATGCTGCCATTCTGAAAGGTAGATTTGACCGTTCAAATAATATGTTAAACAAGACGGGGAGATCTATTCTCACCAAACATCCTAATGCTTGCACCAAAACAATCTTTGAAATCCAAAAGGATGGCGATAGTAGAGTGTAAATAAAAGCAATCTTTTCAAGTAAATAAGAAAAATATAATCTGAAATTCTTTATAGTTACCTTAAACATTATAATGTTAGCAAGGATGGTGAACGATGTAAACAGGACATAGTAGGTTGGAGGTATAACAGCTGTATTGAAGGTGTCCAGAGCCTGCAAAAATATATCTACATTATAAAAGATTTGAAGATAAGTTTTTTTTAAATAATAATTAAATGTTAAATGGTTAATATGAAATCAGTAGTTTTGAGAATTTTGGCACTCTTGTTATGATGTAACATTTCATTTTAATAAGGAAAATAATAGTAACCTGCATGTCCAAATTAAAATTGATCAAACAAATGTCCCTGACAAGTGACAACCAAGAATAAAAGAAAAACAGGGAGGGGAAGGACCTTACACTCTGCAGTTGTGTTCGCATGTATCCATTCTCATAAACCAAAGGTGAAACCTGCTTCTGCACCATCAACAATATGTTCATGGCACTTAACTTCCTATTCACTGATTGGAGTGGGAAGGCTTCTTTTATCTGCTTTTCACAGCATCTATCATTGAAAAAAAGAGTACAATGAATTTAGATAACTACTCAAACAACATAAACTTCCTCCCAAGCAAACAATACACAAAACTCTCAAAGCAAATGTTATTGAAGCAGACACTAATATATACTAAGATGGAGAAGATTCATATGATGAACCATTAAGACAAAAACCCTTCCCTGAGCATTCAAAGTATCCCAA
The DNA here is from genome assembly GCA_035582765.1 of Acer negundo. NCBI lineage: Eukaryota > Viridiplantae > Streptophyta > Magnoliopsida > Sapindales > Sapindaceae > Acer > Acer negundo. Next base: position 8,416,316 of record CM069241.1, on the reverse strand, counting down.
AATCAATATTTTACAGGACTATTCAAATAAGCAGGATAAATCATGTCAACAAACTATAAATAATGGTTAAAACTTAGACAACAGAACTTTAAAGAGAAGACATTTTGTGAAATGGGGCTGAAGAATAGTAGCTGAATTACTTAAACAAAAAGAAGATAAGATTTTTCATCATAGAATCATTTCCTAATTCCTCTTCTGCAAACAAGAAAATAAAAGAAATGATAAATTGCAGCTGTCATTATTCTTATTTAATTTCGAAACCACATCCTATTAAAGAAAATTTACTGGCTGTTATTTATGCATATACCCTTTAAGGAAAATGCTCTGATGGAGACTGTGGTTACATATATCTTCTGAAAATTTATAATTACAACCTATAATGATGAAAGTATGTAGAAAATCAAAACGTAGCAGCTAGACAAAGACCGGCTAGTTGTCATTATCTTCATTTAACTTCAACAATACTTAAAACAGGAAAAATAAAAAAGAGCAAATAAAGACCTTAAAACAAAATCGAATTTCTGGTTAGATCTACTTCAACCTTCAAGTATTTTAAAATAAAAAGAAAAGGGAAGACATAAAACATAATTCAGCACATCTAATGATCTAAACACCTTAGATTGTTGTCCAAAATTCAAAAATACATCAGTCCTCTATAACATTATGCGCATGAAGTAATTTACTAAAAGAAGCAGCAATCATATATAAACCCAATTTTTCTACCTGAATTACAAAGAATCTTCTACCACTCTGATCATCGTCACAAATGAACCACTCACAGGGTGGTGAACATGTTGATTTCACAGAATAGATCACCTTCAGTCCATCGGCAGCCTGGGACATCATGTTGAGACCGATATTAAGCTGAGCCTGGATATTTTCATTTGCCAGAAGTTCTTGTGGAATAAGTCCCTTCCAACCCATATACCAATTATGAATCTGTTCAAAGTCTGGAGTAGTGCTTAACCAGTGATACAAAACCTGCAGCCACTTCGCAAAGAAAAATCTCTCCGTCAAATAAACCATAAGGTGCATAGGAACAACAGAAATCCATGACATAACCAAACAAAATTCATCTATCTTCTGATTTGCAGGGTTTATTTGCAACTCTTGTAAGGCAACCTGCAATTTTGGAACTATGTATCGACACATTAGTTGTTCCCAATTTGCTGAACTAAACATAGTCTTCCAAGGTGACAATATAGTGTGAGCAAATCGGCCACTTGGGTGCCGACCATCAAGCACGTTGCTCAACTTTAGTGTGAGCAAATCGGCCACTTGGGTGCCGACCATCAAGCACGTTGCTCAACTTTGTACATATCGAATGACACAAACTCTCTGATTTCTGGCCCAAAATTGGTAGCCATGGATGCACCAAAAGACAGATTGGGACAATTTCTTGACGAGGATCCCATGTGTCCACAGCACTTGACAGTTTCGGCATAACCATGGTATCCAATATGGTGTGAAGAACCGAAGGAGGAATCAATTTATCCCATGATTCCAAAAATCTAAGCAGTGGCTCTGTTAAGAATACTACCTGATGTATATCTTGTATAAGAGTTTTATTTGTTATCTTCCTAGAATGTAGCTATCATTATCTTTAGAGCTTGTTTATAGGAGTAGTAGACGTGTAGAACAATATCTCTGATTGTATATGTACACTATTCGTTATCAATGAAAATCACTCAGCAATATTATATTTCTTTCATGGTATCAGAGCAGAATAAAAATCCTGACTCGATCATCGCTGCACTTTGATTTCTCGTGTAGTTTCCTTTCATACTTTTCACTGCAATGGCCAACGATCAAACAGCTGTATACAGAACTCCTTCCGCATCTGGCACATCCGCCTCTGGCACATCCAAACCAGAAATTTCGACCTCCTTTACAGATTTATTGAAAACAGATCTCTCCAATCCTTTTTTCACCCATCATTCAGATCATCCAGGTTTGGTGTTGGTATCCAAGCTTTTGAATGGAGACAACTACTCAGTATGGAAAAGGGCTATGACAATGGCTTTAAATTCGAAAAACAAGTTAGGTTTTGTCAATGGCAGAATCTCGACACCTTCTGAAGAAACCGATCCCAATGATTATGCAACTTGGTCGCGTTGCAATGATATGGTCCACTCATGGATCATCAATACTCTTAGTCCAGAAATCTCAGACAGTGTGATTTACTATACTACGGCTCATGAAGTTTGGGAAGATCTCCGTGAACGATTCTCTCAAAGTAATGCACCACGCATCTTTGAAATTCAGTGAGATATCGCCTATCATAAACAGGAACAGCTCTTAGTTTCCACTTATTACACAAAGCTGAAAAGTTTATGGGATGAATTGGCTTCTTACAGTGATGCAACATATGGGGTGCAGCATGACCAGCAGAAATTGATGCAGTTTTTAATGGGCTTGAATGAATCTTACAGTGCTATTCGTGGACAAATTCTCTTGATGAACCCTCTACCTTCTGTCCGACAAGCATATTCAGCTGTTTCTCAAGAAGAAAAACAAAGGCTTCTCGCCACACATACCAATCTGGACTTGAGTGGGAGTGCAACCATGGCTGTGAGAAACAGCAGTAAACCACATCAGTTTGCAGCAGCAGGAAAGACGGATCATCCTTATCATATTCCACAGGAGAATCGACGGTATGATCAAGACAAGCGGCGAACAGGTTCGTTTCGAGGTAGACCACAATGCACCCATTGTGGAGATATGGGACACTTCATCGAAAAATGCTACCAATTGCATGGATACCCACAGGGACATCCAAAGGCTAGACAACACCCGAATTCAAATCGCTTCAAGAATAATAGTCCTGCAGCAAATCATGTCTCTGAAGGGTTCACTAAAGATGAAGATAAACAACCAGTGATGACTGCAATTTCAGAGGCACAATTACAACAACTCCTTTCTCTCTTGAACGACAAAAATGCGGCTACTAGTTCACAAGCTCATGCAGCCATATCAAAGCCAGGTTTGTCTAAGGTTGTTTCCTGCAATTGGATAATTGACAATGGGGCGACAGATCACATCTCTTCATCTCCTAAATTATTCTTACATAAGAATAAAAAATGTTCGTTATCTCCAGTGCTATTACCAAGCGGAGAAAAGACTGATATTGCAGCAAAAGGATCATTGCCTCTAAATTCCATATATTACTTACGTGATGTGTTGTGTGTGCCTACATTCAAAGTTGATTTATTATCGGTTAGTCGTCTTACAAGAAATTTGAACTGTTCAGTGACTTTTTTTCCATATTGGTGTATTTTACAGGATCTGGCTACGAGGAGGACGATTGGTTTGGGTAAGCAGCGTGATGGACTGTATTACTTGGTGGCATTAGCAACACAAAAATACATACACAGCCCACCGTCTATCTCAAAACCACATACTTTACCGGCCTGCAACCTCACCACAACATCCACCGACATTTGGCATAACCGATTAGGGCATTTATCTTCCTCTCGTTTGGGTTTTATTGCTAAATTTTTTTTGCATATTTCAATTCAAAACAATAATGAATGTCATGTTTGTCCAATGGCTAAACAATGTCGTTTGCCTTTTAGTTCTAGTTCAATTTCATCTGTACGGCCTTTTGATATGATTCATTGTGATATTTGGGGACGTTATAAGCATCCTTCAATTTCTGGTGCTCATTATTTTCTTACCATTGTGGATGATTATACTCGTTTCACTTGGATTTTTTTAATGCGATACAAAGATGAAGCACAATCAATTTTAAAATAATTTTTTTGCTATATTTTCACTCAATTCACATCTCGCATTAAAATTTTTCGTAGTGATAATGGTGGTGAATTCCTTTCACTCCGACCTTTTTTCAATGACAATGGTGTTATTTTTCAACATTCTTGCGTTTACACGCCCCAACAAAATGGGGTTGTGGAACGCAAACATCGTCACATTTTGCAAGTGGCCCGCGCTTTAAAATTTCATGCTCATCTTCCTACCCAATTTTGGGGGGAGTGTGCTCTTACTGCGGTACACATCATTAATCGATTACCTACACCCATCCTTTCTTTCAAAACTCCTTTTGAGTGTTTATACTTAAAACCTCCTCTTTTTCATCATCTTCGTGTTTAGCTTATGCTACCAATGTTCATACTACACACAAATTTGATTCTCGTGCACTAACTTGTATTTTTATAGGTTATCCTGTTGGGCAAAAGGCTTACAAATTGTATAACTTGACAACAAAAAAAGTTTTCACCAGTCGGGATGTAATTTTTCATGAAAATATTTTCCCATATGAGATGAAAACGTTTGCCCCTGTCAACCTGCATGTTTCTACACCACCTGACCCACGACCCACTTCTCACGGCCCAATTCCTCTTCCAGTTTACGACCCAACCTTGACCCAATTCCCTTTCCTTGACCCCGCTTTACCCACACCAGACCTCACAGCTCCTTATTCTTCTTCCTCCAAATCCCCTGCATCAGACCCCGTTGCCATCACTCCTACACCACCAGCGCCACCAGAAGTTATCATACAGCCTTCCCTCTCAGCCGGTAGCTCCGATTTCCACACATCACCGTCTCCGGTGAGTCTTTCCCCATTTTCAGTGGAAATTTCACAACCCGATTTGCCTTTGACCTTGCCTGAATCCGAACCTCTTCGTCGTTCCGGCCGTCCTCATAATCCTCCGGCGAAGCTCAAGGACTATGTCTGCTCCCACGTCACGCATGCTTGCTCTGCCTGATCCGATCCCTTGCTTCCAGGTCCGACTAAAGGTACACGGTATCCCTTGGCTCATTATGTTTCGTATCATCGCTACGCACCTGCTCTTCGTTCTTTTGTTGCCCAACTCAGTCAGGTTGCGGAGCCCCGATCCTATTCCGATGCCGCTGCTCATCCCAAATGGTAGGAGGCGATGCAATCAGAATTACAGGCCCTTAGGGATAATGGTACTTGAACTATAACGCCCCTTCCGGCAGGGAAAACACCGATAGGCTGTCGGTGGGTATACAAGGTCAAACATCGTTCCGATGGATCCGTTGAAAGATACAAGGCCCGATTAGTTGCTCAAGGTTTCACACAATTGGAGGGCATCAATTATCAGGAAACGTTCTCTCCTACTACCAAAATCGTCACAGTTCGTTGTCTTCTTGCCTTGGTCACCGCTCGGGGTTGGGCGCTTCACCAGTTGGATGTCAATAACGCCTTCCTTCACGGTGACCTTCAAGAAGAAATTTACATGTCTCCACCACCAGGGCTTTGGAGACAGGGGGAGGAAGACATGGTGTGTCGACTTCACAAATCGCTATATGGTTTGAAGCAGGCATCTCGGCAGTGGTTCTCAAAGTTCTCGGAGGCTATTCAAGCAGCAGGCTATGTTCAATCTCGAGCTGATTACTCATTATTCACCAAAACACAAGGCAAGTCCTTCACTGTTCTGTGAGCATTACTGAAATTAAGAAATTCCTACATAATAAATTTAGACTTAAGGATCTTGGTGATTTGAAATTTTTCCTTGGCATTGAGGTATCTTCCTCTAAAAATGGGATTTTTTATTTCTCAAAGAAAGTATGCTTTAGAAATCATTGAGGATGCAGGATTAATAAGTGCGGCACCTATTGATACCCCTATGGAGCGAGGTTTGAAGCTAACTGATAATGGTGATTTACTCAAGGATCCGGGGCGTTATAGGAGGTTGATTGGTAGGTTGATATATCTTACTGTCTCAAGGCCGGACATTACGTATTCTGTACATGTGTTAAGCAGGTTTATGCATCAGCCTCGTAAGCACCATATGGAGGCAGCACTCCGTGTTGTGCGTTATCTTAAGACCGCACCTGGCCAAGGTCTGTTTTTTTCCTCAAACAGTGATTTCAAGTTGCGAGCCTATTGTGATTCGGATTGGGCAGGATGTCCAATCAGTAGAAGGTCTACAACGGGTTACTGTGTTTTCTTCGGGTCATCATTGGTCTCATGGAGATCGAAGCGTCAGAAAACGGTGTCATTATCTTCAGCTGAAGCAGAATATCGCGCTATGACAGGTGCTTGTTGTGAATTAGCTTGGTTGAGATATCTCCTTAGAGATTTGAGAGTGTTACTTTGAGAACCTGCATTGTTGTATTGTGACAACAAAGCTGCATTGCATATTGCAGCAAACCCAGTCTTTCATGAACGGACTAGACACATTGAAATTGATTGTCACTACATCCGAGATAAGGTTCAAGATGGATCGGTTGTTACACGGTTTGTGAGTTCTACGCATCAATTGGCAGATGTCTTGACCAAAGCTTTGGGAAGAGAAGTCTTTATACCTATGATTCGCAAGTTAGGAGTACAGGACATCCACTCTCCAACTTGAGAGGGAGTGTTAAAAATACTACCTGATGTATATCTTGTATAAGAGTTTTATTTGTTATCTTCCTAGAATGTAGCTATCATTATCTTTAGAGCTTGTTTATAGGAGTAGTAGACGTGTAGAACAATATCTCTGATTGTATATGTACACTATTCGTTATCAATGAAAATCACTCAGCAATATTATATTTCTTTCAGGCTCAGGATCTCTAACATCCCATGTATTGATTCCAAATATTCTCACCGCGGGTAGAACAATTTCCAAAACCAGCTGTGTATACAATGTTGATACATCCCACATATCCGACAAATCCTTCCACATCGACATCTCATCCAATTTATGTGACGGATTTCGAAGAGGATCCCAACCTTGAAATGTTCTTTTAAGCAAAGGCAAGGCGAATGAGCATGCAATACAGAACAAATTATAAAGCTTATAGTCATCACCATATCTCCTCTATAAGTCACTGAAATAATTTGCAAGTGAGTTCAATGTAATGGTTCAAAATGAGCTCTCTGTCTCAACTTGGCCTAAACGTCAGCAATTTTCTCCATGCTATCCAATTGCTGCTTCTGTTCCACCGCCATCTATTCCAACTTCTCCTTCTCTTTTAGCAGACTCAATGCTGTCTCCTTCTCATTCCTCAAATCTTTATCAATCTTTTGAATATCAAGCTCAGCCAAATCCACAATCAATCTCACATTATGCTGTAGCTCTGGCATTGAAATATCAAACTCCCTCGCTTTCTCCTTCGCATCCAGATTCTCCAAATTTGTCAAAATCCTAACTTGTGGCCCTCGCATATCAATCACCTTCTGATCAACAACCTCAAAACCCTGTTCTTGCTTCTTTTTCAACAGCTCCTCTACCGTAATATACTCCTCTTCCTTGTTCCTCGCTCTGGTCTGCTTCCAAAGCTTCTCCTTCCCAACACTCTTCTTATCCAAATTTTCCAAACCCGAAAACTCTTCTGGTGGGGATGTTTCTTTAAAATCATTGAACCCCATCCCCATATTCTTAGGCCTAATCTTGGCTTCAATCGGCGTGACGATCCCTTGCTCATTCTTCCCAAGTCCACCGCCTTTGTACCCCATTTTCTCTAATAACTTCAACCCAATTCCCTTTGTATGCTTCTCAAAACCCCCCACATCTCCCACGCCAATGTCTCTCCCTTTTCCGCCTTGAATCTTTCTCTCCAACTTCAGTGGCTTCGTGAAATCGGGTTCGCTTCCAAAGTGGCAGACTTTCCTCCGCTTGTTATTGTCGTTGTTGGAGGAGGCAAAAACGCCGTAGATAACGCCGTCTTTGGTGGGGGCAGAGGTGTGTCTCTGCTTGCGTTTGTTGCAGTAGAATTTGCACTCGTTGTCCATCGCCAATCTCTGAATTCAGTTCGTTTTCAAATACAAAATATATAATAAAAAGGTTGTCGAAGACTGTTTGTATTAATTATTCTATGCAAAGTAGACACTACAATTTATACAAGTACATTACTTGAAACACAAGGAAAACTTAACCGATGAATAAGAAAAATAAACCTTATAGGAGTAGACTAGGAATCCTGAAAGCTGAGTGTAATTCGATTAGATTGGTGTAATCTTACAAACCGATGTAATGACATCTGACGCTAATACAAATATAGGAAGTTTAAGTATAGCAGCAATTCAATTAATTCAATCATTCCCCCAAATCAAACCAATCTAACTCAAAAATTGAAAACCCAAAAAACAATTTCAACTCAAAACCATAAAAACCTAAATGGTCCCCTAAAATAAGGCATATTTTCCATAAAACCCTATATATTACCAAATAAATAGAGAAGTATGCTTTTATTAACAACAATCCAGCAAGGAGATGTTTATTTTAGTGGTATGCCTCTCACACGAGGTTGTGGGTTCAAGTCATTCCCCTCTTTCAATCCCGAAATATTGTAGTCCAAACAAAAAATATCCCTTACTCCTACACAATGAACTTACTGGCTTGAATCAAGTTAGATATTCCCCACCTTCAAGTTCTCATATTTTAATAGGGTTTTTTTTATTTTTTATTTATTTTTTATTTTTATTTTTTAACAACCTGTCTAGATCGATCAGATATATATCTTTTACCATTGATAGGATTCGAGCCGCTAATTTATGAGTCATTTGTCCAAACTCCAAACTCGTCCATCTACTAACTGAGCTAAACCCTTAGAGGTATGGTTAAGTTACTGTTAACAGTACGTGAGAGAGTTGATTTATTTTGTTTTAATTTTCAAATCCTTAATTTTTATACGCACTTAAATTGAAATATAAAGACTTGCTATTAATAGCAACTTTAACCAAACCCAATTTTTTAAAAGTTAAATATATATATATATATATATATATATATATAATATAAAAATAAGCAAAAGCTATCATAAAACGATAATTTCCTTGTAATTAATGACTCTTCTTTCCTGAACTCATGTACCTTCTACATGTAGAGACAAAAAATTGTGTTGTTTCAAACTCATTTGTCCAATATTCAAGTTTCTTAAGAGGGTAGAAAGTGAAGTTAATTTACTGTAAATACGATGGTCTGCAAAGTTATATTTGATCATTTCATAAAAATCTATATAAATACTTGTATTGTAAGAGATTACACAAAGCTCTACAACTACAAACAATTGATCAATTCTCAAAAAGGTTAATAGTACCAGTACCCCCTGAATATATAGCGAAATCACATAGTGCCCCCTGAATTTTTTTTCCTGGCATTAAACCCCTCGAACTCCCATAAATAGACAAAAATGAACGAACGTCAAATGCAAATTACATTTACACACCCTGATTATATGTATAATTGCATTAAAATTGGAAAAATATAATAATATCACACAAACATCCTACAATCAAGGGTAAAGTTGGTAATTCCGAAATTTTATAATGTGAACAAAATATTAATCGTACTTTAAAAAACAGAATATATATATATATATATATAATTAAATAAAATAATTAAATTAATCTTATTTTTGTTTTCTTGCTTAATTTGTTTGTATTGTTTATTTTTGTGTCTGTTTTGAAGTGTTATAGTGTTGAGTGCTACTTTGCTCACCCACATTTTTGTGGGTGAGCAAAATCATTCTCTATAGGAGTATATTGTTCCTCATATGCTAATTATCATCCGGTTGATTTCAATTCTACTACATTATTTTTTTCCACATAAAATAGCTTTAGTAGAATTCAGTGCATGGTAGTTAAAAAAAAAAAAAAAAAAAAAGTGCTATCCATGTCAATTTAATAAAGTAAAATAGTAATTATCAACTTTGAAATTCACCATGTCATTTCTCCCGTGTTTCATCTATGTCACTTTAATAAAGTAAAATAGTAATTATCAGCATTGTAATTCACCATGTCTTAATCTGCGAGGGCTTTTCAGTCCCAAACAATGGAGATCGACCTGCGGGGATTTTTGACATATCTAAGATTTAGTATTCTAGACCGGACTGTAGTCTAGTTTAGAATTTTGAATATATAACTTCTAAAATCACCTCAATAGCCTATTATAAAGCCCACTATCAAATCAAAATATTTTTCAGCTAACTTGAGGAAGCTTACCATAAAACAAATAAATTAAGCACAACAGCGATGCCGTCGATGCACTTGTCCTAAATGTTATTATTATTATCTAATTTTAAAATATATGTTTTATTTTTTATTTTTTTGCAATATCTATTAATTTGAGACCTAGTATTTTTTTTAAAAATTTTCGTCATTGGTATGATTCGAGCAGCTGATCTGGGAGTTATTTACCCAAACCCCAAGCTGGTCCATCTACCAGCTGAACTACGCATCTATTGACAAATATATGTGTTTCTTAGCATAAGCATTTTAAAGAGTAAGGTTCATATGAAATTCAAAGTCTTCTCTAATGTTTCTAAAATTTGAAGATGAAGATGTACAACTAAGGCTATGTTTGAGATTGTTTTTACTTGAGAAATAATCACTTATTTTTCAAGTTTTGAACATATAGGTGTTTGGTAAACTTCCCAAAAGCAGCTTATCTTGCAATTTGCTCCCCTAATAATCAGCTTTTGAGAAGCTGGGTGGGGGTTGCTTTTGGAAGCAGAAGTTAGCTTATTGATTATACAATGTCCAGAATATCCTCACTATTTTAATAAAAGACAATATTACCCTTATATTTAATAATAATATAATAAAAAAGTAAAAAGTAAAAGTATGAAATAAAATAATAAATAGATCGGGAATGGTGGTGGCCACCGCTGGAAGTTGATGCCGGAGGAGCACTGGCATTCACCAACGAATTCTCCGGCAGAATACACGGTGAGAAACGATCGGAGATCTGGCGAGGTGTTTTGGCTTGGTGAGCGTCCTGGTGTTGGCGATTCTAGCGGCATCGTGATGGTGCTATCACCGCTAACTCTGCCGTCGTTGATGCTGCTGTCATATCAGATGATTGGACAATTGGCGATGGTGATTGGATGATGGCGATGGACTATTGGCGAGTCGAACCGGACCACACCGATGCCTTGGAAAGAGAACCATACGAGCTTCAAGTGGAACAGATCCGCCTTCGCCTGACAGATACACCATACAAGCAGAGCTTGAAGTGGAACAGATCCACCATACGAGCTCCGGTGACAAGCTTGAAGCAGAACAGTGGAACAAATCCACCTCTGGCTTTTCAAGTTTTTATTTTCTAAAATTTATTTTAAATATTTAATTATTTATTTTTAAAATTTATTATATTTAAATTTTAATTATATAATATTATACCCACCGATTATTTTTCATATTAAAATCATGTATTTTTTTGTCATTTCATCAAATACATTTTCCACCTTTTCAAAAACAAAGCAATTTTAAAATTTAGTTTACCAAACACCGACTCACTTTTTTGTTAAGTAGATTCTATCTTAAGTTAAGCTATAAACGGATTATTTTTGAAGTAAAGCAATCTCAAACATAGCCTCACTCGGACGAACAATTAAGACCAAAGGTTATCTTAAAAATGTCCCATTCAATTTCTATTTAGATAATTGATGATAATCTTAAAAATGTCCTAATTATTTAAGTTTTAAATCTAATTAAGGCTTTATATCATAACACAATGAAAATGAACACTTTTGAACACCTATGAAAACTTCTCTCTACACCCAAATACTCGTTGCACCCGGCCGGTAGGATTATTATTATTATTATTATTTCTACACCCTTTAAAATTTCAAAAATAATCACAAACAAACCTAAATACAATATAAACTCTCTTGATACCCATTCTTTAAGCTTGTTGGGACAAAAAATGTGTCCAAATATTTCTTTCAACAACTTGGGCGAATATTTCTATTGAGATTACCAGAATTGCTTGTCCTTCTTCATGAAGATCCCAGTGCTGATTTTAATACTTGATTTTTATTATCTCTCTCTCCAGAGGAGTCCTCTATCCATAAATATATAACATATATAATTAGTATTGATGTAGACAGAAAACAAATGGCTGGTGGTATTTAGGAATTCGGTGGATGTAGGTGGTTTTCTAGATTGGAGAGACTTTTTTGCCCTTGTTAGACCAATCGTAAACATTCAACAGTTCTAGAGTTTCAAATGATAGTGATGGCATGTGTAATGTTGTGTTTTATGCAAGGAACTTAAAATCGATAGATATACCGAAATATCCATCGATATATCCGTATTTTGGAGGGATCGGTATGAAAACAGGTAAATATCCAATATCCAATATCCTACAGAACATCCGGCCGATTTCGAAATATCCGTAAAAATCTCTCGAAATATCCCGAAATATCCCGAAATTCCTGAAATTTCACGAATTTCACCCTGAAAGTCCATGGATATTTTGCATATTATTAAAATAATTTTTTTAATCCTAAACAATTAAATTATTGTTAAAATAATTTAGATTGAAAATTATTTTAGAAGAAGCACTAAAGAATTTATAAAAATTTCCAACATAATAGTCAATAGTAAAATTATTGAAGACTTTAGTAAAATTGGATAAAGAACCAAAGAATGAAAGTGTAAAATATGTAAAATCTTGTGAATGCAATATGATGAAAAAAAAAAAAAAATTGTTTGTGACTCAAATGTGTAAGCTTGAATCCAAATGTAAAAGTGTAACCACATTTGCTTTAATCCACACAAAACAAAGGAACCATCTTGCCTATTTTAAGTTTGAACAATTTGTTTGTTGTTATTATAATATGAAGTTGAAACTTATGGATATGGCAACTGAAAACAGAAAACAAGTGGCTAGTGGTATTTAGGAATTCAGTGGATGTAAGTGGTTTTCTAGATTGGAGAGACTTTTTTGCCCTTGTGAGACCAATCGTAAACATTAAATAGTTCTAGAGTTTCAAATGATAGTGATGACATGTGTAATGTTGTGTTTTATGCAAGGAATTTAAAATCGATAGATATATTGAAATATCCTTCGAAATATCCATATTTTGGAGGGACCGATATCGAAACAGGTAAATATTCAATATCCTCCAATTTCAAAATATCCGTAAAAATCTCTTGAAATATCCTGAAATATCCCGAAATTCTCGAAATTTCACGAGTTTCACCCCGAAAGTCCATGGATATTTTGCATATTATTAAAATAATTTTTTTAATCCTAAACAATTAAATTATTGTTAAACTAATTTAGATTGAAAATTATTTAAGAAGAAGCACTAAAGAATTTATAAAAATTTCCAACATAATAGTCAATAGTAAAATTATTGAAGACTTGAGTAAAATTGGATAAATTAAATAACCAAAGAGTGGACGTATAAAATATGTAAAATCTTGTAAAAGCAATCTGAAAAAAAAAATAAAAAAATTGTTTGTGACTCAAATGTGTAAGCTTGAATCCAAATGTAAAATTGTAACCACATTTGCTTTAATCCACACAAAACAAATGAACCATCTTATCTTTTTTAAGTTTGAACAACTTGTTTATTGTTATTATAATATGATGTTGAAACTTATGGATATGGCAGTTGAAAACAGAAAACAAGTGGCTGGTGGTATTTAGGAATTCGGTGGATGTAGGTGGTTTTCTAGATTGGAGAGACTTTTTTGCCCTTGTGAGACAAACCGTTAACATTAAATAGTTCTAGAGTTTCAAATGATAGTGATGACATGTGTAATGTTGTGTTTTATACAAGGAACTTAAAATCGATAGATATACAGAAATATCCTTCGAAATATCCGTATTTTGAAGGGACCGATATCGAAACAGGTAAATATCCAATATCCTACAAAACATCCAACCGATTTCAATGTTTTTGGTTCATTTGTAATTTTGTTATTTTTAGAGATAAAATTATCCACTAAATAATTTTTCCTTTGCAAGTTAATATTCTCTCTTTTTGTTTCATTTTATTAATTTATTTAGTAAAAATATGAGGGTATAATGGTCAATTCATACAATTGAAGCTTAAATAGGATATTTTAAATGTTTTAACGGTTAAACTCAGTCAATACAATTGGAATGCTAACGGTGTTAGTCCATAGAGGAGGTTTCTAAAATAAAAACATCTGTAACTATACATCCAATAATAGTTTAAAGGGGAGGAGAGGTTTTTAATATTAACAAAAAAAAAAAAAAAAAAGTCTAAGTATTTTATAACAATTTATTTGGGCTAGTTGGGTTATTGGGTTAATTTTATTATGTTTAAGGTTATTGGACATTTAGCTTGAAAATGAAGATTGAATTTTAGATGGGCTATCTACAATTATTTCATTCGGGAGAAAAAATTTTCAAAAAACCTGGATGCACTTGTACTAAATGTTATTTCTTTTCTTCTTCTTTTTATTTTTTATTTTTTATTTTTTTTTATCTATTTTTAAAATATATGTTTTTTTATAGCATAAGCATTTTAAAAAGTAAGGGTGGTATTAAATTCAAAATCTTCTCTAATGTTTCTAAAATTTGAAGATGAAGATGTACAACTAACTCGGACAAACAATTAAGACCAAAGGTTATCTTAAAAATGTCCCATTCAATTTTCTATTTAGATAATTGATGATAATCTTAAAAATTTCCTAATTAATTTAAGTTTTAAATCTAATTAAGGCTTTATATCATAACACAATGAAAATGAACATTCTTGTAGATTTGGTGGGTGTGAACTCTTTTGTGTTCCAGTTTTACTTTGAAATCTGAATCCATAATAGAAAAGTGTTAGCCAGGGAACACGGAGGCCCAACACTCCTATCATAGGAAATGATTCTATGATGAAAGATCTTATCTTCTTTTTGTTTAAGTAATTCAGCTACTGTTCTTCAGCCCCATTTCACAAAATGTCTTCTCTTTAAAGTTCTGTTGTCTAAGTTTTAACCATTATTTATAGTTTGGTTGACATGATTTATCCTGTTTATTTGAATAGTCCTGTAAAATATTGATTTTGGGATACTTTGAATGCTCAAAGGGTTTTTGTCTTAATGGTTCATCATATGAATCTTCTCCATCTTAGTATATATTAGTGTCTGCTTCAATAACATTGCTTTGAGAGTTTTGTGTATTGTTTGCTTGGGAGGAAATTTATGTTGTTTGAGTAGTTATCTAAGTTCATTGTACTCTTTTTTTCAATGATAGATGCTGTGAAAAGCAGATAAGAGAAGCCTTCCCACTCCAAACAGTGAATAGGAAGTTAAGTGCCATGAACATATTGTTGATGGTGCAGAAGCAGGTTTCACCTTTGGTTTATGAGAATGGATACATGCGAACACAACTGCAGAGTGTAAGGTCCTTCCCCTCCCTGTTTTTCTTTTATTCTTGGTTGTCACTTGTCAGGGACATTTGTTTGATCAATTTTAATTTGGACATGCAGGTTACTATTATTTTCCTTATTAAAATGAAATGTTACATCATAACAAGAGTGCCAAAATTCTCAAAACTACTGATTTCATATTAACCATTTAACATTTAATTATTATTTAAAAAAAACTTATCTTCAAATCTTTTATAATGTAGATATATTTTTGCAGGCTCTGGACACCTTCAATACAGCTGTTATACCTCCAACCTACTATGTCCTGTTTACATCGTTCACCATCCTTGCTAACATTATAATGTTTAAGGTAACTATAAAGAATTTCAGATTATATTTTTCTTATTTACTTGAAAAGATTGCTTTTATTTACACTCTACTATCGCCATCCTTTTGGATTTCAAAGATTGTTTTGGTGCAAGCATTAGGATGTTTGGTGAGAATAGATCTCCCCGTCTTGTTTAACATATTATTTGAACGGTCAAATCTACCTTTCAGAATGGCAGCATTACAGAAAATTAGATTCATTACCGGATCTGGTAAAGAATTTAGTCCTGAATTTGTTAGAATCTTCAACATTGCAGAGCAAATTAAATTTCATGGTACACTCAGATCAGATGCATCTCTTGTATGAGTTTGCTAGTCTATTCGTTTTCTCCATGTTTTGATTTCAAAAAACAGGATTGGGATACGCAAAATGCATCGCAGATTGCAACGGAACTGTGCGGGTTTGTTACAATTCTATCCGGGACCTTTCTTCTTCATAAAACAAAGGATATGGGGAACAGTCAAAGCTTGAATTCCTCTTCCTTTATCGATCAAGAAAATGTTGGATAGCTACAGATATCAAAGTTGAAGATACCTCCAGCGTAATGTTATCTAAACTCGTTCTTTTTACCTGCACATGTCGATGCGTCCACATGGGACCTCTACTCCCATGGCGCTCTGTGCCTCGTTAATAAGCTGGGGTCTTGCGAAATGGTGTACAAATCGCTTTCCCTCGCTTATGTTGCTGTTTTGCTCTAGTGAAGAATCCATGAGAAGTTTACAAATCATCATGACATATCTTTCTTCATTAATTATTCTTCTTAAATACAAACTCCACAATTATCCATCATCGTAATAACTTATTAGCAGACCTTATTAAATAACTTATTAACTTGCTGAAAACTCACATTACAAAATACAAATACTACAACACAACTACACAACTGACAAACACATCCACATCTATGTGGATTAACTTACAAACATGTAGAATTAAACTATTAAATTATAGCAAATCTGACACTCGTTCCTTGTATGTCCGTGAGAAGCTCCTTTGGTTGGGTGTTGAATTTTTTACATTAACACGGTTTATTCAATACACAAGTTCTTTATGTGTGAATTCACTAATTAACAACAGAAAATTCTAATTGAAAATGCTCCAAAATTAGTACATGGGTGGCTGTATTGCCACCCAAAAAAACTACCCTTCACACTCAATTTTATAATTAATAAATTACCAGAATACCATAAGTAAAATTACTTGTGAGGACAAACTGGTTGTTATATACTTACACTCACACAGACCAAATGAGAAAACCATTATTCATTTATAACTTTTTATCAAACAACCATTATACCAACTAACAAATGTTTGAAGCATCCATTATTTTTAAATTATATCACATAAACTCAATAATTTCAATAATTTCCTCTTTTTTTTTCTCTATTTAGTCAAATATTAAAATAGGAATCAAGAAAAATTAAAGATTTAGTAGGTATTTAATTCCATAAACATTACTGTATGTTTTTAATGTTTAATTCCTTTTCAAGCTATAGTTCTCTGGATAATTTTTTTTAAAAGATTTTATTTTAGTAAAATATTAATGATTCAGTTTTCAACAATGATATCAACAATTTTGACTTTGTTTATAAACTTGACGTTCAACCTAACCCTATCTTTGACTTAGTCCTTTTTTGGTTTAACTTTCCACTACCTTAAAAGGTCTACAAACGTTTATTTAAGTTTTTTTAGAATTGTTTGGTTGGGCGTTTGAGATTGTCTAATTTAAATTGAATAAAAGCTAGTATAGTTTAAACCTCTATTAGATAAAAGCTCACGAGGATGTGTTTCTCCGAATAGACATTTATTTATTTTTAAATATCTACCAACCAAACAGCTATAATTTTTTATTTTTTTTTCAAAAACTCTATTTCTAATAGATCTAATATAAATAAATCCTTTACTAAGTTTTTCAAAAGTTCAACCAAACAAGCTCTATTTTATAAACATGAGGTTGATATTCTACATGGACTTTCTTTTTTATTTATTATTTCGACCGAAATTTCTGTCTTCACTCCTGCAACAAGAGCCGGTTAATTAAATATCATTTTAGATCTTAGGTGAAAATGTAAAATTATTCTTCTTTTTTTAAATCTAAATATAAATAACTGATCTTTAGAATAATTATACCTTTGGCAATGGCCTCACCATTTACCTAGCGAATGAGCTGGCTTGCTTGCAACTAATCACGATGACAACAAATAATTGATACAAATTATTTAAGTTTGATATAGTGTTTCACGCATGTAATAATCAACACAGAATTCTACCGAATGTTATAAAATGGTTCTCCATGTAATAATGGGGGAGGTGCATTTAGTGCCATTATCATGGAGTAACCATTCATTAATTCATCTATTAAGAATTCTCAGCTTCAGATCTTTTTATTTTAATTTTTGTGTGGATTTTGAATTTATTTTTGCGTTGAATTAAACCTGACAATGCATGGGTTGAATTCATTGGTCAAATTGTAAATGGATCACTCAAATTTTACTTGATCCAAACCTACCTATTAGTTTATTGGGTTTGAAAATGAAAAATTTAAACCTATTCGTCCTTTAAATTAGTCAAAAACTGATTCATCCAACACCCGTTATCTTTTATCGTTATTATTTTGTGATCAGTAATTAATAATTTGATTTGTTTAAAAGAAGAAAAAAAAAACTGTAAGACTAAAGAAAATTAGAAAAAAAAAAAAAAGAATACTCAAATATAAACAAGCATATAATAATGCAATTAAAATTCATATATTAAATTAAAAATAATAGTATATTAAAACTATTTTATAAAAATCAGCACAAACATAAAATTATCTTTTCCTATATTTTTGTAGCGCATTTTATCTACCTTTCTTACTCTGAAAAAGCAATGAAGTGAGGTATTTATTTGTAAAATTGTGTTCAATTTCATTTCGCATAAGTGGCAATTCTGTCAATACCTCAGCAACAAGAATGACAAGTTTGATATTGCTGTAACTTTTATAATAATCACTGTTAACTGTGCTGAAGAAATAATCAGTTGTAAAGTTAATCAGCAGATGTTTGGTTAATTATACTTTTAAAACTACTGTATAGCTCAAAATCAGTTTACCTATGTTTGATAATTTTATTTCAAAAGTGCTGAAATTAGTTACAATGATTAAAATAAACATGATTTTATAACCTTATTTTATTTTTTTCATTAATTATATATATTAATTAAATCAATATTTAAGTAAAATATTTAAATTAGAAAAAAAATTCTATAAGAATAATAAAAATATTTTTAAAAGATTTTATAAATCAAATCAATATTTAAATAGAATCTTTAATTTAAAACTATTGTATAAAAATCAGCACAAACATAAAGTTATCTTTAACTATATTTTTGTAGTGCATTTTCTCTACCTTTCTTACTCTGAAAAGGCAATGAAGTGAGCTATTTATTTGTAAAATTGTGCTCAATTTCATGTTGCATAAGTGGCAATTCTGTCAATACCTTAGCAACAAGAAGGGCACGTTTGGTATTGCTTTAATTTTTATAATAATTATTGTTAACTGTGTTTAAGAAATAATCAGCTATGAAGTTAATCAATGGATGTTTAGTTAATTATGCTTTTAAAACTACTGTATAACTCAAAAGCATTTTACATATGTTTGATAATTTTATTTCAAAAGTGCTGAAATTAGTTACAATGACTAAAATAGACATGATTTTAGAATCTTATTTTATTTTTTTCATTAATTATATATATTAATTAAATCAATATTTAAGTAAAATATTTAAATTATAAAAAAAAATTCTATAAGAATAATAAAAATATTTTTAAAAGAGTTTATAAATCAAATCAATATTTAATTAGAATCTTTCATTTTAAGATAAAATAAGGAATATAAATGATTTTAATTTAATTTCATAAGGAGAATAATGATATTTTAAAAGATTCATTATATGTTGAAATAGATTATTCCATAATCACTTTCAAAAAGTAACAATTCACCTACTTCTCAAAATCACTGTCAAAACTTGTCAGATTATCAACTAATCACCGTTGGA
This sequence comes from Acer negundo, assembly GCA_035582765.1. Lineage (NCBI taxonomy): Eukaryota > Viridiplantae > Streptophyta > Magnoliopsida > Sapindales > Sapindaceae > Acer > Acer negundo. The sequence goes on along the minus strand of CM069241.1, from coordinate 8,396,854 downwards.
AGCTTTACCAAACATCATTTTATATCAAAATTATGAAATAAGTTGATTTTAACTTCTCAAAAGCAATACCAAACTGGCCCGAAGACTAGAACTAGAATCAATGACAGGAGACGAACCGCTAATTATGAAATGAACTATGACGGAAAGGAAGTCCCACACCTATGAGTGCGCAATTATTACTAGATTAACCTCTTCTTATTATGTCATGTTATTTTTAATCTTTTTAAAATTATAGTGGTATGTAAATAGAATATAATAAATAATAAAACAACTGATCGACACCTTTGGAACCACTATGGATCCCTTGCTTTGGTTAACCGGATTTAATGTTTGAATAATACTATAAAGTCCAAAATTCAACCTAAATGGTGTGTCGGGTGAGTAGTTGTCATCGATATATAATGTGGTGAATAGACAAATTACTTATCACATTATTTGGATTGATTTTTGGACTATTTTTTTTTTAAAAAGAATTGTCTAACGTTGGTGTTAATATCTTAAGTACTAACAGATACATAACATTTAAATATTACGTATTAAATTCTCTCACTCATAAATTTGTTATAAGTTATAACCATATTAAGTAATCTCTTATGCTAATTATTCTTTCTCCATTTTTCAATATAAAAAATAAAAATAAAAATAAAAAATCTTATCTCCATACTTAATACTTTTTCGATCGATCTTTAATTAATAGTTAAAGAAAAAAAAAACTTATGAATATTTTGGTTTTTTACAAGCAATAATATATAAATATATATATATATATATACATTAAAAAGTAAATACAAATATATTTTTTTTTATAAAAAAAATAGATATATAAAAATTTTAAGAATTAAGATAGAAAATTAAATATAATTATATTAAATTGAATGAATTTACGATGATTCGTTTTAAAAAAATAATAATATTTGATTGTTCTATTGTACAATAGTTTGAAACATAAGTAATGAAGACTGGCCACAAAAATTCCAACATGTGACGTATCACATATGACGTATCCATAGGAAAAAAACTTGGTGGAAGCTTCCACTGGGACCTACTCAACTTTGTCCTATTAAAAATTATAGAGAGAAAAAAATCGGTGATGTTTTGGGTTTGTTTGTTGTACAATAGTTTGAAAAAAATTGGTGATGTTTGTCTTCATTTAAAAAATAAAAAAATAGGTGAAGTACTCAAGTTAAATAAAATTTTACCATTTATATTTTAAAAATATGGGTTTGGGGCTAATGCCAGGAGAAAAATTTGCATAGGACGGTTTCATTACCAAGTGGCGAGATCGTCCAATAAAAGTAAACCATTTACATTTAAAACATAAAAATATAATTCGATCATGTAATATTTCAAAGTTGGAATTATTCTGCAACCCTGCTAGCTAGTATATAATTTAAGGAAGGTGGAGGTCCCCCCTGTCAAGTTTGCAGAAATCCAAAGTCTGCTAGCTTCTTCCACTTGCATTTTCCCATTGTTTTGATCAGATTTCAGGCCGCCTTATCAGTTGACAAGAAGTTACTGCGGGCCAACTTTCTAGGAAACCTAGAATGGCAACAAATTCAGTCTCAAAAAATGAGTTACCTACAAAAAAGCTGAATACTGTGTTTTTGTTTTGGATTATTTCAATCTCAGTGGATCCTTTTCTTTACTACGCTTTTGGGATTGATGATGATAAAAAGTCCTATGTGTTTAACTATGAATTGATGGGTTTTCTCTTTTTATTCTATACCGTCTTCATATTGTTTAGAATCTGTTTTTTGGTTGCTTGTCCATGTTCAAAAAGATTGTGTTTCTTCGTGCTGGGTCAAAGTTGCTGGGATATATTTGCATTTGTAAGGCAGAATCTTTTACAGTTTAATTATTGTTAAGTTTGCTTTTAGTTCATATATGTTGTGAATCTAGGTCCCTTACCAGATCCTAGATCCACTCTTGATCTTCCTAACCTGTCAAGATCTAAATAGAATGCAGGTAATACAGAAACAATAAAAGGATGTACCAAAAACAGAATCAATATTAGCAAGAAAGTAAAAAGAATAAAGAGACAAAGATTTTATAGTGGTTCGGCTTAAAATCAAGCCTACATCCACTTTGAGTCAGGACAAGAGACTCACTCCACTATATGAAAGTTTATACAGATCTAATCTATCCAGGACTCAGCCTGATAACCCTCAAAAGGGAGCCCAGAAACCCAATACAACAACACTCGACCACACAGGCCACAAACACAAAATATGCCTGTAAACAACTGAACCCAGAAATACCCGAAAATAGTATCAATAGAAGTATCACAAACAGATCTATCTTTTCCTCTCTAATCTCTCTTACAAATTCAAAGAAGAGAAACTAGAAATCCACAAACGAACTCAAGAACACAAAGAACAACAGAGAGAATAGAACTATTCTGAGATTGCAAACCCTAGAGAAAAAATAACACTGAATCAATCAATTTCTCTCAGCATCGCTACATATATATAGTCATCAGAAAACGAGGGCCAGCTGTCCACTTTCAGCCAATCATCTGTTGCCACCTTATCAGGCAAAAACCTTATCAGTTTTTACTGATAAGTTGAAACGCACCGCATCAGTAAAGAATGGGCAGAGCAACCAGATTGGGCTAGGCTAGTGGGAGCATGCTGATGGGCTTCTACTGGCTTCAACCTTCCCTTTCATCATTGGGCTTGAATATGATTGGGCCTGAAAAACTGATGAGATGGACTAACAGAAAAAACTCACAAATTCCACCTTAGTTCATCTCATTTCATATAGCAGAGTAAGCAACCTCTTAACAAACCTGGCTCAACAAACAAACAAACAGATCAACCATAATCACCTATCTTCAAAAGATTTAAACAATGCTTAAACTTACTATAGGAGACAACTTTGGTACCCATATCAGCAGGATTATCTTCAGTGGAAATCTTTTCCACCTCAACAATACCTTCAGAGATTTGATCTCTAATAAAGTGGTATTTAATTTCTATGTGTTTAGTTCTCTCATGGAAAACAGGATTTTTACAAAGATGCAGAGCACTTTGGCTGTCAGTGTAAATAACAGCCTTTCCACTAAAGACTTTAATATCACCTAAAAGACCTTGAAGCCAAATGGCTTCTTTAATTGCTTCTGTAACTGCTATATATTCAGCTTCAGTAGTGGACAGGGCCACCACTGACTGTAATTGACTTTTCCAGCTAACACAGCAGCCAGCAATGGTGAAGAAATATGAGGAAGTGGACCTCCTTTTATCTCTATCACCAGCATAGTCAGAATCTACATATCCAACTAGGTCAACTTCAGAATTAGCACAATCATATATCAGTCCAACTGATGTGGTTGAACTAATGTATCTTAATAGCCATTTCATGGCATTCCAGTGGCCCTTACCAGGGTTGGCCATATACCTGGATAAGACACTGATTGCTTGGGCTAAGTCTGGTCTGGTACTGATCATGGCATACATGACAGACCCAACTGCACTGGAGTAAGGAATATTCTCCATGAATCTGCTCTCCTCAATAGATCTAGGGGAGAGAGCAGCTGATAACATAAAACTAGGAGATAGAGGGACATTAGCAGACTTGCAGTTTTTCATAGAGAATCTATCTACCAGTTTAGACAGATAGTTTTCTTGTTTAAGGTATAGGCAAGATTCTTTTCTGGTTCTAACAATTTCTATCCCTAGAATTCTTTTAGCAATTCCTAAGTCCTTCATGTCAAATTCAGTTTTCAGTTTTCTTTTTAGTTGTTCAATTTTAGGCATGCTTTTACTAGCAATTAACATGTCATCAACATACAATAGCAAATAGACAGAGTTCATAACATTTTCACTTGTGAAATAAAAACATGTGTCATAATTGCTTTTATTGAAACCTAAACTGGTAATGAAACTATCAAACTTCTTATACCATTGCCTAGGGGCTTGTTTCAGTCCATACAAGGACTTCTTCAGAAGGCAGACATGATTGGGTTTAGATTTAGATTCAAAACCTTCAGGTTGAGACATGTAGATGGTCTCATCTAGGTCCCCATGCAGGAAGGCAGTCTTAACATCTAGTTGTTCAAGTTCTAGGTCATAGATACTAACTAGGGCAAGCACTATTCTGATAGTTTTATATTTGACTACTGGTGAGAAAATTTCATTGTAGTCAATACCTTCTCTTTGTGTGAAGCCCTTAGCAACAAGTCTAGCTTTGTATCTAGGTTGTTCATTTTTCTCTAGACTCTCTTTAATCTTAAAGATCCACTTGCAAGCAACAACTTTCTGTTTTTCTGGTTTCTTTACAAGAGACCAGGTTCCATTTTTCTCAAGAGACTCCATCTCTTCTTTCATGGCATAAAGCCATTTCAATTTATTTGTGGAACTGACTGCTTCTACATAATCTCTAGGTTCAGGACTTTCCAATTGTTGACCAGTGTACAGAGCAAATGAAATAACATCAGCATAGGCGTATTTACTGTTGGGTTTGATTTTCCTTTTAGCCCTATCCCTGACTAGTTCATAATCAGCTAGAGATTCCATGTCAATCTCTGGCTGATGCTGACTTTGTTCCACCTGATTAGGGTCAGTGTGGATGGTATCATCATCCTCATTAGAATTGGACTGAACAGAGGCAGAGCTGAGAGGTTGACTCCCAATTTCCACCTCAATTTTGTTCTCAAAATCCTTTATAGGATCTGAAACAGGATCAGCAGTGATGTCTTTGATTTTACAAGGCATTCTATCCTCATCAAAAATAACATCTCTGCTCACAATAATTCTGAAACCTTTTTGATCTCTAAGCCACACCCTATATCCCTTAACTCCTAAAGGATATCCTAGGAAGACTCCTCTTAGGGATCTAGGTTCAAGTTTACCTTCAGACTGGTGTGCATAAGCAGCACAGCCAAACACTCTCAAGTGTTTCAGAGAGGGTGGCCTGCCAACCCATTTCTCTTCAGGAGTTAGGAGGTTTAAAGCAGTGGATGGGGATCTGTTAATCAGGTATGTGGCAGTAGCAACTGCCTCACCCCAGAATTTCTGATTTAAACCTGAGCTGATTAGGAAACATCTAACCTTATCTAGAATGGTTCTATTCATCCTCTCAGCTACCCCATTCTGTTGAGGTGTATACCTCACAGTCCTGTGTCTTTCTATGCCATGGTCTCTACAGAATTTGTTGAATTCTTCCTTACAAAATTCTAGACCATTGTCAGTTCTTAGTACTTTGACCTTCTTAGAGGTCTGATTCTCAACCAAAGTTTTCCAAGCTTTAAAGCTTTCAAAAGCAAGATCTTTAGACTTCAATAGGTATACCCAGACCTTTCTAGTATAGTCATCTATCAGAGATAGAAAATACTGGTTTCCACCATGTGTAGGGACCTTTGAGGGTCCCCAAAGGTCCGAGTGTACATATTGGAGGATCTCTTTTGTGTTGTGTTGAGCTGTACTAAAACTCAGCCTATGCTGTTTTCCTAAGACACAGTTCTCACAGAATTCCAGTTTATTAACACTGTCCCCATTAAGCAAGTTTTGTTTACTTAGTTCATTTAAACCTCTCTCACTCATGTGACCAAGTCTCTTATGCCAAAGGGATGTGATGTCACTAGTTTTGGTTGCTATGCAAGCTGCCTCATTAGTGACTGTCACACCCTTTAGGACATATAGACTGTTTCTCTTGTCACCTTTTAGAATCACTAAGGAACCCCTTGACACTTTTAGGACACCTTTCTCTGCCTTATAACAACATCCCTCCTCATCTAGGACACCTAAGGAAATTAGGTTTCTTTTCAGGTTAGGCACATATCTCACATTACTAAAGACTCTAACCATGTCATCATACATTCTAATGGCCACAGATCCTATACCTTCCACTGGACATTGCTGATTGTTCCCCATCAGCACACTGCCTCCACTGAGTTCTTTGAACTCTGTGAACCAGTCTTTCCTAGGTGTCATGTGAAAGGAACATCCAGAGTCAAGAATCCACTCATTCTTAACATCATCTGTGCTAACCGCTAACACTTCACTATGTTCAAAAGATCTAGATGCTACAGCAGCATCTCCATCATTAGGAGTCTTTTCCTGATTTTTTCTTTTGAACTCATAACAGTATTTTTTAATGTGTCCTTCTTTACCACAGAAGTAGCACTTTCTAGTGCCATTTCTGTTCCTAGATTGAGACCTATGGTGGTTGGGTGTCTTACTCCTCCCTTTGCCCTTATTGTAGTTATTGCTATTGTTATTTCCATTCCTATTAGACTGTCTCCCTCTCACAAACAGGTTCTCACCAGAATTTTTATTTTCTATCTTTAGTTCTAAGTCTTTAGATTTTAAAGCAGAAATACATTCTTCAAGAGACAGGGAGGTTCTACCATATTTAATAGCAGCTTTTACATCTTTAAAGGAATCAGGCAAAGCATTAAGCAGAATAATAGCTTCATTTTCATTACTCAGTTTTTCATTTTCTCCAGCATTAGCTAGTTCAATTGTCATTTTCTTAAATTCATCAAGATTTTGATCAAGGTTCTTGCTAGGGTTCATTTTGAAACTAAAAAGTCTTTCTTTAAGATAAATTTTGTTTGTCAGTGATTTAGTAAGATATAGACTTTCTAATTTCTTCCAGACATTACAGGCAGTGGTCTCATCATTTACTTCTCTAAGAACATTATCAGAAAGATTCAGAATTATGGTTCCTAGAGCCATTTCTAACATATCATCTTTCTGTTCAGGGGTTAAAGTTTCAGGCAATTTGTCAGGTCCTTCAATGGCCTTGAGGAATTTTTGCTGAGACAGAAGGGCTTTCACCTTTCGTCTCCAGATACCAAAATCCCCAGTGCCATCGAATCTATCTATATCAAATTTCATAGACATGCACGTTGAATTGAAATTACCAAAGTTGTGAACGATTACCTCTTTACTAACGCCAGCAGGTTCACTGCTCACTTTTTCAGGTTCGCTGATCTCCTCCTCAACTCCAGTTGAGACTTCAGAGGTTGAAGGCTCTTCAACCGGAGGAGCTTCTTGCTCCGGGTTTGCCGTTGGTACGAAGATGGCTCTGATACCACTGTTGTGAATCTAGGTCCCTTACCAGATCCTAGATCCACTCTTGATCTTCCTAACCTGTCAAGATCTAAATAGAATGCAGGTAATACAGAAACAATAAAAGGATGTACCAAAAACAGAATCAATATTAGCAAGAAAGTAAAAAGAATAAAGAGACAAAGATTTTATAGTGGTTCGGCTTAAAATCAAGCCTACATCCACTTTGAGTCAGGACAAGAGACTCACTCCACTATATGAAAGTTTATACAGATCTAATCTATCCAGGACTCAGCCTGATAACCCTCAAAAGGGAGCCCAGAAACCCAATACAACAACACTCGACCACACAGGCCACAAACACAAAATATGCCTGTAAACAACTGAACCCAGAAATACCCGAAAATAGTATCAATAGAAGTATCACAAACAGATCTATCTTTTCCTCTCTAATCTCTCTTACAAATTCAAAGAAGAGAAACTAGAAATCCACAAACGAACTCAAGAACACAAAGAACAACAGAGAGAATAGAACTATTCTGAGATTGCAAACCCTAGAGAAAAAATAACACTGAATCAATCAATTTCTCTCAGCATCGCTACATATATATAGTCATCAGAAAACGAGGGCCAGTTGTCCACTTTCAGCCAATCATCTGTTGCCACCTTATCAGGCAAAAACCTTATCAGTTTTTACTGATAAGTTGAAACGCACCGCATCAGTAAAGAATGGGCAGAGCAACCAGATTGGGCTAGGCTAGTGGGAGCATGCTGATGGGCTTCTACTGGCTTCAACCTTCCCTTTCATCATTGGGCTTGAATATGATTGGGCCTGAAAAACTGATGAGATGGACTAACAGAAAAAACTCACAATATATATATATATATATATATATATTTCACTTACATGAACTAAGATCACTCATTGTACTCTGTCCAGATGAAGATGGTGATTTTTGGCAGTTTATTGTTCATCAGGGACAGTACAGCATTTGGGATTGCTGTGATTCTAGTGACAATATTTCTTATTTTCTACTCGATAAGGATTTTTCGAATCTACAGATTGTTTACGGGTAGAACTAGAAGGATTACAAGCCAAATCATGATTAATCTTGTACTTTACCTGTACGGCGGTTATGTAAGTTAAATTGTCATTTAATTGTTGATTTAAAATGATTCAGAACAATTTTTTTAACAAGCAATTTGGTTTCTTAATGTTTTACCTAATTCCTACCAATGTGATTTTTTTCAAGGAAACATATTTAGGTGCCGTTTTATTTATAAAAAAAAATAAAATTAAATCTTAATGATCGTTAAAATTAATTAATAAGTCTTGATCTTACCCCTAAGCCATATTACTTGCCCTGTTTTATTATTTATAAATTAGATAAATATTCAGTGAAAGTAGTTTCGTTGTAAACTTAATTTATATCATTAAACATACGATTATGTCTCAACTAACTGTTCATAACTTTGTGATTATAACAAGTAACTTGATGGTCTTTTCAGCTATTTGGAGGCATATGGTACGCATTTGCCGCAAAGAAAAAGTTGGATTGCTGGTATAAAGCTCGTAACATCACCAGTCTGATTGATGCCTGTCAAACGAAGACAGATTCAAAAAGCAATGAGTGGGGAATATTCAAGGATGCTTTTGAGTCTGGTATTCTGGAGGTGCATAAGAATTTTCTGGAGAAGCTATTATATTGTTTCAGATGGGGCCTACAAAATCTTAGGTTTGTGTAAAAACATTTCTTGAGGAGAGTCTGGGTTGAGAGCTGTAGTAACAATTAATGATTAAGTCTTATGTTCTGTATTATTCTTGCTTTATAATATCTCAGTTGTTATTCTTGCATGGTTCTTCAACTTTATAACAGACATACTAACAAACAAACTGTAGTTCAGGCTTGCTTACTTTTCATTTGGATTCAATTTTTTGCAGTAATTTTGGTCAAAACCTCGAACCAAGTAGCAATTTTTTGGAAAATGCTTTTGTGATTGTCATTGTTATCTACGGGGTTCTAATGTTCACCTTTTTTATAGGAAATATGCAGGTTGGTATTATTTACTTATTTTTTATTTTTTTTATTTTTTTCTCTCTCAAATTGTTTCTTAGAAGCTTATAAGATGAATCAAGAACAATTTTATTTTATATATATATATGAATCATGCTTCTTGTGAAACAGATGTATATAAAGGATGCAACTAAAAAATGGAAAGAGAAGAAACGTGAAAAAGAGGAGAAAAAGCAAGAGATATTAGAGAAGTGGTTCCCTTTTAGAAAACTCTCTGAGAAGCTGCAAAAATGTATTAAGCAACACCAACTGAAAAACAAATGGAAACAAAAGGGAGATGTTGATGTAGAGAATTTGCTCAGAAATCTCCCCACGGATCTCGGGAACAACATAAAACGCGAACTCTGTTTAGATCCGTTACAAAATGTAAGTTCTTTTGTCTCTCTGTAGATTTACAGAAATTGCAAGGTTGTAATAATATAGCCTGTAGATTTCAATCCGCCCATAAAATTTCCTTAGATTGAACAATTTCTCATTCTTATTCTTGAATATTTTATCAAGGTTGGGAGGTTCAGGTCGTGGAGTGAAGCATCATTGGTTCAATTATGTGACTCTCTCAAGCCAGTTGTCTATGCTAAGCGCGCTAATATTGTCCGCAAGGGAGAACCAATTGATGAGATGTCAATTGTGCTGCAAGGCAAGCTATGTACTTTCTCCTCCAAAGATACTGGCTCAACGAGCAATGTTTCTCGTGAAAGCGCATGCAGAAAGGATCTTTTGAAAGAAGGTGACTTCTGTGGAGAAGAACTTGTCAATTGGGTTCAAGATGAACCCTCCTCATCCAAGAAACTTATTTCAAACACAACCATTAAAGCACTTACAAAAGTTGAAGCTTTAGTTCTTAGGACTGATGACTTTAAAGATATTTACAATCAAACAGCTAAGGTCATACAAGCATTCCTTCGTAAAAAAAGAATCGTGATTACTAGAAGGAATGGACAAATACCACTAGGAGAGTTGACTACTCCAGAGATTGCTGTTGAAGGAATAAACTCTTCTGTACTAGAGATTGCTGGTGAAAGTGGAGTGGAGTGCGATGAAGATGAGGATGAAGAAAAGGGGTTTTTAAGTCATTTTAATAGTAGATTTTTTTCATAAACTATGGGTGTTGTGTAATGAGAAAAATATATGTTAAAAAAAAATTTTAAAAAAATATTTAAAGGATAATTTTGGTAATTTAAAGGGTGTAGGAGTAAAATTAACAATTTTAATTTTTTATTATGGATGTAAGAAGATATTTTGTGAATGATAATAGAGCCACACTTATATTAAATTGAGTGAATTTGTAATGATTTGTCTTGAAAAAAATAATATTTGATTGTTCTATCATATAATAGTTTGAAACATATTAAATATATATATATATATATTATAGTTTGAGAATATATATATATATATATATATATTATTTCACCATTTTCAAAACAAATCACAACTTGTCTCCCGAAACAACTAATTTAGTACTTTACCCATTTTAAAAACAAAAATCAAATATTTTTACATCATTTTCCATTTTAGAATACTACTTTTAAAAAACATCATTTCCTTGTATGCGGACCATTATATTTAAAATATGTTTTGACAAGTGTATATAGCCAAGTCAAAGCATTTAAATCTAATGGTCTACATATAAGGAACTAATCTATCTTATATCAGTTCAAACTAATATATCTTATATCAGTTCGAAGTGACAGTAAAAAAAGCTATATGTATAATTAAATTGAATTTTTCCAACTAATTTTGTAATCAGTAATTAAAAATTGACACTGAAATTTCTAATATTCATATTACAGATTTACAGCAGATCACAGATTTGACAGTTTTTATTGAGCTAACAATATGGGACAAGTTATCAGCTCCGTCTACATTTAATTATTAGCAATATTTGAACCGATAAACAATACATCATTTTTGGTATCAAATATAATCATCAGCTTCAACACCCTAATTTCGCAGCAGTGGTAGCTAGACATGCAAAAACTTCCTGAAAGAGAACAAAAAAAAAAAAAAATGCTTTCAACTATCAGAAAATAACACTTATTGAAAGACACTATGAACAGAAAATAGAGAAGAAAGATCTATATACTCTGATGCTCAAATTAAGAGAGAGAGGGAGTTAATGAAAATGAAAAATTTTAAAAATCTGTCTAATGTAATTTTCTGACCTAAATACGGAGCTTTTGTGGTAAATTTCTTTTTCAGAGATTATGGATATGAGTTTCTCAATTGATTGAAAAAGTCTACTAGAAATGTTGACTATAATTTCTCATTATTTTCCACCAATGATATTACTTGTAAAATAAATAAGTGAGTGAAACAAATATTTTATAGTGATTGGTCATAAAATAGATACATATTTTTCTTTAAATAAATAATTATATTGAAGATAAGAAAAAGTATTTATTTACTTTTTTATGAAAGTGGATCCATATTAAAAAGAAATATTTGTGTAACCAATAGAAACTCAAAAATATATAATACCACCGAATGATGTTTCACAAAGCCCCACTATCATGAATTACAATGAAAGCGAAAAAAATTACATAATAAAGCGAATCATATCATGTTTTGACTTTTGAGTGATGACGGGGATAGTGAGGAGATGAATGGTGTGACTTGTGAGTTTACTTTTATTGATACAAAATTCTAATGGATCATCCTGTTTTGAGTGATGACGGAGAGACGGGAGAGTGGGAGATAGTGAGGAGATGAATGGTGTGACTTGTGAGTTTACTTTATTATTATTATTATTATTATTATTATTATTGAAATAATGAGTTTACTTTTATTGAAACAAAATTCTATGAATATGATATCCACTCATTAAAATAAATATTACCATAACAGATTAGACTATATTTTAACTTAAAATCGGGTTCAATATTCATCCATTTATTTGCTTTCAAACTGATGGTGAAAAAAGAGTTGATTACAACATTGGATTGAGAACAAATAAATTAGTGGATGTTGTAGTCAAAAAATTAAGTTAAAGTTTTAAGTTGATATAATAGGTTCGATATACTCTAATAATAATATGCATTGGCCATTTGGGTTTGCATAAGGCCAGACATTACCTTTACGGTGGAAAACAAAACACAAACTCTTTTTTTTTTTTAAAAAAGTAGAGATCTACCCAATCAATTTCAAATGGATGGTCGACCAAATCCAAACAATCCCAAAATTAAAATTGATGACAAGATCAGTCGAGTAATATAAACTTCACATTACACCGTAAGATTATAAATTTGAGCAGTTTCTTCCTACCGCAACCCCGAATTTATTGTATTAGCTATAAAAACAATTAAAATGGATGTCGTGTATATATATATATATATATATAGTTGAATTGAACTTTTGCAACTACTAATTTTGTAATCAGTAATTAAACTTTGACATGGAAATTTCTAAAACTCATAACAGATGATCACAGATTTGACAGTTTCTTCAGGGTTAACAATAGGGACAAGTTTTCAGGTCCGTCTAAATTTAATTATTTACATTATTATCAATATTTGAACCAATAAACAATACATCATTTTTGGTATCAACTATAATCATCAGCTTCAACATCCTAATTTCGCAGCAGTGGTAGCTAGACGTGCAAAAACTGAAAGACACTAGGAACAGAAAATAGATAAGAAAGTATATGATCTACATACTCTGATGCTCAAATTAAGAGAGAGAGAGAGAGAGTTAATGAAAATAGGAATGGATTCAAAACTGAAGCTCTGACAAGTAATTAAAATGTAAATCCTTCAAAATCATATCCTTCACTTGCTCTGCTTAGCTACCGTCCTCTGAACTGTAGAAACACCATCCACGAATTTCGTTCGGAAAAGAACATTGGCATTATTGAACATACCCTCTTTCAGTGAAACCACAATAAACTGCGTGGAACAAAACTAAAACTGTCAGAAATTCTATAAGATGGAAACTTTGTGTTTGAACTTCTTCTGTCGTATTTTTTTTTTTTTTACTGCAATGAAAGTTACTTTCACGACAGAAAGAAGAGTAGCTAAAAATCATTAAAACAAAAAACCAAAAGAGAATCAGCAGACCTGGGAGTGCGGAAAATGAGTCTTGATCATTCTCCCAATGTTTTGAGTGTGGCTCAAATCAAGGGCTGCATCAACCTGTCAACCACCTCAAGAATGAGATCTCTTGCAGATACAGTATATCTCATACTAGAGAGATAAGCAATAGAAAAAAAGGAGTATATTGACATACTAAGGTGCAAAAGAGTCTTGCATAGTCAAGCTTGTTAAGGCAATGGATATCAATTTTCAATTCTCTAAAAAATTATCTTTTTTATTTGATTTTAGGGTTATCATGAACATGAACATGAGAAAATTGATTTAAAGACAATTTTTATATCATTTAATGTTACGATATCTACTCTGCCACCATCCTAAATAGTTATCACTCCTACATTCTAGCATATATTGTTATCACCAATAGGGTTCCAAGGGTTCCCTTTGTTTTATATAAATAGCTCAGTATTGTAACACAGTAAAACAGGTTATTCAGAAATACAAAACTTACATGGTATCAGAGCTATACACTTTCTAACGAAAACCTAATTTTTCTTTTCCTCTCTTCCGCTTCTTCTCATGGCCACCGCCGCCGCCGCTTCCTCGTCTGCCTCCTCTGCCTCTCCGATATCTTCCTCCACTGCTTCTTTTCCTTCTGCATCTTCTCCATCTGGTCCATCTGGTCCGACAGTTGCAAACTTCCTCAAACTTACGGAATCGAACTATCTTCTGTGGACTGCCCAACTGCGTCCCTTCCTCATTGGTCATGGCCTTTATCATTATGTGGATGGTTCTGCACCGGCTCCTACACCTGCTGTTCTTCTCGCTGATGACGGCTCCGCCTCTCCCAATCCAGCCTACCTCAAATGGTTTCAACAGGATCAGCTTGTCGTTAGTTACCTGGTTGCTACTATGACTGAGCCCATGCTCTCTTTAATTGTCGGCAAAGCCACTGCCTTAGAGATGTGGTCGTGTCTCAAGGAAAACTTCTCTCAACAATCGGTTGCCAATGCGGCGAACACTCGTTTCCAGCTTATGGACATGACAAAAGGTACAAAAACAATCTCTGCCTACCTTCAACATGCTAAGTCTCTGTCTGACTCTCTTGCAGCCATCTGTGAACCGGTCTCGTCTACTGATCTGGTTACCGCTGTCCTTCGGGGTCTTGGTTCAGAATATGCCATGATTGTTACGGCAATCTTGAACTTTCCTCCTCTACCTAGGTTTGAGGATCTTCGTGCACGTCTCCTCTCTTTTGAATCGCAGTTGCTGCGTTCCAAACCGGCTGATTCTGGTAGTACTACTGCTCTTGTTGCCACTCAGTCTTCTTCTCCTACTGCGAACATCACTCAGGGTCCGTCGTCTGGTCGTGGTCAGTCTCGTGGTAATGGTCGCCATAATCGCCGTGGTAATTTCCGTGGACATGGACGTGCATCCTGGCATTCTACCCCTGCTTATTCGGTTTATGGCTCAGGTCGTGGTTCTTTTTGGCCCCAGCAGAATGGTGGTCGTGGTCTCCTTGGCTCTCACCCATCTCAGTCGCACACATCTCAGTGGTGCTCGACGTGTTCCACTTCTCTGCATTCTTATTCCCATTGTCCTCACCGCTATCATGGTCCGGAGTCCCTTACTGCTCCGTTTGCGGGCATGCATGTCGCTCAGTATCCGTCTCCTCCTGATTTTACCTGGTACCCTGACACTGGTGCCACTCACCACATGACAAGTACTGCACCCTCGGATTCCGTTCCATTTACTGGTAATACCTCTGTCTTACTTGGTAATGGGGCTTCTCTTCCCATTATCAACACTGGTAACATTCCTGTGTCTTTAGGCTCTCAAAAATTTTCTCTCAATAATGTATTTCATGTTCCTTCTCTAAACAAAAATTTACTGTCTGTTGCACGTTTCACTAAGGATAATTCTGTTAGTTTTACCTTCACCCCTTCTGGTTATATTATTTCTAATCTCACCTCAGGTGCTCCTCTGTTTCAGGGCCCATGTAAAGATGGTTTGTATCCGTTCTTGCAGCCGCAGCCTTCTGCCTTGGCAGCTGTGGTACCGAATCTTTGGCATCTTCGTCTTGGTCATCCGTCATCCACCGTCCTGCGTCGCTTAGGTTCCGGTTCTCTAGGTTCTGATTTTTCCAGTAGTTTCTCTTTTTGTAATGACTGCGCTACCTGCAAGTCACATAAGCTTCCATTTATGTCAAATAAAATTTATGCAACGACTCCTTTTTCTATAATTCATTCTGATGTTTGGATGTCCTCTATTATTTCTGTTTCAGGCTATAAATACTATGTTTTATTTACTGACGAATTTTCGCGCTACTCATGGATTTATCCAATGCGTCAAAAGTCTGAAGTCTTTACTCATTTTTGCAATTTCGTTGCTATGGTCAAAAATCTTTTTCAATCCTCGATTCAAATTTTACAAAGTGATGGCGGTACTGAATATGTTAATTCCAATTTCACAAATTATTGTCACACTTTAGGTATTCACCAACGTCGTTCTTGTCCTCACACACCTGAGCAAAACGGTCTTGCCGAGCGTAAGCATCGGCATATTGCTGACATGACTCGAACCTTGCTATCTACGGCTCATGCTCCGCTCGAGTTATGGGTCGAGGCAGCCTTAACCTCTGTTTATCTCATAAATCTCTTACCTACTCCTACTCTTGAGTGGTCGTCTCCGTACTACATGCTCTTTCGTCAACATCCTAGCTATAGTCATCTTCGTGTCTTCGGATGCGCTTGTTTTCCTCATCTTAGGTCTTATGTTTCGAATAAGCTTCAACCTCGTTCAACTGAGTGTGTTTTTCTGGGGTACAGTACTCATCATAAAGGTTATCGGTGTCTCGATCGGGTAAATCAACGGGT
The DNA here is from genome assembly GCA_035582765.1 of Acer negundo. Classification (NCBI taxonomy): domain Eukaryota; kingdom Viridiplantae; phylum Streptophyta; class Magnoliopsida; order Sapindales; family Sapindaceae; genus Acer; species Acer negundo. Next base: position 8,380,859 of record CM069241.1, on the reverse strand, counting down.
ATATATTTCGCGTCATGTTATTTTTAACGAATGTGTTTTTCCCTTTGCTAATAGACAGGCTTCACATGATCCGGCACCGCTGGCCACATTGGAACTTCATCATCTGCATTCGCCAAGTCCTGTAGAGTTGACTGTTCTGCAGTCTTCACCTCGCCCTGCACAAGCACTTGTGCCGCCGCCGATCTCAGTTTCTGGCCCAGCACCTCAGCAGGCTCTTCCAGCCGTGTCTGACCCATCTTCTGCTGCACCACCTGCACCGCTCACCTTGCCTGACCCTTATTCTGCTGCTGCTGCACCGCCTGACCTGGAACCGTCTTCGGTCGATCCACTTGCACTGCCAGCCGAGCTCCCTTCCTCCACCGCACCACTCCCGTCGTCCCCTCCGCTACATGGTCATCACATGATCACTCGATTACGGGATGGTGTTAAACAGCCCAAGATCCGTACTGATGGCACGGTTCGCTATCCTATTTCTGAAGCACATGCATCGGTGTTGTCTCAATCTCTTGAACCAACATGTTTTTCCCAAGCTGTCAGGCATTCCGAGTGGCGTAGTGCTATGGCTGAGGAATTTAATGCCCTTGTCAAAAATGACACTTGGACTCTGGTTCCCCCTTCTCCGTCTCATAATACAGTTGGGTGCAAGTGGGTTTTTCGAATCAAACGTCACTCAGACGACTCGATAGAACGTTACAAGGCACGACTTGTTGCCAAGGGATTTCACCAGCAGCCTGGTCTTGATTATGATGAAACATTCAGCCCTGTTGTCAAGCTTGCCACAGTTCGAACTGTTCTATGCCTTGCAGTTACTCACTCTTGGCCTCTCCGTCAAATGGACATCAAAAATGCTTTCCTAAATGGTGTTCTCAGTGAGGAGGTCTTTATGTCTCAACCGCCTGGTTTTGTGGACCCGCAGCATCCCCATCATGTTTGCAAGCTCCAGAAAGCTTTATATGGTTTAAAACAGGCACCTCGAGCATGGTTTAGTCGATTCAGCTTATTTTTGCTTCATTTTGGTTTCACTCAGAGCAAGGCCGATCCTTCTCTCTTCATCTATCATCAGAATAATTTTAAACTTTATTTGTTATTGTATGTTGATGATATTATACTTACTGGCAGCCATGCGAAGTTTATCTCTCATTTTGTTGAACAGCTTGGCAAGGAATTCGATGTGAAAGACTTGGGTTCCCTGCGGTACTTCCTAGGCCTTGAAGTTAATCCTCATTCCGAAGGTTTGCATATTTCTCAGGTCAAATATACTTTGGATCTTCTTCACCGCCACTCTATGACTGAATGCAAGCCTTGCTCCACTCCTCTTGCTGCTGCCGTGAAACTCTCAGCCGATGAGGGTGATCTTCTTGTCAACGCTACAGAGTATAGGCACTTGGTTGGCTCCCTCCAATACTTGACTTTGACTCGTCCTGATATTGCCTTCGCAGTCAGCACTGTAGCTCAATTTCTCAGTGCCCCACGCCAACCTCACTTGGTTGCAGTCAAACGTATTCTTCGCTACCTCAAAGGTTCCATTGATAACGGTATTCTCATTAGAGCCTCGCCTACACCGCTGAATATTCAAGCCTTTTCTGATGCAGATTGGGCTGGCTGTCCTACCTCTCGGCGATCTACCACTGGCTACCTCATCTTCTTGGGTTCAACTCTCATCTCCTGGTGCTCTAAAAAGCAACCAACTATTGCTCGCTCGAGCACTGAGTCTGAATATCGATCTTTGGCTCATGCATGTGCAGAAACTGTGTGGATTAGTTATCTTCTTCATGAACTTGGCTGTCCTGTTTCTTTTCCCTCTATGCTCTATTGTGACAACATCAGTGCCACCTATCTTGCTGCGAACCCGGTTCATCATGCTCGCTCTCGTCACATAGAATTGGACTATCACTTTGTTCGTGAAAAAGTGGCTCTCGGTAGCCATCGTGTTTCGTTTATTCCTTCTGATGATCAGCTTGCTGACCTTCTCACCAAGGGTCTCCACAAACGTCGCCACACTCAGCTGTCAAGCAAACTTGTTCGTCCACGGCCGTCCAGTTTGAGGGGGGGTGTTACGATATCTACTCTGCCACCATCCTAAATAGTTATCACTCCTACATTCTAGCATATATTGTTATCACCAATAGGGTTCCAAGGGTTCCCTTTGTTTTATATAAATAGCTCAGTATTGTAACACAGTAAAACAGGTTATTCAGAAATACAAAACTTACATTTAATCTAACTTCGTCTAACTCTTCACAATAAACTTTCAAGTATAGCTGAAAACTCAACCAACAAATAAGCAGATTTCCATATTTTATAATATCTCCGGTGATGCATTTTCGCAACAACAAAGATATTTCTAAATTTTCTAAAATAAGAAGAAAATCATTTCTAAACATGTATGATTAGTAAACTTCACAAAATGAAGCCACTTTAAAAGTAAATCAAAAAGCTAACTAAGTCACTAAGTAACTAATCTTTTCTTGTACACACAGTTTTGTATAAATCGAATTAGATTTGGAGACGTCCTAACCTTTAAAACCTAAACCGTCTTCTATATGAGTGTTATTATGCTCTATAGAAAAAAACAGAATAGACAATTTTCATAGATCGACATACTTGGGAATCCCACTACAAGGACTTATCTTATTGACAAATCTAATTTTAAAATGAATTAGAGGTATTCGAATTCAACTATGATTCTATGAAGCACCAATCATAAAAGAGTAATCAAAAAATTGATAAAAATCAAAGTTAAAAATACCTCATCCAGTATATAAAGAGGAGCTGGCTTGAAAAGAAGCAATGCCAAGATTAAAGAAAGTGCAAGTAGAGATCGTTGACCTCCGTTTAGCTCTAACAGTGACTGTTTCCAAACACTACCAAATGCAACACAAACTTCTAATCCGTCCAGGAAACTGCAACCTTCGGGAGGTTCTAGCTTCGCCATCGTGCCAGGTAGAAGAGTAGAAAAGATTGATCCAAAGTCCCTAAAAAAAACGAAGATTATAAATGAGATTAATAGTATTTTCCAAATGAAAAACTGGCAGAAAAATTGAGATTAAAATGGTTAAATCTACACAATTATAATAAAGATAACAAGAACAAAACAAACTCACTTGTTCACTTTGACCCAAGTAACTTTTAGTGTTTCCTTCTTCTTCTCATCTAGCTCTTCAATCACCTTCTTGATTTTCGACTTGTCATTCTAGGAAAGGATAACATAGACATGAGTAAAGAGCAGGTAAACAACATTCAAACAAATCACGAGAACTAACCTCAATAATACTTTTCTTGGACATCAAATCATTGAACTCATCTTCTGCTTTCTCAAACATGGTCATAACTTTCTTGTTCACCCTTTTCTCGAGGCTTTATAAGGAAAATAAACAGAATAAGAACTTAAACTAAGAATAGTACTTATGAAATTTCTTCTAAGTATATAAATATTGACAAAAAGGAAAAATTCTTAGAAACAGAACCATTTCAATAAGAATAAAGAAACAAGTATTAACTTTCTAAGTTGTATACCCTGATTGTTCAGCCTGCAGTTTCCCAAGCTCTTCTATTGCTTTACGAGGGTCACGAGATACAAAATCATAATCTGTCCCACTTCTTCCAAATAGCTGTTTCTCAGATGCAATCCAGGCATGCTTCTCAATCAATTTGTCAACCTTCATGGAGCAATCTCTCTGATCCATCTCCATCCGTTTTACCTAGTACAGATAAAAAGTTGAAACCAAGCGTCTCAACAAATTATAGGAATGTAGACATGAATTAAGCAAACATTACCTCATTCTCCAACTTCTTTCTCTCAAGCTTTATATCATTAACTTTATGTTCAAGCTTCTGCTGTTCCTTGAGAATGCGACTAATTTGGGAATCACATTCCTTCATCTTTAAACGAATCGCATTGAGTTCAGATTGTGCATGATCATGATTATTTCGCGTGAAAGCAACCTACAACAGAAAGATTAGTTGCAATTATAATTATACCATACATCAGACATTTCACACATCAATGTTTACCCTGGCTTTTTGCTCTTCCACTTCCAAAGCGAGAGCATCAATCTGTGTTCTCAATGAAGCTAATTGATTCTCCAAAGATGCATGTTCCTGTATGACCGCTTCCTGCTCCATAATGAGTCTCTCTCTTTCATTTTCATGCCCCTATTGGTAAGCAAAATCATGTCACAAGATATTCAAGAGCTAAATTTGTTAGACCATCAAAATCAGTAAAGTGAAAAGGGAAAAAAAATAGTTGCAGACAAGTCTAAGAAGAGGTGAAGATAATGTGCCAGTCAAATGTGACATAAAACTTTATGCAATTACAATTCAAACAGAGAGACCTAAATTTCAGAGCATGGCCTACACCAAAAAATTCATTAGTATAGAGCAGTGAACAAAAGCCTCAACTCTTAATGAATCTCAGAATGAAATTGTGCTATAATATAAGGTACTAAGAGTCAATGAAATTTCAAAAGAAGTGAGGTCAAATATTGTAAGAAGGAATTTTCAATCATTCCAAATTCCAATAGCCATAAAAAAAAATAAAAAAATAAAGAAAAAGTTAAAAGCGAAAAATATCCATCATTATTAATGGCTTTTCAACATTTTCTAATATATCAAAACATCAAGTTGAAATACAAGTATACTACATTCAAATTTAATGATCATTCACTTGTGCTACATCATGTTGATGATATTTACATGTGAGCATCTTAAAGGACTTTATGGGCATATCATTTCAAGAATAAGACAACAGTTTCTAATACAAAGATAGCAAACTATTGAACAAATCTAAAGAAATATAGCTTGGCCAATCTTGTTATGAGCTGAGCAATATCAAAACTAACCTTGAGATCCTTTGAACCTGACTGCATTTTAACTTTAACAGCCTTAATCTTCTTCTCGAAATCCTTGAGCCTCCCCTCTCGATTGTTATCATGCTCTCTAATTGTTTTCTCGAGCATTGACACAGTACTGACACATTCTTCAAACAAAAGTTGCTTTTCTTTGGCAGCAGATTTTGCTTCTTCAAGCTCTTGCTCAATCTTCTTTATTACTTCACTGAGCTAAATCCAGGCAAACAAGATAGAGAACGGAAACAAAAATATGGTAAATAAAATTGTATAACACAGAAAAGGCAGAGTGATGACTACAATTTATGGGTTAGGTGTATTATGAAAGATAGAATCATAGAAAGGTGCAAAACTTATGATGCTCATTTTGCTCCACCCTGCCTTGAAATAATGAAAGGTCATATAATTTAAGTTCTAATTGCGCTTTAAGATCCATAAACTTTTTTTGAAGTGGCAAGAGTTCATTGATCTGAAATGTCAAGACAAGAACACAAAAGAATGATATAAAAAAGAGAAAGAAAATATGCCATTGCCCACAGCCAAGACCCTAGAAAAGGGTAACAAGAACTTGGAATAGAGATATGTACTTCAAAAAACCCAAATGCAGCAACACATAGAAGTTAGGAATCAACAATCAATTACGTGTAACCATCATGAAATGAAAATAGAAGGAATATTTGGCACTGTGAACATGAGTGCAGAATGCATAAAATCTTCAATATATTTGAATAACCAACATATCCTGATTTGAATAACTGCATAAATACATTATTATTGATTTCTAATACAACGAGAATTAATGTTTATAAGCATACATTCTCTTTTTTCCTTTAATGTCTCATCCTTCTTTTGGAAAAGGAAGAAGCCTATACCTTCGACTCGATTTCGGATAGCCTTTTCTAATGAATTAAAAGGTTTGATTCAGCATCTGCTAATCTATGAAGTTGCCTTAACAGATCACCACCACCCCTGCAAAAATACACTATTGCTGTATAATATTCAACAGCTTGAACAAGAAGTACGGGTAAAAAACTTAAAGGCATCTTAATAAAAATAGCTAACTAAATTGCAATGCATGGAGAACAAAAAAAGTTCTGCTAACATAATCATGAACATTTCAAATAATTGGTAAAAGATATCTACCTTTAAAACCCAACCCACCCACATGGAAGATTAAAAAAATTATAAAGAAAGACCATTTGCAACACAGAAAGGATGCCTATGAATATTTTAAATTGATAAACAAGCACAGTAGTTACCTGCGGCTTCCACCGGTTAGAAGACCACTTGGTTGAAATATATCACCATCAAGAGTAACACTTGAAGTGCGAGTGTCACGATTAAAAGCAACCTACAAAACATCCATTATAGCGAACATCAAAATACATTAAAAAGACAAAAAAATATATGAATGAATAATGAAAAATGAGTCATTGTTCTAAATAAACAGAAGGGGTGGACTACTAATGGCTTTTAGGGAACACGAGAGCAAAAGCACCAAAGGTCTTCTTATAAATCATAAATGATTTACTTCTCGTAAGGTTTCAACATTGATGCGGCGGATCAACTGGCATTAGATTATTTGGAGGGGTGGGATTTGAAACAAACCAAGTAAGGCTAAACCCGAGCGACGGAATCAGAATGACTTAAAATTTTGACAGCTGATGGATCTCGGCGTTTTCGGAACTACTACGCAGCTTTGCTGCGTAAGCACGTCCTTTTTTAGGCAAATTTCGTCGTTTAGGCAAATTTCGTCGTTTAGGCCTTGAAGTTACAGTTTTTGCCGTTTTAGGAAAGTTTCTTTTTCGCAATAAATTGAGTTTCCCAATTCCGAATCGACTTCCGTCAATTCTGGAGTGTTTAGGATTCTCAGTAGAATTAGTTTTTGCTTTAATTTTGTTTTTGCCTTTTTTGGTAAATTTCCGTTTTTAAGTCGTTTTCTTGCTTTCCAAGGAATTCGATTAGGTTTAGGATTTATTTTGCTTTAAATAATGATGTAGGCCGAATTGGCCATTCAGCTTTTGATTTATAAAATTTTAGAGTTTTCTCTAATTATTCCAATTTCGGTATTCATCGTGAATCAACGAATTGAAGCCTAACTTTCCGGTATTTGTGCGCAAATCAACGGAACTTTAGTAGGTTGTTTCTAATCGTTTTACGCAGGTTTTTCTCGACAGAGCTTCCGCTACATCAGTTGGTATCAGAGCCTGGTTCGTTCGGGACGACATCATTATGCCGCCGAGAAGACAACCAGACTAGATTCCTGTAGACCTAGCCATCGAACGTGACCGTGTGATACAGTTGGAGCGACATGTGGAGCAATTAACGGCGCAACTTGCGGCGTCAAGAGCCAACAAAAACCCGTTTCAGGCCTTACATCCTGAGACAAGTAGTGACGAAGTGGAAGGGGATCCGCAACCACGACGTCGACAGAGATCGCCTGTGACTGATGACAGGGTTGATGACAGAACTGAAGATGTCAGGCGATGGGAGTCAGGGATGCGGACAGAGGTTCCGAAATTCCGTGAAAGCATGCAGCCAAAAAAGTTTCTGGAATGGATTGGAATCGCTGACGAGATTTTGGAATTCAAAAGAGTTCCTGCGAATGAGAGGGTGGCATTGGTGGCCACGAGGTTTCGGGGTAGAGCCGCGGCTTGGTGGCAACAATTTAAACTCGCTAGGAATCGCGCTGGAAAACCCAAACTTTCTGACTGGGAGAAGATGAAACAAAAGTTGCGTAAAGAGTTTCTACCTCACAATTTTACGAGATTGATGTACCAGAGGTTGCAGAATCTGCGTCAAGGTATGAGGTCTGTTGATGAATATACAACCGAGTTCTATGAGTTGTTGGTGCGAAACGATATAGAGGAGACACATGATCAGTTGGTGTCGCGCTACTGTGGTGGGTTGCGTACACAAATCATTGATATGGTTAATCTTTTCGATCCTGTGACAGTAACTGAGGCGCATCAGAGGGCTTTACAATTGGAGAAGACATTGTCGCGAAAATCTAATAGTGGACAGACGCTGAATTTCGAAGGAGGATGAGCAGTCGAAACAGAGCAAGTAGTTCCAGCGAAAATACTGGAAGTCGACCAGGTGTTAGTGCTAGCAGTGGTTCATATTATGGTCCACGAAACCCGACAAACAACGTTCAAACTCCCAGGGTAACCACGGGCGGATTTCGGTGTTTTGGATATGGAGAAACGGGGTCACAGGTTGTCTGAATGTCCAAGACCAGCAAAGAGGGTATTATTTATTGACCCGGCAGAATTTAATGAGGAAGATGCGGAAATAATTGAAGAACCACAATCATGAGCGGAGGAAGTGAGTGAAGAACTGGTAGATGGTGACACCGGAACGATGTTGATGGTGCGACGTACCTGCTTGGCACCGAGAACTGGAGAAGGAGAGTGGCTGTGAAATAACATCTTTCAGTCTACTTGTACTATCCTTGGTAAGGTGTGTCGATTTGTCATAGACGGGGGGAGTTGTGAGAATATTGTGTCAGTCGAAGCGGTACGAAAGTTAGGGGTGACAACAGAAAAACATCCAAAACCATATAGAATAGCTTGGCTGCAAAAGGGGGGTGAGGTGACTGTATCACAGCGGGCACTAATTTCGTTTTCAATAAGAACCGACTACAAGGACTAGTTGTGGTGTGATGTGGTGGACATGGATGCATGTCACTTACTGCTAGGGAAGCTGTGGCAATATGACAGAAAAGTGTATCATGATGGGTTTAAGAATACCTATTCTTTTGTTTTCCATGAAAAAAAAATTGTGCTACTACCGAGCAAACCATCTGAGAAGATTAAGGCGCATGGTGATAATACTAATCTGTTATCATATGCAAAATTCGAGTTGGAGATAAAGGAAGTAGAAACGGTGTATGTGTTAATGGGAAAAGAAACACAAGTTGATATGGAGGTTCCTAGTGCGGTAGCTTCTCTGATTTCGGAGTTTGCTGATGTGTTTCCGGAAGAATTACCTGAAGGACTACCACCTCTACGTGACATTCAACATCATATCGACCTAGAGCCAGGAGCTATGTTGCCAAACAAACCACATTACAGAATGAGTCCCACTAAGCACGAAGAGTTACGAAGGCAGGTTGAGGAGCTGCAGTCAAAGAGGCATATCCGTGAGAGTCTAAGTCCATGTGCTGTTCCCGCCTTGTTAATTCCCAAGAAAGATGGAACATGGAGATGTGTGTCGACAGTCGCGCAATTAATAAGATCACAGTAAGGTATCGCTTTCCAATTCCGAGACTAGATGATTTGTTAGATCAATTGAGCGGGGCACATGAGTTCACCAAATTGGACCTGAAGAGTGGGTATCATCAGATTCGTATTCGACCTGGGGATGAATGGAAGACAGCGTTCAAGACGCGAGAGGGGTTATATGAATGGCTAGTCATGCCATTTGGGTTGTCAAACGCGTCTAGCACCTTCATGAGAGTGATGAACCAAGCCCTTCGACCATTTATCGGTAAGTTTGTTGTTGTTTACTTCGATGATATTTTAATTTACAGTGCAAACCCCGAGCTGCATCTTCAGCACATTCGGGATTATGTGTGTTGCGTAGAGAAAAATTTGTTGCTGCAGCCAAGAAGTGCGTTTTTATGACACCAAAGGTGTTATTTTTGGGATATGTTATTTCTGGAGAGGGTCTACAGGTGGATGAGTCCAAAATAGAGGCAGTGAGGCAGTGGCCGCAACCGAAAACAATTACTGAGGTACGGAGTTTCCATGGATTGGCATCATTCTACCGCCGGTTCATCCCGCACTTTAGTAGCATTATGGCACATGTCACTGAGTGTATGAAAGGAGTCAAGTTCCAGTGGACGACCGAAGCTGAACAAGGTTTTCAGCAAATCAAAGATAAATTGACAACAGCCCCTATACTCGTTCTACCAGATTTTTCTCAACCGTTTGAGCTGCATAGCGATGCTTCCAAGGTGGGCATCGGAGCTGTTTTGAGTCAAGGTGGAAAACCGGTGGCATATTTCAGTGAGAAACTGTCGGGGTCTCGAGTACGTTATAGCACATATGACATAGAATTCTATGCTGTGGTCCAAGCGGTGAAACATTGGCGGCATTACTTATTCCACCGAGAATTCATTCTATACACCGATCATGATTCATTGAGACATCTCCACAGTCAAGAAAAAATTTCTTCCCGGCATGCTTCATGGTCAGCTTACCTTCAACAATTTACATTCGTCTTGAAGCACAAAGCAGGTGTTACGAACCGGGTGGCTGATGCCCTGAGTCGAAGAGTCAATCTGTTATCAACAATGGTTGTCCAGGTTCCAGGTTTTAACTCTTTTCGTGAATTATATGATTCAGATCCACACTTTTCAGAGATAATGGTTGCTGTTCGAGAGAAAAAAAATTCAGAATTTGTATTGGTAGATGGGTTCTTGTTTCGGGGAAATCAACTTTGTATTCCCGAGTGTAGTTTGCGTCTGCAAATTATTACGGAAATACATGGGGAGGGTCACGTGGGCAGAGATCGCACGCTTCAGTTAGTTAAGGCATCGTACTTTTGGCCAACAATTCGGAAGGAAGTAGAGAGATATGTGGAACGTTGTCGGATTTGTCAAGTGTCCAAAGGGAAAGCGACTAATGCTGGTTTGTACAGGCCATTACCGATTCCTACTCAACCATGGACGGACTTGAGCATGGATTTTGTTTTGGGACTGCCAAGAACCCAACGAGGATGTGATTCCATCTATGTAGTGGTTGACCGATTTTCCAAGATGGTTCATTTTATCCCGTGCAAAAAAACTACTGATGCTGTCAAGGTCGCCCAATTGTTCTTCCGAGAGATTTATCGCCTTCATGGTTTACCTTCGTCAATTGTTTCTGACCGGGACACTCGATTCCTCAGTCACTTCTGGCGGAGCCTTTGGAAGATGGTCAATACAAGGTTGGATTTTAGCAGTGCATATCACCCGCAAACGGATGGGCAGACGGAGGTGGTGAACCGAGCGCTCGGAGATTTACTGAGATGTCTGGTAGGATAAAATGTTCGGTCATGGGATCTGAAGTTGAGCCAAGCCGAATTTGCCCACAATCATGCTGTCAATAGGAGTACCGGCTTCAGTCCTTTTCAGGTCGTGTACTCACTGATTCCTCGAAGCCCTATAGACCTGATTCCTCTACCTAGCAAGACTAGAGTTCATGGGAAAGCTGAAGATTTTGTTCAAGGGTTACATGAGGTTCATAAGCAGGTGCAAGAAAATTGGTTGCAATCGGTAGAGAAATACAAGCTGGCCGCGGACAAGAAAATGAGTCATTTGGAGTTTGATGTGGGCGATTTTGTGTGGGCAGTCCTCACAAAAGACAGGTTTGCTGTGGGGGAGTATAACAAACTTGCTGCTAAGAAGATAGGCCCGTTGGAAATTATGGAAAAAATTAATCCAAATGCGTATCGCCTGAAACTTCCCAGCCATATTAGAACTCATAATGTCTTCAATGTCAAGCATTTGATTCCTTTCCATGGCGACTCCTCTGATGATGACAACGCGATAAATTCGAGGACGAATTTTCTCCAACCTGGGGAGAATGATGCGGCGGATCAACTAGCATTAGATTATTTAGAGGGGTGGGATTTGAAGCAAACCAAGTAAGGCTAAACCCGAGCGACGGAATCAAAATGACTTGAAATTTTGACAGCTGATGCGTCTCGGCGTTTCCGGAACGTTTGTGCAATTAATCCGAATAATAAACTCGGCGTTTCCGGAACGTTTGTGTAATATTTGATAAAAAGTCTCATATATTATGAAAAAGGGTTCAAAAATTTTTGTCACTATTTGGGCCTGACTTTGTAAGAATATCACCACTTTACTAATTCAAGTTTAAAAGGCACATATTTAGGTGACCAGACAAATATACCCTTATTTTGTCAGTTTGTGTATTTTCAAACCTAGAGAGAAAAAAAATTGAGAGAGAGATAGAGAGAGAAATCCGACTGAAAATCTCACGGCGAACTCACCAGTGGTGATGCTACAGTCCTGAAGTTGACGAGAATCTATAAGACGATGAAAATCTGGGTTTCCTAGCCTTTTAACACCTTTTCAAGCCTTTTCAACAATCTCCGAGCTTTTTAAATAGTAATCCGAGTTTTTTTAAGGAATATGAATAGGTTTGTCAATTTTGAATTTTTGAGCCTTTTAGTACTGTCTCATAGCCTTTTCAAATACTGTCCGAGCTTTTTCAACAGTAATCCGAGCTTTTTCATTTTTATGAATAGATTTGTCAATTTTGAATCTATGAGCCTTTTAAAACTGTCTCCGAGCCTTTTCATATATTGTCCGAGTCTTTTCAACAGTAATTTGAGTTTTTTTTTTTCATTTTTATGATAGGTTTGCCAATTTTGAATCTCCGAACCTTTTCAATTTGTTTCACACAACCAGCTTAACGTTTACAAAAGACTTGGAGAACAAATAAAAAGGCTCAGAGAACAAATAAAAAGTCTCGGAGACTAATTGAAAAGTCTTGGAGACTAAATAAAAAGGCTCAAGCCTTTTCAATTGTTCCTCGAGCCTTTTCAATTAGTCTCCGAGACTTTTCATTTGTTCTCTGAACCTTTTCAATTAGATTCAAAATTCATATAACTAGCTTACGGTTTATAAAAGACTCGGAGAACAAATGAAAAGAAACCCAATTTGGGTTTTAAATTGCAAAAAAAAAAAAAAAAAAAAACTCCCCCGAATGTGTCTGCGTAGCGCCACAAAACTAATTATCCAATGAAGATGCATTGATAATGTTATGATATTCAACCTCCATTGGAGGTCTGTTATAGAGGAAGGTGAAAGAATAAATATCAGAAAACTTCAAAGTAAGAAAGAGAATATGTAAAGTAAGCGTAATATTGGTAGTTCACCATAATAGGTGCCTATATTGGTAGTTTACCATAATATGTGCCTTTTAAACTTAACTTATTAAAATGGTGACTTTGTCATCAAATAAGTTCAAAAATGTGACATTTTCCACTAATTCCACTTATGCAAAATAGCTCAATTTGGTCCATCTAACTAAATATTTCACGATCCATCGTCACATAATCAAGAAAAAGTTGATTTTTCCTTGAGAAATACTACTTTCCCCCTCGGTTGTTTTTTTTTTTTTTTTTTTGAACGATAAAAGATCTTTTATACCAACAAGCCGAAAGGCACACAGAAACAAAGAAAAACCCAAAGAAAAACCAAGAGGCCAAGCAAGGACCCAAAACAGCCAGAGGAACACGCAAAACAGCCAAAAAAAGGAAGAACAAAGACAGAAGCCAAAAAAGAAACACACAACAGGCAAAAGTTCATAAGGATTTGGCTACTTGCAAGACCATAGTTCATAAGGAATTTCAAAGACTGACTCACTGGGAACCGAGTTCAGAATATAAGTTGCAGTTCTTAAAGCTTCAACCCCACCAGAAATTTAGTAACGTAGAGTTACTAAGCATACACCATACAATATCACGAAATGTACGGTTCCTCGTTTCTACAACTCTGAGGCATTGCATACTAAAACATTAATACCACAATCTTGTAGAAAACTTACAAAAGATTCAGGATTATACTTAGTTTCGGCTGCTTCTCAATTCCTAAAAAGGATTGGTTGTATTAATATCTGCACTATTATCTATCCACCAAGTGTTAAAGAAGGTTATAGTGATTCATACCAATCACAGAAATTAGAACCGGTTAAGGCCGGTTTTGATGGCAGACAATTTTAGGGACATGTCAGGATCATGGAAAACTAGAGGAACAATACATAATAAACAACATTAAGCATGTACATCAAAAATCATGCTATCAAAAAAATATTCCTCAATATCCATACACAAAACACAGAGATAAAGCAAATTAATGTGATTTTGGTTTCACAAATCACCATTAAAGCAAGCTCATGCATAGTCAATGAACTTGAAGCAAGACTGGGCACTGATACTATTTAATTCATGAAACATTTTGTTGTTTAATTCTTTTTAAAACTATAATTCTCCAGATAAATTTCTTAGAATAACAAAAAAATTGTCAGCAACATTTTATCCCGATTGATACGAAAGTTGGTTTAATCCACTTGCAATATCATTTTTCTTATAGCAACTGAGTTGGCAATTGTGATGTAATTGTGTCAATTTAACTACCGTATCATTTACCATCACACAATTGTGATTCGTTGCATTAAACTAACATAAAAATGTTGAGCTATAATAGTAATTGCGAAGTTTAATATTATTAAATTTTTTACTACACATATCTTTGCTCCAAATTAAACCATCACAATGATGACAAACAAATTATAATTGGAGTAACACTTCATAAACTTCATTTCCTTTATTTGAATTCACTAATAGCTATTTATATATTCTAATGCTCATATGATTCCGAGCAAGAAACTAAAAGAAATAACTTGTTTCATATATAAATGACGGAGAAGGGATCATTTATACAATAATTCAACATATATATTGAAATTTTCGATAAACAAACATGATTGACGATCTTCATTATTCAGCAAAATCAGCACAGTATAATCATGGCCCATGCCCGTGCCTTGGATCGCTACCCTTAACTTGACTTGGATCTGTACCTCGTAAAAGGTTTTGAAAAACCGAAACTCAATCACCGAATGAATAAGGATCTTATAACTTACTAAGAAAATAAAATTGCTCATTTTCATGTCACAATTCAATTATATATACAATACGCACATCATCAACCACTTAATTATTCATGGAAATAAAACTAACAAAACACAAAAAAACAATAACAACAATATAAATAAGGCAAAGCAAATTACCTTCCAGCTGCCTGGTTAGGGGATAAAGTTCCCTTGCAGCCACTTGAGAGGTTAGAAGAAGCACATAAACCAGGAGGAGTATCACCCAAGCTATTAAGCAATTCTTGAACCCCATTTTTTTCTCTCTCTTTTTTAATTTTATACATTGATGGAGCACAGATGCTTTGAACACAGGATATATATAGAAGCCAAATGAATTTAATTATTTCCTTTGAATTTAATTAACACAGGATATATATGTTAAGTTACTGTTAACATAAAGTTAGTAGACAATTACATGAGAGAGTGGGTTTATTTTGTTTTAATTTTCAAATCCTTAATTTTTATATACCATTGAATTGAAATATAAAGAATTGCTGTTAAAGCAACTTTAGCCAAACCCAATCTTTTAAAAGTGTATATATATATATATATATATATATATAAGCAAAAGCTATCATAAAATGAAAATTTTCTTGTAATGACTCCTTTACTGAACTCATGCACCTTCTACATGTAGAGACAAAAATTTGTGTTGTTTCAAACTCATTTGTCCAATATTCAAGTTTCTTAAGATGGTGAAGTTAATTAACCGTGAATGCGATGGTATGCAAAGTTATGTAAACACTTGTATTGTGAGAGAATACACAAAGCTCTACAACTACAAACAATTGATCAAATTCTCAAAAGCATAGGTTTGGAAGGTTTGGGGGTTTTTGACAGAAAATTTAAAAGAAAAATGTAAATATAAAAAACAATTGGGATAAAAATCAGACAGAATTAACTATTTTTTAGTAAAAATTGAAAAAACAAAATGTTGGGCCTAGCTTCACCACTGCTCAAAACCCATGAACATGTACCCCTGAGATTTGATGGGTTGGGCCTGAGTGTGTATTCTCTCTAGGCCCATAACTTCAAAATTCATATTCAGAAACTAGGCATTTTAATAGCATTGTCCGTAATATTTATTTAATTTGTAATTAATAAAATTAATTTGAATAAATATTACAATACTTATTAACATCACATTGGGTTTTACTTTCTTTTTTTTACAAAAATATTACAATAATTCTGGTTTTTTTGGATGGGAAGGGACTCGAATCCATAACTTCGTTGTATGGGTCACGTGGGTGTGAGAGGCTTAACAACTAGGTCAACCTCATCTTGTCTTATTAATATCACATTATTGTTAAAAAGAAAAGTGAATGCTACTTCTTCTATTTAAAAAAAAAAAAAAAAAAAAGTGATAATCTCAATTCTACATTATTATTTTCCACATAAAATAGCTTTAGTAGGATTTAGTACATGGTAGTTAAAAAAAAAAAATAATAATAAAATAATAATAATAATAATAATAATAATAATAATTGTACATGGTATTCCAATATAAATTATACTAATATGAATATAATTTTTAATATATTGTCAATTACTGGGTATAAAAATTATGCACCACGATGTATCAAATATAATTCTCATTTCTCCTGTGTTTCATCTATGTCAATTTAATAAAGTAAAGTGGTTTTTACAATTTGGTCCCGATCTAATTAGGAAAAGATACTTTTTTACTTGCTAATTGATTTTTCAACAAATTGGTCATAATATAATTCAAAATACAACAAATTAGTCCTAAAATACAACAATTTGGACCAATTTATTGAAAAATCAATTAGCAAGTAAAAAAGTGTCTTTTTCCGATTAGATTGAGACCAAATTGTAAAAACCCTAAAGTAAAATAGCAATTATCAACTTTGAAATTCACCATGTCATTTACTCATTTCTCCCGTGTTTCATCTATGTCAATTTAATAAAGTAAAATAGTAATTATCAGCTTTGAAATTCACCATGTCTTCATCTGCGACGGCTTTTCAGTCCCAAACGGTGGAGGTCGACCCGTGGGGATTTTTGACATCTCTACTAATAATGAATTAAAACTTCTAATCAACTCAATAGCCTTTTTTTTTTTTTTTTTTTTTTTTTTACAATATCTATTAATTCGGGATCTAGTATTTTTTTTGAAAGTTTTCGTCATTGATAGGATTCGACCCGCTAACCTGAGAGTTATTTGTTCAAGTCTCAAACTCGTCCATATACTAGCTGAGCTACATTTCTGTTGACAAATATATGTTTTTTTGTTTTAGCATAAGCATTTTAAAGAGTTAGGTTCGTATTGAATTCAAAGTCTTCTCTAATGTTTCTAAAATTTGAAGATGAAGATGTATAACTAACTCGGACGAACAATTAAGACCAAAGGTTATCTTAAAAATGTCCCATTCAATTTCTATTTAGATAATTGATGATAATCGTAAAAATGTCCTAATTATTTAAGTTTTAAATCTAATTAAGGCTTTATATCATAACACAATGAAAATGAACACTTTTGTGTTCCAGTTTTACTTTGAAATCTGAATCCGATCATAGAAAAGTGTTGGCCAACAAATATGCCCAACACTCCTACGATATAAATTCGAAAAGGAAGTCTTCGTGACATTATATTTTGTCGTATAGAGTCAGTGGTTTGTTGTATACAAGTCTTATAAAAGGGGTTTACATTTGAAAATTCTTTTATAAATATATATATATATATATATATATATAAATTTTTAATAAACAAACATGATCGCTGATGCTTCATTATTCAGCAGAAGGCTTACATTTCGGGCCAGAACTTGGACGTGTGTCGGACTGAGTAAAATCTAGAGACAAATCATACCCCTCGGGTTCAGTTCTATTAGGATCAACGCCTCAACGGCAGCCTGACCGGTGCCCACCTGCATCAGTACTGCCATTAACACCTGCAAGCTCCCTAAAATGTCCACCTGAAACAACGTCAAATAATTAATAAATTATCGAATTCATTTTATGCTAAATAATACATATTCTTATTGTGGCTCAAAAAATATCTCATCTAGAAAGAATATCATGTATTCTGTTCTCTGTCATTTTCAAAAGGAAAATGCTTGGGTACTGACCGGTCAATACCCAAGCATACTGACCACCTAATGGGGTGTTGCTACGGGCCTTTTTTCTTTTACTTTTTACATTTATCTCTTTGTATTCTTCACAAATGGGTCTTCACAAATGGGTCACGTGGCAACATCCCTTTGGATGGTCAGACTAATCAATACGCAAACATTGTTCTTTTCAAAATATACAAGTTTTTATTCTATAAATTAATAAATAGGCTCATCTTTAATATTGAACTGCCCTAGGTGGATTGATGGTAAAAAAAACCGTTTATTCAACCCAACAATATTTCAGGTTCAACCACATGCAGGCCATTTGATATTTCAAATGCCACATGTGTTGGGATGAAAAAAGTGGGATTTTAGACGGAATGTGTAGCATTACTGCATATTATTTCATGTGGAATTGATTTCAGTTGAAATAATCATTTTCAATGTATTCGAGTAATAAAATAATTTTCATAATTATTTATCTTTCAGTAATTTTGAGTGAACACACGTTTTAGAAAGAATATCATTATATCGTCCGATTAATGTTTTGCAAAATAACTTTTTCCAAATGATAAGTAGAAAGATTAGCAAGTGATAAATACATAGTGTTTTGTAGGTGGATTTGTAGTGTATATATATATATATATAATTTTTCTATTGTCAGTTCGTCTTGATATAAAATATATCAGGACAAAAAAATGTAGACCATTAGATTTACATACTTTGACTCAAAGTATATGCACTTGTCAAAACTTCTCCATAATCTATGATCAACATTCTTTGTCATGATATATTTTATATTAAGACGAACTGACAATAAAAAGAATATATATATATATATATATATAGTCTTTCTCCCCTTAGGATGTACTGGTTTTATTTATATCAGTTCCAAAATTATCAACTATTAGATTCACATACTTCAGTCAAGACCGGTATTGAGATTTTGGAGGCCCAAGGCGGACTATAAAAATGAGGCCCTTGGTCCTCTATGTATATTTACCTTTTTTTTTTTTTTTTTTTTTTTTTTTTTCTCTCTAGTAAATAGTAAATACTTATAAAAATCAATATAATAACTAAAAAACAAGAATGCAATACAACAAGTAGCAAATAAAAAGTCTTTGAAATAAAATTTTTATAATTACATCAAATAAGGTATCACTTAATTAACATTACACGTCTCACATTTTTAGAAGTAAAAGCACTAATTAAGTATTATAATTGTGTTTCTTTCAAGAACCCTACAATTGATTTCAATTTTTTTTCGAATGTCTCATAGATATATTGATACACTATTTCATTTGTCGTGGATGTGGTTAAGTATTATAATTGTATTTCTTTGGTGGGCCAGTAAAAAAAAACATATACATACATATATATATATATATATAATGAGTCGCTCATAATAGATCCATTATTTTAATTTCGGTAAGGACTATGATGAAAACACATCAACTTTAATGAATTTTAATCTGAATTTTTTTGTGTATGATGAGTTCAATGAAATCTACATTAAACAAAATTTGAGAATTTTCTGAGTACTGGAACTATTTATCCAAATTTTGTTAAATATGAAGGCATTCGGAAATAGACGAAATATAGGAAAATTCAAGAAAAATAGTTCTAGCATTCAAAAAATTCTCAAATTTTGTTCATAGATAGATTTCATTGAACTCATTATTCACAAAAAAATTCAGATAAAATTCATTAAATTCGATGTATTTTCGTCATGGTCCTTACCGAAATTAAAATAAGTAATCCCTCATGAGAGACTTATTATATATATATATATATATATATATATTAGGTAGGCCTCCAGACTTTTATGTGGTTAGATATATATTGACTGTTTTTTTTATAATAATAAAAAATAGTACATGGGCCTTTAGACTTATATTTGGTTAAATGATATATGGGCTAATTTTTTATATTTTTTTTTATTTTAAAAAAGAGTGACGATAATGACACCTTTAAACAACTGTATCTACACCCCTTTCGTAATCACACCCATAATTTTTTTTTAAATCACTAATTTGTAAATAAATCCCGCTTAATGCCAAAAATACATTTTCTTTAATTATACTTATTGTATTTTTGTAATTACACACCACATATGACTATTATTATTTTATTTAATCAACTTTATTATTATTTCAAAAAAAAAAATTTACATTTAATTATCTTACTATTCTTTCTCTTCCCTACTTCTTTTCTCTTCTTGGTTTTTTCAAAATCAAACTCCATTTTTCGTTATTTATTTTTCATTAAAAATCCATTTTAAGATTTTTATTTTTTATATTGGAGAACTACTTTCTGTTTGAGAGAGTTGTAGGGATGCAAGATTTATGTCATGTCTCAATTGATGTGAAAGTAGATATATGTTAAATGATTTTTTTTTAAAAAAAGTAGGTGTTTGATGAAATTGAAAAACATCTTTTTTTTTTTTTTTTTGACAAGAAAGAACATATAATATTGATAAATAAAAAAAGTATAAAGTGTGTTTGAAAGAAATAAAAAATATCTAAAGTCTATAGGGTTCATTTTAATAAACCCTAGATTATCTTTTAAATATATTTTCAATCTCTTTTAAGAAAATACAAATTGATTGCTAGGTAAGAAAAATGAATCAAAATCATGAGACAAATTTGGGTGTGAAAAAGTAAAGTTTTAAATTATCTATATATTTTTTATTTTTTTCAAAAAAACTTTAGACTTTTTTTTTTTTAATTTATCAATATTATATATTCTTTCTTGTTAAAAAAGATAAAAATTAGATGTTCTTCAATTTCATCAAACACCTATTTTTTTTTTTTTTTTTTAAATATCATTTAACACCTATCTACTTCCACATCAATTGGGACATGGTACAAATCTTACATTCCTACAACTCTCTCAAACAGAAAGTGGTTCTCCAATAAATTTAAAATAATAAAAAAAAAATCTTAAAATGGATTTTTAATGAAAAATGAAGTTTGATTTTGAAAAAAAACCAAGAGAAAAAAAGTAGAGAAGAGAAAGAACAGTAATAGAATTAAAGGTAACAATTTTTTTTGAAAAGTTGATTAAATAAAAATATAATAGTCATAGGTGGTGTGTACTTACAAAAATACAATAAGTATAATTAAAAAAATGGTATTTTTAGCATTAAGTAGGGTTTATTTACAAATCATTGATTTTTAAAAAAAATTTATGGGTGTGATTACGAAAGGGATGTAGATACAGTTTTTGAGATGTGTCATTATTACCGCTCTATTTAAAAACCAAATACACAAAGTTTATTTTCAATCTGAAATTTGGGGATCTTGGAAAACAAGTTTCTTGGGCGGCTGCCTTATGGACCTATGCCATGGGCCGGCCCTGACTCTATCTTAGTTAAAGTCTTGTTAAACTTAATCAATGACTCACAAATCTAGTCATAAAATTAAAAGTTCAGTTTGGTCCTGAGGAGAGAAAGACTATATATATAACGAACTGATTTTATTTATATCGGTTCCACAACTATCAACGAACCAATGAACAATTACCATTTTTCTTCCTAGCCAAAAAATATCATATTGAAGTTTTCTTTTATATATATGTGTGTGTGTTTTTTTTTTAATTTATTTTTTTCGTTTGTTGTAGAAAAATTTGGATTGTTCACGATCTTCGTATACATGATAAATTTATTCATTGGTTCATCAAGTTTTTTTCGGAAGAAGAAGAAGAAGAAGAAGAAGAAGAAGAAGAAGAAGAAGAAGAAGAAGAAGAAGAAGAAGAAGAAAATTGATGTTGAGATAGAAGTAGTTTTGTTGTTGAAGAGAGAAGAAAATACGTATAATAAAGATTTTTGTTTTTGTATAGAAAGAGAAAATTTTAATTTGTTGATAATGTAAAAAATAAATTTTAAAGACAATCTTTTTCTTTAGTGTATATATATATATATATATTTTGAACAATAATATATATATAGTTTTTCTCTCCCCAAGACTGAAATTAACTTTTAAAATTATGACGAAACTTATGAATTAAGTTTAAGAAGACTTTGACTAGATATAAGTATGTGAATGTAATAGTTGATAGTTGTAGAACTAATATAAATAAAATCAGTTCGTCATAAGGAAAGAAAAACTGATATATATATATATATATATATATAATTCTCTTGCAATATGTTTTTTAAATATGAGATTAATCACATCTTCTTGAGTTTCACATATGGGTTCTTTAACAAATACTTCAATTAAATTGGAAGGTCTCCAAAGTCTATCTCCGATTTGCTATGAGAAGACTTTGCATGAATTGACCAGAAAACAAAAGAAAAGTAACAGTAACTCATACTTCGAAAATTTTGAAGGCCGGCAAATGAAAGGGAACTACTATTGACTTTCTGTGTTTTTGCTGGCCCATGAATCAATGATGCTACATGAAAAATTAATTATAAATGTTTTTTTATCCAAAAAAGAGTTTTTGTGTAGTTGTACCAAAATTAGCACTGCGTTTATTCAATTAGTCATAATTCTATTAAATTTACAGCTACAGGCTGTCTGGTCTAGAGTCCATTTTGACACGTTTGAGCCAGAAGACTTGGAAAAAAAATAAACAATGAATTGATTAAACGAAAATGACATAGTAGGACTTTTGAATATAAAACAAACATTTGTAAAGGGAATTGGCTTGAAACACATATAATGAAGACGGGCCACACGATAAATTTCAACTTGTGACGTGCCCCAGATGCATAGTTCAGTTGGTAGATAGACGAGCTTTGAGTTTGGACAAAGGACTCTTAAATTAACAGTTCGAATCCTATCGATTGAAAAAGCTTTAAAAAAAAAAATACATACTTTAGATAAGTAGATTGACGAATACCGTTAAAAAAAAAATTCCAAATTTTGACTCAATAGGAAAAGCAACTTGGTGGAAGCTTCGACTAGGACCTACTCAACTTTGCCCTATTAAAAATTATAGAGAAAAAAATTGGTGATGTTTTGTCTTCGTTTTGGGTATGTTGTGTTGGAAATTCCATCAAGTGGGGCCACACATGTAAATATTAAATGTGTTATGCTATTTTTGGTTAAGTTTAAATTAAAGTGATTTAATTAAGATTTAAAGTGTTAAGGCTTAAGGGTATAATTGTCATGGAATTAATGTATAGATACCAGAGTGCTATATCTAATTTGATGAGGGGCCAAATTAGAAATAGCAAAACCTATAATAATCTAATTATTATATATTAGAGTTATGGTCCCCAAATTACACGATCCTTTTCAGTTGGTCTGTATCCCCATCAACAGAGAAATTATTATCTTACGTTTGACTTGAATATTTATTTTTGTCTTGGCCCTTTTAAAGCCAAAATCCTAAAATCTTATGTCTAAACCAGTGAAGGATCCAGAGGCAAGCCCGCTTCAATAAATTTGGGGAGATTGAGGGGCATGCCGAAAATATAAAGAATAAAAAAACTGGGTAAAGTTAAATCAAATTTTACCATATATATATAAAAAATTGGGTTTGGGAACTGGGTAAAGTTAAATAAAATTTTACCATAAATATATATATATTTAAAAAAATTGGGTTTGGGGCCATGTCTCCTTTAGCCTCTAGGCCCTAAAGTGGTTTGTTCACAGGAGAACTTATATAGAATGGTTTCATTGTCACGTGGTAAGAAGACCGTCTAATGAAAGTACAATATTTACATTTGAATCATAAAAATATAATTTGATTATGTAATGTTATAAAGTGGGAATTATTCTACACCCTGCTAGCTAGTATATAATTCAAGGAAGGTGGAGGTCGCCCCTGTCAAGTTTGCAGAAATCCAAAGTTTGCTTGCTTCTTCCACTTGTATTTTCCCATTGTTTTGATCAGATTTCAGGCCGCCTTATCTGACAAGAAGTTACTGCAGGCCAACTTTCTAGGAAACGTAGAATGGGAACAAATTCAGTCTCAAAAGATGAGATACCTACAAAAAAGCTGAAAATTGTGTTTTTGTTTTGGATTATTTCAGTCTCAGTGGATCCTTTGTTTTACTACGCTATTGGGATCGATGATGATAAAAAGTCCTATGTGTTTAACTTTAAATTGATGGGTTTTCTCCATGTATTCTTTACCGTCTTCATATTGTTTAGAATCTGTTTTTTGGTTGCTTTTCCATGTTCAAAAAGATTGTGTGTCTTGGTGCTGGGTCAAAGTTGCTGGGATATATTGGCATATGTAAGGCAGACTCTTTTACAGTTTTATTATTGTTCTGTATGCATTCGTATGTTTAATGATATATATTTCACTTACATGAACTAACATCACTCATTGTATTCTGCCCAGATGAAGATGATATTTGTTTCTGTTATATTGGTTTCGGGGACTAAAGCATTTGGGGCGGTTGTGATTCTAGTGACAATATTTCTTATTTTCTACTCGACAAGGATATTTCGAATCTACAGATTGTTTACGGGTAAAGCTAGAAGGATTAGAGGCCAAATCGTGATTAATCTTGTACTTTACCTGTACGGCGGTCATGTGGGTTTTTTTCTGTTAGTCCATCTCATCAGTGTTTCAGGCCCAATCATATTCAAGCCCAATGATGAAAGGGAAGGTTGAAGCCAGTAGAAGCCCATCAGCATGCTCCCACTAGCCTAGCCCAATCTGATTTCTCTGCCCATCCTTTACTGATGCGGTGCGTTTCAACTTATCAGTGAAAACTGATAAGGTTTTTGCTTGATAAGGTGGCAACAGATGATTGGCTAAGGGTGGACAGCTGGCCCTCGTTTTCTGATGACTATATATATGAAGCGATGCTGAGAGAAATGTAATTTGTTTATTCAGTGTTATTTTCTTTCTCTAGGGTTTGCAATCTCAGAATAGTTCTGTTCTCTCTGTTGTTCTTTGTGTTCTTGAGTTTGTTTGTGGATTTCTGGTTTCTCTTCTTTGAATTTGTAAGAGAGATTAGAGAGAAAAAGATAGATCTGTTCGTGGTACTTCTGTTGATACTATTTTTGGGTATTTCTGGGTTTGGTTGTTTACAGGCATAGATTGTGTTAGTGGCCTGTGTGGTCGAGTGTTGTTGTATTGGGTTTCTGGGCTCTCTTTTGAGGGTTATCAGGCTGAGTCCTGGATAGATTAAATATGTATAAACTTTCATATAGTGGAGTGAGTCTCTTGGCCTGACTCAAAGTGGATGTAGGCTTGATTTTAAGCCGAACCACTATAAAATCATTGTCTCTTTATTCTTTTTACTTTCTTGCTAATATTGATTCTGTTTTGGTACATCATTTTATTGTTTCTGTATTACTTGTATTTTATTTAGATCTTGACAGATTAGGAAGATCAAGAGTGGATCTAGGTTCTGGTAAGGGACCTAGATTCACAACAGGTCATGTAAGTTAAATTGCCATTTAATTGTTGATTTAAAACGATTTAGGACAATTATTTTTACCGAGCAATTTGGTTTCTTAATGCTTTACCTAATTCCTACCAATGTTTTTTTTTTTTTTTTTCAAGGAAATATATTTAGGTGCCGTTTTAAAAAAAAAAACAATTAAATTAAATCTTAATGATCTTAATTAATTAATAAGTCTTGATCATTAAAACTCTTACCCCTAAGCCATATTACTTGCTTTGTTTCATTATTTATAAATTAGATAAATATTCAGTGACAGTAGTTTCGTTGTAAGCTAAATTTATATCATTAAACATACGATTATGTCTCAATTAACTGTTCATAACTTTGTGATTATAACAAGTAACTTGGTGGTCTTTTTAGCTATTTGGAAGCATATGGTACGCATTTGCCGCAAAGAAAAAGTTGGATTGCTGGAAAAAAGATGATCGTCAAACGAAGACAGATTCAAAAAGCAATGAGTGGGGAATATTCAAGGATGCTTTTGAGTCTGGTATTCTGGATGTGAATAAGAATTTTCTGGAGAAGCTATTATATTGTTTCAGATGGGGCCTACAAAATCTAAGGTTTGTGTAAAAACTTTTTCTTGAGGAGAGGCTGGGTTGAGGGTTGTACAATTAATTATCAAGTGTTATGTTCTGTCCTCATGCATTTTACATATTGAACTTGGTGGTTATCCGGTAAATATGTCATGAAATTATAAGTTAAGGATGTCCTAAAATTATAAATTAAGAACATCAAATCACAGCTACACGTTTACATTAAAACTACTGTCAAAATGTCTTAACTTTATTAACACGTATTATTCTTGCTTTATAATATTTCAGTTGTTATGTCTTCCGCTTTACAGACATACTAACAAAACAAACTGTAGTTCAGGCTTGCTTACTTCTCATTTGGATTCAATTTTTTGCAGTGGTTTTGGTCAAAACCTCGAACCAAGTAGCAATTTTTTGGAAAATGTTTTTGTGATTGTCATTGTTATCTACGGGGTTGTAATGTTCACCTTTTTTTATTGGAAATATACAGGTTGGTATTATTTACTTATTTTTGTTCGAATTTTTTTTGCTCTCTCAAATTATTTCTTAGAAGCATATAAGATGAATCATGATTAATTTTATTTTCTATATATGAATCATGCTTCTTGTGAAACAGATGTATATAAAGGATGCAACTAAAAAATGGAAAGAGAAGAAACGTGAAAAAGAGGAGAAAAAGCAAGAGATATTAGACAAGTGGTTCCCTTTTAGAAAACTCACTGAGAAGCTGCAAAAATGTATTAAGGAACACCAACTGAAAAAGAAATGGAAACATAAGGGAGATGTTGATGTAGAAAATTTGCTCAGAAATCTCCCCACCGATCTCGGGAACAACATAAAATGCGAACTCTGTTTAGATCTGTTACAAAATGTAAGTTCTTTTGTCTCTCTGTAGAATTTGCCTATCTCTATGCCAGAGTTTGTTATGATTTTGTGGTTTGTATCATACAAACCATTGTTTTTATTTTTATTTTTAAGTATTACATAAAATCGATGTGTTTTTTTTAGAGAAAAATAGGACTTGAACCTACAACATCGGAGAAATTCTTCTTATCCATACAAACCAAATTTGGCTGGCTGCCAAAGTTGGTGACACATTACACTTGTTTTTTAAAAATATTTATTATATTAAATATATTTTTAATTATATTATATTAATAAATAATAACTACCTATTCTGCATTGATTTACAAATTTAACAGAGAAAGCCAATAAATTAAAATCATTAATTATGTAATCTTAGAGATAATTTCTATATTTCTTGCTATATCTCAAAGGACTAAAAGTATATTTTAAGGGACAATCTATGTAAAAAGTTAAAAGAACATGTTTTCAATATCCATTATTATGTCTAAAGTCTTGAACTTTTTATTTAATTTTTTTTTTTTATGTGAACACTTTATTCTTTACATAGAAACTTTCCCTTATCAGAAATAATAAAAGTTGGTATAATCACTATTGTGATTACATGATTTTTGAGTTTCTTGTAGAACAAGCAGTTTATGTGCAATCACGAGGAAGGGTACTATATTTTAAATTTTTTTATTTATTTTTTATTTTTTATCACAAATAACAAAGAAATAAAATGTTGAGGTAATTGTTCAGTACATGAAGTACTTCTCGCGTTTTTTTATTTATTATTATTTTTTTAAGCAACTTAATGGAATAAAATTAACAAGGATGTTAATTAGAAATGGAATTCCATTTCTCAGCATTGAGTCCCCTTAGATTTACAGAAATTGCAAAGTTGTAATAATATAACCTGTAGATTTCAATAAATTTCCTTAGATTGAACAATTTTTCATTCTTATTCTTGAATATTTTATCAAGGTTGGGAGGTTCAGGTTGTGGAGTGAAGCATCATTGGTTCAAGTATGTGACTCTCTCAAGCCGGTTGTCTATGCTAAGCGCGCTAATATTGTCCGCAAGGGAGAACCAAGTGATGAGATGTCAATTGTGCTGCAAGGCAAGCTATGTACTTTCTCCTCCAAAGATACTGGCTCAACGAGCAATGTTTCTCGTGAAAGCGCATGCAGAAAGGATCTTTTGAAAGAAGGTGACTTCTGTGGAGAAGAACTTGTCAATTGGGTTCAAGATGAACCCTCCTCATCCAAGAAGAACCCTCCTCATCCAAGAAACTTATTTCAAACACAACCATTAAAGCACTTACAAAAGTTGAAGCTTTAGTTCTTAGGACTGATGACTTGAAAGATATTTACAATCAAAAAGCTAGGGTCATACAAGCATTCCTTCGTAAAAAAAGAATCGTGATTTCTGGAAGGAATGGACAAACACCACCAAGGGAGTTGACTGCTCCAGAGATTGTTGTTGAAGGAATAAACTCTTCTGTGCCAGAGATAGTTGTTGAAAGACAATAGAATGGTAAGAGTTTGTGGTTTATGTTCTTGGTTTTGTTATAGGGCTGACTTTTGTCTCTATATATATGTTTGTTGTTCTAACCAAAAATTACATTGCACGATAAAAATGTCTGTCGATTAGATTTTACATAAATCTTATTTTTTTTTAAAAAAATAATTGTAAAACATGGGGATTGTAGATTTTGAAATCCTACAAAACAGTATGTTGGAAGAATGGGTAACAGATTTATTTAAAGAACTTTAAATGTCAACCCTGAAATATATGGCTCATGGCTGGACCGTAGAACGGGCTTCAAGTTTGCTTTCATATAAATGTGTTATGTTTCTGTGGAGGATGGTATCCAGAGTTGAAACGGTTTCCACAATTACCCTTGTAGAAACCAAAGCCAATCTAGTTGTTTATATTGTTGGGTTTGTGAAGCCTAAAACCAGCCTAAGAATTGAATCTCGGCAGAAGGTGCGGCGTAAACCGCCGTGCAGACCAAGTTCACCTGCCGTGGCACACATAGCAGTGGTTTCCAGAGGAGACACGCTGTGTAGATTGCCGTGCGGACATAGTGCATCAGCCGTAGAACCCACAATGGTGGATTCTAAAGGTGACATGCCGTGAAGACCGTGTGGCGGACATGGTACCCGTATTGCGACCCAAGGGGCGAAGTTTTCCAGGAGTGATACGCGGTACAGACACGGCGCAGACACAATGCACACACTGCGGTCTATACCACATTAATGAAGGGATTTGTGCAGATCATGAAAACTTGTGCAGAAAGGAAAGTAATCTTTTAGTGTTTCGGCTTACCCTAGTGTTCCCATATAAATACTACCATTATATAAACTCTAACGGGTGTGTGAGAAAAATGGTGTTAGAGAGATAGAGAGCAATTGTAGAGAGACTTGAGAGAGAGAGAGAAAAAGATTGTAATCAACTTTGAAAGTAGTGCATTGAGTGCGGTGTACTCCTTGAACGTAGGCAAATTGCTGAACCAAGTAAAATCTTTGGTGTCGTCTTTTCTTACTTATTGCTTACATATTATTTGTGTTGTGCTTTAGATTTGTGTCTGTGATCCCCTTTCTTCTTAACAACAATCGGTATCAAGTAGTATTGAGAGTGATACTTATATATACTTATGCTAACATATTTAATCAAGTAAAAGAGATCATTGAAAGAAAAAAACAAAAACAAAACAAAACAAAACAAAACAAAACAAAACGAAAAAAAATAAAAAAATAAAAAAATAAAAAATAATTGATGAGGCAGACTTACAAGTCACATGAGGCTTGGAAGTCTGTCCAAGTTCCCCTGCAACCAGCAACCATCCACGAGGTCATTAGCAGAAGCACTAAACACTTCTTGAAAAGTCTTTTGGTGTTAAAGAATATGAAGAAGAAGACATGTGGGGTGTGGATTATGTGGAGAGAAGAGGCAAAATGGTGTTTATATAGTGTTGGGAGGTTATGGTTGAAAGCTGGGTAAAAGAACAAGATTGCCCTTCAATTTTCGGGCAAAAAATGACTTTCTGGAGGCAATCGGAGGCCAGGCCGCCGATTGAAGTAGCCGTTTTGACCTGACAGCATTTCAGGGTTTCAGCATTGCGCACCGTTTCGGAAATGGGCATAACTTCCTGCAGAAAGCTTGGAATCATAATCCGTAAAATGTTTTAGAAACTAGAATTTCGGTTCTTTTCGAATATATAAAGATATTATTGTGGTTCAATCTGAGGAGGAAGATATGACCTTCCAAAGTTGAGTATTTTGCAAAAGCATGTACAATTTCAGCCCTTTTTTAGCTCATTTTGTCTCCCAAACTAATCTTTAAGCTCAAAACCTTATTGTAGGGAATATGTACCTACATATGGCTCAAACAAAACATTATATATAAAAATACACTCGAAAACGAGACAAACGATCGAAATTGGGGGGGACCTCAAATAGGTATAAAATAGTCTGATCACAAATCATAGTGTTATTTTTCCTGCCCTTAAGGGGCACCGTGGTTTTTTTCCAGTTTATAGGGTTTTCCACTTAAAACCTGTGTTTTGCCTGCTTTTATTTACATTATTGCTTTTATTAACGTGACACTACTGTTGGACGCATGGTAATCCAGAAATCACTGTCAACATTATACTATGGCACTTTGAATAATTTTTTTCACCCCTTTTCTTCCTGGGTTTCACACCAGGAGTTTTAGCATGAGAATACATACTTTCAGGAAGGTTGTCCGACGAGACTTCAACTGCAGAATCCATTTACGTAGCCTTGTTGTTGAGGGTCTCCTCGGAATTGACAATGTTCTTTCCTACGCTTCTCTCATTTGGGGAAGCCTGAACTTAATTTGCCAAAAACGCTCCACCTAGCCCAAAGAAATAGAAGTACCTAGAACAACTATATTTGCCTGGGCTTGGTCCAAAGATAAATCGATGATGACATTAGAAATCTTCTATTGGGCCATATACCTAGAGTCCAATCTATTCCCATGATCCTAAACCTGTTCTCCCTCCTCTAACTCCCTAGGGGCTTCCAACATCAGCTAACCGGCCTAAGCTTTACTCAGCCTTTTCACAAGCAGCCCAACACTTTTAGGAATACAACACTCTTTTTTTTTTTAATTTTGAATTCAAAAAACAAACTCCCACTTGTATCAGAATCTAAGGTAGATGAAAATGTCTTTTGATCCTGATCTTTTTCTTTGCCAATTGACAGCTTTCCATTGCTGTAATAGGATGGTAGCTTCTTAGCCTTTGGTTTGCGAACCCAAGACCCCTTTCCCTTGTCAAACTCACCTTTCTGGCCATCTACCACCTCTTTGTGAATTCGATTAGCCTTGGAAAGGAAACAAGTGACTTCCGAAGCTTTCTCAACCTTACTTTTCCATGCCTTGGGACTAAGGAAAAATTTTCTTTCTGTCACCTTCCCACTTTTCTGACACCTACTAGTACCGTCTGAATCTTTTTTATCTTGGGAGGGCTCACTCTATCAAGACTCTGACGAACCATATGGTTGAGTTTGGTAAGACAAGCCCAAAAATTTCTATAGCCAATCTTGTGAAATTGGTTGTGGATCGACTTCCAGTTTTACCACATAAGATCTCTCATCCATGGTCACATTAACCTTCTTAAGGAATCAAAGCTAAGAACTTTCCTTTGTTCATCCTCAACCTTAAAGAGGTTTCCGGATCAATCCACAAAGGTATCCCAATTTGTCTACTCAACATCATAAAGAATGACTACTCCTAACAGGTCATAGGGACTCCATAAGTATTGATCCATTCTAGCTTCTTTTTTTTAAAGGTCCATGCATCTGACCACCTTGACATGGAAGAGAAGCAATCTTCCCAAAAAAACTATTCTTAATGAATCCTTCCTTTTCGATTACGGAATCAAAACACTGGACAATACTATTGTCACCCAAATATGATGCCGAGAAAGGATACTCCCTACTATTGAGTCTGTTGCACACACTGGCTACATAAGCAAATTCCTTTAAAACACCAATGGCACACCTATCTAACCATTCATCAACATTCGTCTGTCTCTTCCAGGACATTGTAAAACTCTCCTCCCTTGACTCATCCATCACCACCCTATTCCTCCCCTGATGTCTTTTCACAACTTCAGCAAAGGACCTTACGCTCTGATGGCCTTCCTCAAATAGGCTGCTTCTACTAAGGGCTTTGGATATACCCTGTTAGAAATCGATTTCTCTCTTTTCTTCCTCTTTTCCATAAACTTTCTGGAATTCCAACCGTGGTCTGGAACTTTCGCGCTGATCGGCCACCGGTAGACGTGTATTCCTACCACCATTTTGGCCACCTTAGTAGCTTCCTCCATGGAGTCAAAACGGATAAAGGCAAAGAGACTCTTTCTTGGTCTGTTCCTCGAAGATAAGAACACATCATTCACTCTTCCAAACACCTTGAAAACCTCCCAAAGACATGCCACATCCACCTGAGGGTCAATGTTGTCTAAGAAGACCGAGAACAAGTTTTTCTTGAAGTCTTTCTGCACCGGAAATCTGTTCTTCTCTCCATAAGAATCATCGAAGGATGGGTCCTCAAACCTTCTTCCATCAAGCCCTAAAGGATTGGAGCTTCTCTCACTTACTTTCTCTCTCCTCATGTTTTTCCCTTATGAGATAACTGATATGATAACATTTCTTTCTCTCTCATTTTTTTTTTCTTTTTTCCTTTTTTTATTTTTTTTATATGTAAACTATCTTTTAATCTCCACCATCCATATGATGGATGGTGGAGATCAATTAAGAATGCTTTTACCATATTGCTCTTTTAATGTTAAAGGCTAATGCGAATTTGGACAAAAAATGTAACCTTTAACATTAAAAGAGCAATATGGTAACAAAAGGAGGAGAATTTACAATAACTTTTTTTCAGGGGGGTTTATGGCCATTAACCGAAACACGGGTCCTTATCCTTCTAATAGAACAAAAGTTAGGAGGGAAAATGATACTTCCCCTAAATATAACATTTATCTGTTTTTATTTATCAAAATGCTACTCGATTGTGAAATATAAATTTACAAAATTGCCCTCATACAAAAATTCCATTCGATTGTCTTAAGTTTCCTTGGAAGTTTACAATTAAATATTAAAAAAAAAAAAAATTAAAAACCCAGGAACCCAAAAATGAATATTGATTTGTTCAACATTTCAAATTAGTGTAACATAATAATTTTTTTTTTTCTTTAATGGTTTGGTTGGAATTCAATATTCATTTTTGGGTTCATGGGGGGTGGGGGTGTTTTGATTTTTTTTTTTTTTTTTTAATATTTAATTATAAACTTCCAAAGAAACTTAAGACAATCAAGTGGCATTTTTGTATTAGGGTAATTTTGTAAATTTATCTTTCACAATCAAGTTGTATTTTGGTAAATAAAAACAGATAAATGTTATTGTTACGGTGAAAGAAAGAAAAGAATACGCGTCACATTCTCAACCCAGTGACCGGTGGCGACTGTTCTGACCTTGGCGCTGAAAATTATAGAGAGAAAAAAATTGGTGATGTTTTGTCTTCATTTTGGGTTTGCTGAATTTCCAACAAATGAATAATATTCGAATATTCTATGCATTTCATGAATGACATTTGACTCCTTGGAGTAAATTTCCATCTAGAAGCTAATATAATGATTTCTGATTCTAAAGTAAATTTCCAAAGATTTTCCAAGATTACTTTATTACAAACTCTGTAATCATGTATATCGAAAGTGAAATCATAAAGAAACTTAGTATATATTCGATTAGAGATAATTTTAGAGATTTAAAAGAGCATCGAATTCCATTTTGATTTGTAAAACTGATATCTATTTTATTTATTAATTAATTTGTTGTATCATTACATATAAGACTAGAAACTATTGCATTTGGTTTTTTAATAACTAATTTTTTTATATTAGTCAATTTGTCTTTCGATAATTTGAATATTAGTTTTGTCTTAGTCCTTTCAAAGCCAAAATCCTAATTTCACCCATACTTAGAATCCTTGAATCCTATGTCTTGGCCGACTTACAAGTCTCTAAGTCATGCGCCGTCATTGTAACTTATCATACTAGTCTAGGGGTCTAAATCAGTGAAGGATCCAGAGGCGAGCCTGCTTCAATAAATTTGTGGAGATTGAGTGCCGGGCATGCTGAAAATATAAAGAATAAAAAAAATCGGATAAAGTCAAATAAAATCGGACCATAAAATATATATATATATTAAAATATGGGTTTGTGGCCATGTCTCTTCTGGGCCCCAAAGTGGTTTCCTCCACCAAAAGAAAAATTTGCATTGAACACTCTCGTTGTCACCTGGTGGGACTATTCAATGAAAATACATCATTTATATTTAAAACATAAAAATATAATTCGATCATGTAATATTTCAAAGTTGGAATTATTCTACAACCCTGCTAGCTGGTATATAATTAAAGGAAGGTGGAGGTCGTCCCTGTCAAGTTTGCAGAAATCCAAAGTCTGCTTGCTTCTTCCACTTGCATTTTCCCATTGTTTTGATCAGGTTTCAGGTCTCGGCCTTATCAGTTGACGAGAAGTTACTGCAGGCCAACTTTCTAGGAAACCTATTATGGCAACAAATTCAGTCTCAAAAAATGAGTTACCTACAAAAAAGCTGAATACTGTGTTTTTGTTTTGGATTATTTCAATCTCAGTGGATCCTTTTCTTTACTACGCTTTTGGGATCGATGATGATAAAAAGTTCTTTGTGCTTGACTATAAATTGATTGGTTTTCTCTTTTTATTCTATACCGTCATCATATTGTTTAGAATCTGTTTTTTGGTTGCTTGTCCATGTTCAAAAAGATTGTGTGTCTTCGTGCTGGGTCAAAGTTGCTGGGATATATTGGCATTTGTAAGGCAGACTCTTTTACAGTTTTATTATTGTTCTGTTCGCTTTTAGTTCATATATATATATATATATATATATTTCACTTACATGAACTAACATCACTCATTGTACTCTGTCCAGATGAAGATGGTGATTTTTTGCAGTTTATTGTTGGTCAGAAACAGTACAGCATTAGGGATTGCTGTGATTCTAGTGACAATATTTCTTATTTTCTACTCGACAAGGATTTTTCGAATCTATAGATTATTTACGGGTAAAGCTAGAAGGATTAGAAGCCAAATCGTGATTAATCTTGTACTTTACCTATACGGCGGTCATGTAAGTTAAATTGTTATTTAATTGTTGATTTAAAATGATTCAGAATAATTTTTTTACCGACCAATTTGGTTTCTTAATGCTTTACTTAATTCCTATCATTGTGATTTTTTTTCAAGGAAATATATTTAGGTGCAGTTTTATTTATTAAAAAAAAAAAAAAAATCTTAATGATCGTTAAAATTAATTAATAAGTCTTGATCGCTAAAACTCTTACCCCCCAAACCATATTACTTGCCCTGTTTCATTATTTATAAATTAGATAAATATTCAGTGAAAGTAGTTTCATTGTAAGCTTAATTTATATCATTAAACATACAATTATGTCTCAACTAACTGTTAATAACTTTGTAATTATATATTATATATAACAAGTAACTTGATGGTGTTTTTAGCTATTTGGAGGCATATGGTACGCATTTGCCGCAAAGAAAAAGTTTGATTGCTGGAATAAAGCTCAGCAGAAATATGGTATAGACGGTAACATCACCGGTCTGAATGATGCTTGTCAAACGAAGACAGATTCAAAAAGCAATGAGTGGGGAATATTCAAGGATGCTATTGAGTCTGATATTGTGGAGGCGCATAAGAGTTTTCTGGAGAAGCTGTTATATTGTTTCAGATGGGGCCTACAAAATCTTAGGTTTGTATAAAAACTTTTCTTGAGGAGAGTCTGGGTTGAGGACTGTAGTAACAATTAATGATCAAGTCTCATGTTCTGTCCTCCTAAATTTTCACATATTGAAACTACTGTCATGCAATTAAATATTTCAGTTGTTATTCTTGCATGGTTCTTCAACTTTATAACAGACATACTAACAAAACAAACTGTAGTTCAGGCTTGCTTACTTTTCATTTGGATTCAATTTTTTGCAGTGGTTTTGGTCAAAACCTCGAACCAAGTAGCAATTTTTTGGAAAATGCTTTTGTGATTGTCATTGTTATCTACGGGGTTGTAATGTTCACCTTTTTTATTGGAAATATGCAGGTTGGTATTATTTACTTATTTTTTTTTTTTTTTTTTTTCTCTCTCAAATTGTTTCTTAGAAGCTTATAAGATGAATCAAGATTAATTTTATTTTATATATATGAATCATGCTTCTTGTGAAACAGATGTATATAAAGGATGCAACTAAAAAATGGAAAGAGAAGAAACGTGAAAAAGAGGAGAGAAAGCAAGAGATATTAGACAAGTGGTTCCCTTTTAGAAAACTCTCTGAGAAGCTGCAAAGATGTATTAAGGAACACCAACTGAAAAACAAATGGAAACAAAAGGGAGATGTTGATGTAGAGAATTTGCTCAGAAATCTCCCCACGGATCTCGGGAACAACATAAAACGCGAACTCTGTTTAGATCGGTTACAAAATGTAAGTTCTTTTGTCTCTCTGTAGATTTACAGAAATTGCAAGGTTGTAATAATTTAGCCTGTAGATTTCAATCCACCCATAAAACTTCCTTAGATTGTACAATTTCTCATTCTTATTCTTGAATATTTTATCAAGGTTGGGAGGTTCAGGTCGTGGAGTGAAGCATCATTGGTTCAATTATGTGACTCTCTCAAGCCAGTTGTCTATGCTAAGCGCGCTAATATTGTCCGCAAGGGAGAACCAATTGACGAGATGTCAATTTTGCTGCAAGGCAAGCTATGTACTTTCTCCTCCAAAGATACTGGCTCAACGAGCAATGTTTCTCGTGAAAGCGCATGCAGAAAGGATCTTTTGAAAGAAGGTGACTTCTGTGGAGAAGAACTTGTCAATTGGGTTCAAGATGAACCCTCCTCATCCAAGAAACTTATTTCAAACACAACCATTAAAGCACTTACAAAAGTTGAAGCTTTAGTTCTTAGGACTGATGACTTGAAAGATAATTACAATCAAAAAGCTAAGGTCATACAAGCTTTCCTTCGTAAAAAAAGAATCGTGATTTCTGGAAGGAATGGACAAATACCACCAGGAGAGTTGACTGCTCCAGAGATTGCTGTTGAAGGAATAAACTCTTCTGTACTAGAGATTGCTGGTGAAAGTGGAGTGGAGTGCGATGAAGATGAGGATGAAGAAAAGGGGTTTTTAAGTCATTTTAATAGTAGATTTTTTTCATAAACTATGGGTGTTGTGTAATGAGAAAAATATATGTTAAAAAAAATTTTAAAAATAAATACTTAAAGGATAATTTTGATATTTTAAAGGGCGTATGAGTAAAATTAACAATTTTAATTTTTTATTATGGGTGTAAGAAGATATTTTGTGAATGATAATAGAGCCACACTTATATTAAATTGAGTGAATTTGTAATGATTTGTCTTGAAAAAAATAATATTCGATTGTTCTATCATATTATAGTTTGAAACATATTAACTATATATATATATATATTATAGTTTCCCCATTTTCAAAACAAATCACAATTTGTCCCTCGAAACAACTAATTTAGTACTTTATCCATTTTAAAACCAAAAATCAAATATTTTTTCATCATTTTTCATTTTATAATACTACTTTTAAAAAACCCTATCAAACACGTTACATTTTTAAAAACACCATTTTAAAAATAATACTAAACACGATATTATTTTTATAAAGAAAAATATCGCATCAGGTGATAATCGAGGAAGAAACAACATTTTCATTAACCCCAATTTCAAAGTCTCCTAAATGAAGTGTGGAATATGCACTAACCTTTAATAAATTCAAATTACTATCATCATGTTGAAGTAATTAATTGTTTTACTCCATATACTTTCAAGGATATAAAGTTATATATCTCTATATGTATATTTTCTCTTAATAGATCCTAAATCATTGAAGTTATGGTATATAGGTCCTACCGGTGTTTCCTTCCCAAACCCCAAACTATTTGTAATTATTAAAAAAAATAAAATAAAAAGCTACTAGTCTCATCACCCTTAATAAGAGAACCAGAAACAGATCATCTATACCTCCCCAGCTCCCCTGTCCATTTCAAATGGATGGTCCACTAAATCCAAACAAACCAAAAATTAAAATCGATAAGATAAGTTTAGTCAATTTACACCATAAGATTATAAGTTTGAATTGTATCTTCCTTCCGGCTCCGCAGCCCTAAATTTATTATATTAGTAACAAAAAAAAAAAAAAAACAATTAAAATTGATTATAAACATAATCATAATTATATTTATGTAGTTTTTCTATTATCAATTCGAACTGATATATATTTATATCAGTTCCTTGTATACGGACCATTAGATTTAAAATATGCTTTGACAAGTGCATATAACCAAATCAAAACATTTAAATCTAATGGTCTACATACAAAGAACTAATCTATCTTATATCGGTTCAAACTAATATATCTTATATCAGTTCGAAGTGACAGTAAAAAAGCTATATATATAATTGAATTGAATTTTTCCAACTAATTTTGTAATCGGTAATTAAAAATTGACACTGAAATTTCTAATATTCATATAACAGATTTCCAGGAAGCCCAAACTATCAGCCGAGCAAGAATCTCCAACAAATGAATAATATTCGAATATTCTATGCATTTCATGATTGACATTTGACTCCTTGGAGTAAATTTCCATTTAGAAGCTAATATAATACTTGGATTTCTGATTCTAAAGTAAATTTCCAAAGATTTTCCGAGATTACTTTATTACAAATTCTGTAAGCATGTATATTGAAAGTGAAATCATAAAGAAACTTAGTATATATTCGATTTGAGATAATTTTAGAGATTTAAAAGAGCATCGAATTCAATTTTGATTTATAAAACTGATGTCTATTTTATTTATTAATTAATTTGTTGTATCATTATATATGAGACTAGAAACTATTGCATTTGGTTTTTTAATAACTAATTTTTTTTATATTAGACAATTTGTCTTGCGATAATTTGAATATTAGTTTTGTCTTAGTCCTTTCAAAGCCAAAATCTTAGCTTCGCCCATGCTTAGAATCTTGGAATCCTATGTCTTGGCCGACTTACAAGTCTCTAAGTCATGCTCCTGCATTGTAACTTATCATACTAGTCTAGGGGTCTAAATCAGTGAAGGATCCAGAGGCGAGCCTGCTTCAATAAATTTGGGGAGACTCAGGGGCATGCTGAAAATATAAAGAATAAAAAAAATCGGATAAAGTCAAATAAAATCGGACCATAAAATATATATATATATTAAAATATGGGTTTGTGGCCATGTCTCTTCTGGGCCCCAAAGTGGTTTCCTCCACCAAAAGAAAAATTTGCATTGAACACTCTCGTTGTCACCTGGTGGGACTATTCAATGAAAATGCATCATTTATATTTAAAACATAAAAATATAATTCGATCATGTAATATTTCAAAGTTGGAATTATTCTACAACCCTGCTAGCTGGTATATAATTAAAGGAAGGTGGAGGTCGTCCCTGTCAAGTTTGCAGAAATCCAAAGTCTGCTTGCTTCTTCCACTTGCATTTTCCCATTGTTTTGATCAGGTTTCAGGTCTCGGCCTTATCAGTTGACGAGAAGTTACTGCAGGCCAACTTTCTAGGAAACCTATTATGGCAACAAATTCAGTCTCAAAAAATGAGTTACCTACAAAAAAGCTGAATACTGTGTTTTTGTTTTGGATTATTTCAATCTCAGTGGATCCTTTTCTTTACTACGCTTTTGGGATCGATGATGATAAAAAGTTCTTTGTGCTTGACTATAAATTGATTGGTTTTCTCTTTTTATTCTATACCGTCATCATATTGTTTAGAATCTGTTTTTTGGTTGCTTGTCCATGTTCAAAAAGATTGTGTGTCTTCGTGCTGGGTCAAAGTTGCTGGGATATATTGGCATTTGTAAGGCAGACTCTTTTACAGTTTTATTATTGTTCTGTTCGCTTTTAGTTCATATATATATATATATATATATTTCACTTACATGAACTAACATCACTCATTGTACTCTGTCCAGATGAAGATGGTGATTTTTTGCAGTTTATTGTTGGTCAGAAACAGTACAGCATTAGGGATTGCTGTGATTCTAGTGACAATATTTCTTATTTTCTACTCGACAAGGATTTTTCGAATCTATAGATTATTTACGGGTAAAGCTAGAAGGATTAGAAGCCAAATCGTGATTAATCTTGTACTTTACCTATACGGCGGTCATGTAAGTTAAATTGTTATTTAATTGTTGATTTAAAATGATTCAGAATAATTTTTTTACCGACCAATTTGGTTTCTTAATGCTTTACTTAATTCCTATCATTGTGATTTTTTTTCAAGGAAATATATTTAGGTGCAGTTTTATTTATTAAAAAAAAAAAAAAAAATCTTAATGATCGTTAAAATTAATTAATAAGTCTTGATCGCTAAAACTCTTACCCCCCAAACCATATTACTTGCCCTGTTTCATTATTTATAAATTAGATAAATATTCAGTGAAAGTAGTTTCATTGTAAGCTTAATTTATATCATTAAACATACAATTATGTCTCAACTAACTGTTAATAACTTTGTAATTATATATTATATATAACAAGTAACTTGATGGTGTTTTTAGCTATTTGGAGGCATATGGTACGCATTTGCCGCAAAGAAAAAGTTTGATTGCTGGAATAAAGCTCAGCAGAAATATGGTATAGACGGTAACATCACCGGTCTGAATGATGCTTGTCAAACGAAGACAGATTCAAAAAGCAATGAGTGGGGAATATTCAAGGATGCTATTGAGTCTGATATTGTGGAGGCGCATAAGAGTTTTCTGGAGAAGCTGTTATATTGTTTCAGATGGGGCCTACAAAATCTTAGGTTTGTATAAAAACTTTTCTTGAGGAGAGTCTGGGTTGAGGACTGTAGTAACAATTAATGATCAAGTCTCATGTTCTGTCCTCCTAAATTTTCACATATTGAAACTACTGTCATGCAATTAAATATTTCAGTTGTTATTCTTGCATGGTTCTTCAACTTTATAACAGACATACTAACAAAACAAACTGTAGTTCAGGCTTGCTTACTTTTCATTTGGATTCAATTTTTTGCAGTGGTTTTGGTCAAAACCTCGAACCAAGTAGCAATTTTTTGGAAAATGCTTTTGTGATTG
This sequence comes from Acer negundo, assembly GCA_035582765.1. NCBI lineage: Eukaryota > Viridiplantae > Streptophyta > Magnoliopsida > Sapindales > Sapindaceae > Acer > Acer negundo. The sequence goes on along the minus strand of CM069241.1, from coordinate 8,340,250 downwards.
TCATTGTTATCTAAATGTTCACCTTTATGCAGGTTGATTGTCATTGTTATCTACGGGGTTGTAATGTTCACCTTTTTTATTGGAAATATGCAGGTTGGTATTATTTACTTAATTTTTTGTATTTTTTTTTTTCTCTCTCAAATTGTTTCTTAGAAGCTTATAAGATGAATCAAGATTAATTTTATTTTATATATATGAATCATGCTTCTTGTGAAACAGATGTATATAAAGGATGCAACTAAAAAATGGAAAGAGAAGAAACGTGAAAAAGAGGAGAGAAAGCAAGAGATATTAGACAAGTGGTTCCCTTTTAGAAAACTCTCTGAGAAGCTGCAAAGATGTATTAAGGAACACCAACTGAAAAACAAATGGAAACAAAAGGGAGATGTTGATGTAGAGAATTTGCTCAGAAATCTCCCCACGGATCTCGGGAACAACATAAAACGCGAACTCTGTTTAGATCGGTTACAAAATGTAAGTTCTTTTGTCTCTCTGTAGATTTACAGAAATTGCAAGGTTGTAATAATTTAGCCTGTAGATTTCAATCCACCCATAAAACTTCCTTAGATTGTACAATTTCTCATTCTTATTCTTGAATATTTTATCAAGGTTGGGAGGTTCAGGTCGTGGAGTGAAGCATCATTGGTTCAATTATGTGACTCTCTCAAGCCAGTTGTCTATGCTAAGCGCGCTAATATTGTCCGCAAGGGAGAACCAATTGACGAGATGTCAATTTTGCTGCAAGGCAAGCTATGTACTTTCTCCTCCAAAGATACTGGCTCAACGAGCAATGTTTCTCGTGAAAGCGCATGCAGAAAGGATCTTTTGAAAGAAGGTGACTTTGTGGAGAAGAACTTGTCAATTGGGTTCAAGATGAACCCTCCTCATCCAAGAAACTTATTTCAAACACAACCATTAAAGCACTTACAAAAGTTGAAGCTTTAGTTCTTAGGACTGATGACTTGAAAGATAATTACAATCAAAAAGCTAAGGTCATACAAGCTTTCCTTCGTAAAAAAAGAATCGTGATTTCTGAAGGAATGGACAAATACCACCAGGAGAGTTGACTGCTCCAGAGATTGCTGTTGAAGGAATAAACTCTTCTGTACTAGAGATTGCTGGTGAAAGTGGAGTGGAGTGCGATGAAGATGAGGATGAAGAAAAGGGGTTTTTAAGTCATTTTAATAGTAGATTTTTTTCATAAACTATGGGTGTTGTGTAATGAGAAAAATATATGTTAAAAAAAATTTTAAAAATAAATACTTAAAGGATAATTTTGATATTTTAAAGGGCGTATGAGTAAAATTAACAATTTTAATTTTTTATTATGGGTGTAAGAAGATATTTTGTGAATGATAATAGAGCCACACTTATATTAAATTGAGTGAATTTGTAATGATTTGTCTTGAAAAAAATAATATTCGATTGTTCTATCATATTATAGTTTGAAACATATTAACTATATATATATATATATTATAGTTTCCCCATTTTCAAAACAAATCACAATTTGTCTCTCGAAACTACTAATTTAGTACTTTATCCATTTTAAAACCAAAAATCAAATATTTTTTCATCATTTTTCATTTTATAATACTACTTTTAAAAAACCCTATCAAACACGTTACATTTTTAAAACACCATTTAAAAAATAATACTAAACACGATATTATTTTTATAAAGAAAAATATGCATCAGGTGATAATGAGGAAGAAACAACATTTTCATTAACCCCAATTTCAAAGTCTCCTAAATGAAGTGTGGAATATGCACTAACCTTTAATAAATTCAAATTACTATCATCATGTTGAAGTAATTAATTGTTTTACTCCATATACTTTCAAGGATATAAAGTTATATATCTCTATATGTATATTTTCTCTTAATAGATCCTAAATCATTGAAGTTATGGTATATAGGTCCTACCTGTGTTTCCTTCCCAAACCCCAAACTATTTGATAAGCTTAGTTCAAAATAAGAGAACCAGAAACAGATCATCTATACCAGTGGATCCTTTTCCAGCTCCCCTGTCCATTTCAAATGGATGGTCCACTAAATCCAAACAAACCAAAAATTAAAATCGATAAGATAAGTTTAGTCAATTTACACCATAAGATTATAAGTTTGAATTGTATCTTCCTTCCGGCTCCGCAGCCCTAAATTTATTATATTAGTAACAAAAAAAAAAAAAAAACAATTAAAATTGATTATAAACATAATCATAATTATATTTATAACAAGTAACTTGATGGTGTTTTTAGCTATTTGGAGGCATATGGTACGCATTTGCCGCAAAGAAAAAGTTTGATTCTGGAATAAAGCTCAGCAGAAATATGGTATAGACGGTAACATCATTTATGCTTGTATCAGTTCCTATTGAGTCTGATATTGTACGGAGTTTTCCTGTTATATTGTTTCAGATGGGGCCTACAAAATCTTAGGTTTTTAAAAAAAATGAGGACTGTAGTAACAATTAATGATCAAGTCTCATGTTCTGCATATAATAAAATCAACATTTTCTTAATTTGGTCTAATACAAAAAACGCTCTATCTTATATCGGTTCAAACTAATATATCTTATATCAGTTCAGACAAGTGGTTCCCTTTTAGAAAACTCTCTGAGAAGCTGCAGTAAACAAATGGAAACTATATATATAATTGAATTGAAGTTCTTTTGTCTCTCTGTAGATTTACAATTGCAAGGTTGTAATAATTAGCCTGTAGATTTCAATCCACCCATAATCGATTGTGAATATTTTATCAAGGTTGGGAGGTTCAGGTCGTGGAGTGAAGCATCATTGGTTCAATTATGTGACTCTCTCAAGCCAGTTGTCTTGCTCTAATATTGTCTGCAAGGGAGAACCAATTGATGAGATGTCAATGCAAGGCAAGCTATGTACTTTTCCTCCAAAGATACTGGCTCAACGAGCAATGTTTCTCGTGAAAGCGCATATCAGGTGACTTCTGTGGAGAAGAACTTGTCAATTGGTTCAAGATGAATCCAGGAAACTTATTTCAAACACAAACCCACCAAGAAATGCAGCGTTATCCCCGACATATTCGAATATTCTATGCATTTCATGATTGACATTTGACTCCTTGGAGTAAATTTCCATTTAGAAGCTAATATAATACTTGGATTTCTGATTCTAAAGTAAATTTCCAAAGATTTTCCGAGATTACTTTATTACAAATTCTGTAAGCATGTATATTGAAAGTGAAATCATAAAGAAACTTAGTATATATTCGATTTGAGATAATTTTAGAGATTTAAAAGAGCATCGAATTCAATTTTGATTTATAAAACTGATGTCTATTTTATTTATTAATTAATTTGTTGTATCATTATATATGAGACTAGAAACTATTGCATTTGGTTTTTTAATAACTAATTTTTTTTATATTAGACAATTTGTCTTGCGATAATTTGAATATTAGTTTTGTCTTAGTCTGTAGATTTCAAAGCCAAAATCTTAGCTTCGCCCATGCTTAGAATCTTGGAATCCTATGTCTTGGCTAAATATGTTATTAGAAAATAGGATTAGAAAGAAGAAGAACTGAAGCTTGAAAATATGTGGGATGTCAACTGTGGCTGCTGAATCTGTGGATAGAAATTAGGATTAGGTTTATTTATTTATTTATACCGTGACCGGTTCGGTTATCCGGTTTTAGGTACCAAACCGGAAAAAACCGAACCGGTCAGTTTTTAAGAAAATTAAACCAATTAAAACCGACCAGCCAATTAAAAACGGAAAAAAAACTGATCGGATTGGTTCGGTTTTCCGGTTTAGTTCAGTTGACCGGTTTTGTGCCCACCCTTAGTAAGGCCTATCGCAACTTTACAAGCGAGCTGGTTGAATCAATTGGACGATTTCTCAAATATGTCTGGAGATGGAAATGCACCAACTGTCAAAGAGCAGATCGCTGCATTGATAGCCTAAGCGGCTGCAGACACAGAAAAGTTACGTGCACTCGAAGCAGAGAATGTTGCGATCCAGACAACAAATGGCGAATTACGGGCCATGATCGACAGAGCGCTAAACAACGTGGGACCACAGCTCCCAACATCAACGTTAAACGAAGAACAAGGAGTCGACATGACAGCTCCAGTTGCACCAACAGACATGGGTCGACGATCAGAAAATACCCCGAGAACACCCGTGTCTCTTCAGTCGACACCGAAATTGGTAAAATCTAATCCTAATTCACACTTGTTTGATAACCTTGAACTTTCCTGCATATTTGTAGAAATGGAAGCCCTTATACAAAGGATTCTAAGAGTCCTGACTCCAATCAAGAAATGCATGGTGAACAGCTTCGCCGACTCACCCTTCGTCCATGCAATTGCCCTTGTCGAGATGCCTAAGAAATTCAACATCCCAAACATGAAGCAATATGAAGGCGCAACATATCTGGACAACCACATAGCACAGTACAAGCAAAAGATGTTCAAAGCAGTAATCCCATGCGACCTACGAGAAGTGTGCATGTGCAAAGCCTTTGGATCCAGCCTTAGCGGTCCAGCTTTACAATGGTACACAAATTTACCTAACAACTCCATTACTTCTTTTGTACAACTCACAAATACATTCGTTGAGCAATTCGCGAGCAGTTAAAAGCTAGAAAAGCAGTCGGATGACCTGTACGCAATAACACAAAAGCGTGACGAAAACCCGAGAGCATATGTCGGACGCTTCAGCAAGGAAAGGGTGCAGATTCCACACTGCAACCAAGCCATTGCAATCTCCGCCTTTAGAAAGGGGCTCTAATTTGACTCCGACCTCTACAAAGAGCTCACCAAATATCCGTGCAAGACAATGGAAGATTTGTTGGCAAAAGCATGTGCCCAGATCAAATGGGAGGAAGACGAGGAACATACAAGTCGATGAACCTCAATGGTCGAAAAATACACAACAGTTGGAACACCATTTAAAACAGTATCATTTCTATCTTTCATTTTTTGTTATTTTTATTGCGTTCGACTTCTACATGTTACTAGCAATAGATCGTGTCGACCAATAACGCAAGTCCACGAATTATCAAATAAAAAGGTCGTATCGAACCCACAACTCATATATGTGATTTTGTGAATGAAATGGTTGATCAACCCAATAATGCGAGTCTGCAATTTTCTCATGCAATCAAAAGGTCGTGTCGACCAAATAAAAGCGAGTCTGCGATTCCCTATAAAAATACTTGACCAAATTACGCATGTACGCGATATGTTTTATCAGGTCAATCGAATACGTTTGAGCGCGAGTTTATAGGCCCTTCTCATACGAATTAAATCAAAATTGTGTTAACTCCGTTATATGATGGTCGAATCGTCCCCACAACCATATCAAATAAAGAGGTTGAGGTGACCCCACAACGCATGCACGCGATTTTTTGAATGAACGGTCGAGTCGACCCATAACGCATGTACGCGAATAATCAAACAAAATGGTCGATCGACATTATAACGCATGTACGCGAGCTCAAAGTAATCATAGCAGATGGTCATTCGACCCCAGCATTATCAATAAACATTAATGCTCCTTGTCGAGCTCCCCAAGTTCCACTTTACGTCGAGCAAACAAATAACGACTAGTAAATGAGTCAATTACAAAAGAATGGGACTGTTGGAATAAGCCAACCCATGACTTCGACTCGACCAACGACTGTTTTTCAACGTAAGAGTTCGATCGACACAATCCACTCTCTAATTTGAAGACTTCAACTCAAAGAGTGGGGGGCTAACTGTGATAGCCAAAAATGGCTCTTAGGCCCAATGATCAAATTGGCCCAATGAAATGAAACCGGCTTGGCCCGTAATTAATCGGGTCGACCCGAGATTATCATTTAAAATATGATGATTGATTCAGTCAACATAGCAGTTACACCATTTATTGATAACGATTGTAACTGCCTACCATTTATTGCAAACAGTCGTAACCGCTAAATTTGAATAGGAGTAAATCACTCCTAAAATCTCCCCTACAATCAAGCTACTATGAGATGATCGGAGAGGTCTTTCCATATAAATAAGAGGGGCAAAACCAACATCAGACTCTCTAAAAAAATTACTACTGGCACTAAAGCTCTAAAGCGTCTTAACACTTTGTTCAATGACATTCCGGTCACTAGAATCTACTCCGATTCTCAATCACGACTCGAGTGCAGTCATCACTCAGCCCAAGTGCACCTAAGGCTATACAAGAAGTCGCCCCCCAATCTTCATTGTCCTTTACAACCATTTTCTTTCATGTTTGTTCTTATTAATTTGCAAGTCCTTGAAGAAGACAATACACATCGTCGATAGATTAACCCTTTTGCAAGTCCTAGAGAAGACGACATCCCCTCATTCTTTCGGTTTGACCAAGTTGCCTTGGGCCTAACACAACCCGACCCAATCCACGTAACTCATAGTTCGACCACCTACAGTTGTTTACTACTAAAATATAATTCATAATTCAAAATAATCCTAAACAACTCTAATCCTAAATAACTTTTATCAAAATCTAATTGATAATTTAATTAAAACATTTATTCATAACTAATAAGAATCCTAACATACTATTGCTAATCGGTTAAGTCGACGGCGGCTGGCGGGATATGCAACTCGACAGTGATAGTGCCTAGTGGCTGGTTTTTTTGTTTTTTTTTTTTTTTGAAGTTAACAAGTTCATTTTAGGACAGTTTTGCAAATTATTTTGAATTTAGGGTATATTTGCAAATAGCACCCTAAAATAAGACATTTTTACTAAAAACCCTATATATTTTACCGGATACATAGAGAATTCAAGAGAAGTATGCTTTTTATTAACAACCATCCTGTAAGAAGATGTTTATTTTAGCAATATTATTCAAATTCTATTCAACCCATTCTCATTCCAATCCCAATAAATTTCAATACCAAATGTAGTATTTAAGGGAAATTTATTATAGAAGCCAATTACAATAAAGTCGATATCTAGAATTCTAAATATTATTGTATAAAAACGAGATGAAGTTAGCTCAATAATATGCCCTTTTAGTGGTATGTCTCTCATACAAGGTTGTGGGTTCCTCCTCCCAATCTTGAAATATTATAGTTCAAACAAAAAATATTCCGTAAAATATACATGCTAAATAAGTACGTTACCAAATTTTACTTCATTTTTAAAGAGTCAAAACAAATTATAAGAGAAATATAAAATACAAATATGAATACTAATTAAATTATCAATTATAACCACGAGCTGTGGTGTGGTTGGTCACCACACCCCCAGTGAGGCGAATGGTTCGGGCATTGTTCAAGTTCGAACCCCACCGGAAGCACCTCGTGGCCAGGCTTTACTGACCTCCCGGCCAAAGCGGGGATTAGTCCCACTCGATAACGATCGGTTGCTAATCGGAGTGAGGGGTACCTCGTGGTCTAACAAAAAAAATATATCGATTATGAAATCTGGATCAATGACGACGATAATATCTCTTTCAATATAGACAACCATGGAGTTTGTTAAAAATTCAATTTGATTTTAATGTGAAAAAATGTTTTGATAAGTTTCACATTTAAAAAAATAATAATTTAAATATACAATGTTCATATATTATTATATTAGTTTGATTTATTAGAAATATACTAATATAACGTTTGAAGAAATTTAATAAAATTCATTTAACGATATTGTTACTCTGTAAATTTAAGGGGGGTGTATTGGATTGAGATTTTAATAGACAATTTTTGGGTGGCAAGATTTTTAGGATTTTAAAGACTATTATGATTATATGGATTGGACTTTTAGGATTTTGGAATTTTATTAAAAAGAGTCTCTGGACTTTGTTTATAGACTATTGTGATTATTTAGACTTTATTTATAGACTATTATGATTATCTAAACTTTTTTAATAGACTATTAGGATTATTTAGACTTTATTTAAAGACTTTTTGGACTTTTTTTTTTCTTTTTTTAAATATGGGTCTCATAAATTTACTAGCTAACACACATACCCAAGTTGCGAAACCCAAACTAGGTAGATGGTCTGAGCTGAAAAAACCCAAATAAGATGTGTTCTTTTAGAACATGTATCAACACACAATGAAAATGTACATAAACAAATATCATAATAATATGAATAATAGCTATCAACACGTTCAAAATTCTAAAAAACAAGCACAAATCCATTTTATAGGTATTATATTGTTTAATATCTATCAAGTCATCTAATTATTGAAAAAAAAATTGCCTATTGTTCGATATAGTACTTTTTAATTATAAAATCATATATTCGAACTAAAACCCAAACTTAAAAAAAATTCAAATTAACTGAAACGCTCGAAGTTCTTAGCTTCGTCGAAACGCTCGAAGTCGACAAAAATACGAAGCAGGAGGACGCAAACGGTGACGGTAGTAGTAGCAGCAGCGTGCAAGTCACGTGCTTCACCGACCTAGTCGACGACATCACTTTCCATTTCCAGATTATCCGTCTTGCGAATCAAGTACTGTTAAAACACACAACCGTAGAGAATTGTGAGTCGTAATAGTAATATATTCACACGATATTGATGTTGATTTTAATATTTCTATCTTGTTTTTACATGTGAAAAAAAAATAAATGTGATAGATATATGCATGGATTGATTGAAACTCTTCGAAATTGGGACAATTGTATGCAGCTGCACCTACATGGCCTGTAAGTTATAACAAATCAGTTTAATTAATAGATATTATCCTGTCAGTTCAAGTGCGTAATGTTTTTTAAACCAGTTTGTTTAACAAATTAATTGTGTAATATTGTAACTGTTGATGATGATGATGCACAGAACAATTCAGTGAGTGTAAGTTCAATACTTGGAGGAGTTTTGGCTAATACAGGAGCTGGCATTGCTCGAAGATTAGGTATGATATTGTAGCCATGCTTCTGATGTGCTTTATAGCTTTAAAAGGTTTATTTATTTTTTTGGTCATGTGGGCTGATATAAATGTTCATTTGCAATTTTAAAGACCGGTCTCAATGTGATTGTTACTTGCAATATCACGAAGAATAGTCTTATGGTTGAGGTTTGGTTTTCTGTCAAAATGCCTTCTATTTTCTGAAAAGTTTTGAGCAAGCATGAGAAGTCTGATGTGAAAGGGCAAGACAATTTTAGGGTATTGGTATTTATATTTATCACTAAAAAGTCTAGACAATTTATATTGTTATGAAATCCTACAAATCTTGATCTTAATCCAATACCATCAGACAATATGGACTTTTTTTAAAGTCTGGATCCAATACCACAAGATATTATGAACTTTTTAAAAAAATCTTAAAAGTCTAGATCAAATTCCACAAGACAATATGAATTTTTTTTTTTTTTTTAAATCGTAAAAGTTTAGATCCAATACCATAAGATAATATGGATTTTTTAAAGAAATCTTAAAAGTTTTGATCGAATACCACCAGACTTATCTAACTTATTAAAAAGACTCAATCCAGTACCACCAGACTTTTACTTTCCCAAATTGTCTAATAAAATCTTGAGCCAATACACCCCCTTAATTGTCTAATAAAATCTTGAGCCAATACACCCCCTTAATTGTCATACATATAAAATATGTTATTATATAGGAGCCTGTCGTACTTCAATTTATACTGAAAAGTTTGAAATTATTTTGGTTCTAGTTTTTAATTTGGGAAGTATTACAAGCACTATTACACAATAGTACTGCCTATTAAACATAATAAAGTTTGAACCTGGGAATTTATAAAGTTGAACCTGGGAATTTATAAAGTTGAACCGTGCATCCATTAACAAAACAACAACAACAATAAAAGTATTAAACAAGGATTGTGTCTATTCTCTTTTGGTAATAGCACAAGACTCAACCTCCAAGTTGGATCAAATCTATCCGTGACGACTCCCTGGAGCTGGAGTTGCAGGACTAGGCCTAACCGGCGCAGCTTTATCATCTGAAACCCACGATTTATCTAAAAGATCAAAACCCAGATGTTATATATATGATCAAGGCTTTTTTAAACTTCTTATTTTGTATGCCAAATTTCCAAGTATATTTAATTAAAATGATAATTAATGTAACAATAAATTAAATTTCATGCCATGGGGATTTTTTTTTTTTTTTTTTTTCATTTTTCATTTTTTTTACCTTAACAAAGATGATCATGTAGAGAGTAGTGAGGTGAGGGTATATATACAAGTTCTACGGATATTATATATATACGTACTGACTTAAACATTTATATGTATATATATATGCTGTTTTGTTTAAGTATTATTTTTTTTTTTCCGTAAAGCATGTATTGTATATATATATATATACATAAATTTTCAAATCAGTGTATTATGTTATAACTTCCTGAGGATATTGAATGTGAGCCACTAGTTTTATATATTTTGACTCAAGTGTGTATGCACTTGTCAAACTAGTGGCTCACATTCAATATCTTAATAAAGTTATATCAGGATACATTGACCAGATTGGGACTGTATATATATATATATATATATGTATACACTACAGTGACTTTAATTTTAATTTTTTTTTAATGAAGTTATCTTATTAGATCTGTATCTAATATTCATTTAACATATGGTATAGATAAATAGCTCGCTTAAGTTTATCAAGAAAAAAGAAATTGCTTGTTGAGCACTTTGGTCATCATACTTTGAACCATATTGGCTGTCTGTGCAGCTGGTTGTGATTATGCAAGCTTATATTATTATTAACTAATTAGTTGAAAGTTTACGATATAAAGATGTTAATTATTATAGTTATAGTGTTATGAGTGGTATAAAAAATAGTTTTTCATAATCAAAAATATATTTCACCATATTATGTACACAAGGATATTTTTGTAATCAACTATATATCATTATGATTTCTTAGTTGAAGTAAACACTAGAAAGAGAATAAATTTCATTTCATTTCTGATTCCTAAATTGTTAGTAAACACTTGAGTGGAATTTAGTAACTTAATTTCAATTCCCCTTCATTCTCTTTCTAGTGGAACTTGATTCCGATTCCCTCTATTTCTGATTGGTAAGTTTTATAAATTCAACACAAATATATCCTGGTTTAAAAGTAAACCGTTAAAGTTAACAGTTGACCAACCAATTCTACTAAAAGGCAAATTTAACCCTGACACGTCATCCAAAAAAAATACTATTTATAAATAAAATAAAAAATTCATCCCATCTTAACATTAAATTAAAAAGTCTAGAGAATCTATATTGTTTTGAAATCCTACAAATCTTGATATCAATCCAATACCACCAGACAATTTACTACCTCTTAAAAGTCTGGATCCAATACCACAAGATATAATAGACTTTTAAAAAAAATCTTAAAAGTCTGGATCCAATACCACAAGATATTCTGGACTTTAAAAAAAAAATTTAAAAGTCTAGATCCAATATCATAAGATATTATGGACTTTTTAAAAAAATATTAAAAGTCCTAATCGAATACCACTATACTTATATAACTTATTAAAAAGTCTCAATCAAATATCACCAGACTTTTACTTCCTAAAATTGTCTATTAAAATCTCAATCCAATATACCCCCTAAAACACGCCACATCATCCAAAAAGTATATATTATTTATTACTTATATTTATTTATTCCAAAATAAAATAAAATAAATTCATCCACATCTCAACTTTAACTTTAAAAAACCAAAAAAAATCTCCAACTTAACTTCATCTTCAGCCTTATGTAAATTGAATTTCATTTAAGTTCCAAGAAGATTTGTTTAATTTCAAACTTTATATATGCTGTTTTGTTCCAAGGTCTACAATTCTTTAAAAAAGTGAAAATATAAATATAAATGGTTTTGTTGTATTTGCAAAGTATGATCCATAAAACACCAGTTACACAAAAAGTTCTTAAAATTTATAACATTTGCTGGTGCTAATTTCGTGAGACCAGTAATAACTTAGGTACTGTTTATTTTTTCGTTTGAAATCTGAATATATCTGAACTTTTATGAAGTCTAAAAAGCGTCTGAAATCTGAATTTAGGTAATATGTTTGTTTTTTATTTTCGAGGTTTGAATATAAATATCTAAAAACTAATAAAAAGACACTTATACCCTTAACAATTATTAATATGATATATTTGTATTTTAAATAAAGCTAATTTTATTTTTATTAAGAAATAAAAATTAAATAATAAAGTAAAGTAAAAAAATATATACATAAATAAACCGATATTTTATAAAATTAAAAAAATAAAAAATAAATAAAAAATAAAAAATAAAAAAGGAGACGAATTTCGTCTCTAGATTCAACACGAATGATTAAGGATCTTAGAACTTACAAAGAAAATAATATTGCTCATTTCCATGTCACAATACAATTATATATACAATACGCACATCATCAATCCACTTAAATCATGGAGACAAAACTAACAAAACACAAAAAATAACAACAATATAAATAAGGCAAAGCAACTTACTATTCTGATCAAGGTCTCTTGCAGCCACTTGAGAGGTTAGAAGAAGCACATAAACCAGGAGGAGAATGACCCAAGCAATTAAGCAATTCTTGGACCCCATTTTTTCTTTTTCTTTTTTTATTTTATACATGGATGGAGCACAGATGCTTAGAACACTTGCAGGCTATATATAGAAGCCAAGTGAATTTAATTATTTCCTTTGAATTGTCTCTTAAAATTCAAAATCATGAACTTCAATTCCTTTATTTGTATTCAATAATTGCTATATATATTCTAATGATAATATGACTCCCATCAAGAAACTAAAAGAACTAACTAGTTTCATATATAAATGATGGAGAAAGGGTTATTTCTCAATCTTATTTTCATTTATACAATAATTCGACATATATATATATATATATATGTATGTATATATTGAAATTTTCAATAAACAAACATGATTAACGATCTTCATTAGTCAGCCAGAATCAGCACAGAATAATCAGAACCCACAGGGAGCAGACGTGGATTGCTACCCCCAATGCCCGAAGAACCAAAAAAACCGAAACTCAATCACTGAATGATTAAGGATCTTAGAACTTACAAAGAAAATAATATTGCTCATTTTCATGTCACAATTCAATTATATATGTAAAATACGCACATAATCAGCAACCACCTTAAATCAAAACCAACAAAACACAAAAAATAACAACAATATAAATAAGGCAAAGCAACTTACTTTTCTGACCGGACAGGGGATCAAGTTCCCTTGCAGCCACTTGACAGGTTAGAAGAAGTATATAGTGCTGGAAAAACGGGTCGGGCCCTAGCGTGCTGCCCAGCCTGGCCTATTTCGGTCATGTGCACAGGCCGGCCCAGTACACTGGCTTAACAAGCCCGGCCCAAACATGTTAAGCCGGCGTGCCGTGCTGGGCCTAGGTGGTGCAGCCTGTAGGCAGTCCTGGCACGGCCCACCAAGCCTATGGGCCTAATTTTTTTTTTTTTTTGTTATAAATGAGTAATTCATATTCAATATCATAATAAAGTTATATCAGGATGCACCGATAGGAACGGGATTGTAAAGTTGTATATATATATATCTCTCTCTATATATATATATTTTCTTTAATTTATATGGCCAATCAAAATTTTCTATTTCTCTCAATATCATATAGAACATGTAGAGTCTGCAGGAAATTATCTTTTTCTTTTGGTTGACTCGGAGTAAAGCACTACACAAATAATGTAAGACTAATAATACTTACATGTGAGTAAGTGACAACCTAAGTGAACATCACTGTCACAATGGAAAATAATGGCAGCTATGAAGAAAATAAATTCATGTCGGTAGCTTTCAAACGTGACAATAATAATAATAGTTTTAGAGTTCATTTGGTGTGTAGGCAGTGATGGATTTCGAGGGAGCCCATAGGGGCTATTGCCCCCAACCAATAAAATTTCAACAAATTTTCAATACAAATAATTGTTGTAAATGAGTGACTCATATTTAATATCATGATAAAGTTATATCAGGATGTATTGATAGGAACAGGATTGTAAAGTTGTATATCTCTCTATATATAGTTTTTTCTTTAATTTATATGGCCAGTCAAAATTTTCTATTTCTCTCAATATCGGATAGAACATGTTGAGCCTGCAGGAAATTATCTTTTTCTTTTGGTTGACTCGGAGTCAAGCACTACACAAATAATGTAAGACTAATAATACTTACATGTGAGTAAGTGACAACCTAAGTGAACATCACTGTCACAATGGAAAATAATGGCAGCTATGAAGAAAATAAATTCGTGTCGGTAGCTTTCAAATGTGACAATAATAATAATAGTTTTAGGGTTCATTTGTTGTGTAGGCAGTGACGGATTTCGAGGGAGCCCATAGGGGCTATTGCCCCCAACCAATAAAATTTCAACAAATTTTCAATACAAATAAGTTATCATACTCCAGCATGTACACAATAATATTAGGCACTTAGAGCCCGTTTGGCAACTGGGAATCGGATATGATAGGATTATTTTTAACCCATTTCCCATGTTTTGTGCCAACTTGGGATGGGATAATTTTTATCCCATCAGACCCATGAATCCCATGTTGGTGGGATAAATGAATCCCACGAAAACAGATGGGATTCAAATGAATCCCATCTGTTCCTTCTTCAACCGCTGCTTCTTTCTTCGTTTTCGCCTTCCAACATCTCTTCCTTACCACCGATCATTCCTCGCCGTTGCTTCTTTCTTCGTCTTCGCCTTCCAACATCCTTTCCAAAATCAATTCGAGTTCCATTGATTTTCGAATTGGAACTAAAATTGATTTTCTGGGTTGATTTTAGGGTTTAATAGAACGTTTGATTTTGTGGGTTGAATTCGAATTGGAACTCCATCTCGGTTTTGGGTGTTGTAGTGGTGGGTTGTGCATGTGGTGGTGGTCATGCTAGGTTTGGGTAATTTCTGGGTTTGTGCTTGTGATGATGCTAGGTTTGTGCTTGTGGTGGTGGTCGACTGTACAAGATGATGGTGGTTGACAATGGGTTTTTAATTAATAAAAAATATAATTTCCCTAATTTTAATCCTATCTTGTGTTGCACCAAACATAAGATTACTTATTTTTAATCCTATCTTGTGTTGCACCAAACACAGGATAACATTAAATTTTATCCAATCTTATTACATCCAGTCCTATCCCATCCCATCCCATCCCATAAAAATAATCTTATCATAACCCGTGCACCAAACATGCCCTTATAGTTCATTTTTACTCACCCTTTCAAAGGGGGTGAGCATTACCCCCCTCCCTATATCTTGGCATCCTGCCAAATGTTCCAAAATTTAACCCAAAGTTAACAAATTAATTATTATATAGTTTAAGATTTGTTTTGCCAATTTTACCTCTATTTCTATTTTTAATTTTCTTAACACTTAAAAAAAAAAAAAAAAAAAAAAAAACAATCCAAACTAGAAATTCAAAATCAATTGAAAAAGAAAAAAGAAATATTTTTTTCAGATAACACCAGAAACCAACATCTTCTAAACCAAAACACACTACCATCCATCTCAATCACCAAACTCTAACCCTCAAATCCAAACACACCCTATCAACAGCCACCCCAAACCCCCACCACGCGATGGTGGCAACCCCTATGTCAAAGGATAGAAGAGGGAGAAGAGAGATGAAAAGAGAAAGAGAAGGGTATGGCGGCGAGATGAGATTGAGAGTAGCGGATGGAGGAGATTGTGAGCGGTGGTTGGTGTGATTTCAATGGGTCTGGAGTGGCTAAGGTTGTTTGAATTTAGATTAGAGTTTGGACATTAAAGAAGATGATGATCGAAAGATGAGACGATGAAGATGGGATTTGGGTGTTTGAGTTTAGATTTATTTTTAAATTTTAAATTTTTTTACTAATTGATCTATTTTCCCATCTGATTATCTTCTTGTTAACTCTGGTTAAATTTTGGGACATTTATCAAGATATGGGGAGGGGTAGTGAGCAAAAATGAACTCCTCTAATTAGACTTGACCCCTTTGTCCCCTCCTAATATTTTAATACTATAAATTAATTAATAAATATTTTCCATATTTATTGCCAATGAAGGTAGGAGATAAAATCAATCATTTTTAAGATTTTAATTTTCAATGCAAATAATAATAATAATAATAATAATAATAATAAATAATTTCCTATTATTTCATGTGTGTATATATATATATAATTATATATATATATATATATATATATTACACTATTACATAAATTCGGGGTTATTTTTTATTGGAGAACTCGAACCCGCAATCTCATGGTACAGGTGTGAGAGGTTTTCCACCGGACCAATTTTATCTTGTCATATTATTTCATATATTATTGCTAGTATAGTATGAACTATATAATTTTTTTTTTTTTTAGATTATCACTATAACATGCTATCTAAGATAATGTTGACTCAGTGGAAAGCCCCACACCTAAAAGGTTATCGATTCGAGTCATAACACCTCCTCTAATCCTAAAATATTATAATAATTAAAAAAAATTGAATTTTTAGGATGCGACTACCTATACAATTTTTATTCTATAATACTCATCTTATGTTGAGACAATTTTTTAAGTTTTACTCTACATAGTTCGTTTACTAGTGATTCTTCGATTTGACTGTTCATAGTATCTTTATCATTTTCCAATATTTTAGGTTTGGGAATGTAAATTACAAAATATATTATATTTTTATTCAAAATTTGTGTTAATATATATTTATTATTTTTTATTTATTTATTTGTGACATTACCTTTAAAACTAAACGGTGTTACATATTGTTTTTAATAACTTATTTTTTAAATATTAATATATTTATCTTACGTAACCTTGGTTAGTTTTTGTTCCGCCCCTATGCCCTAACCTTGGTTAGCTTTTGTTTCGCCCCTATGCCCTAAAACCTTGGTTAGCTTTTGTTCCGCCTCTGGATATGATAAGATTATTTTCATGAAATTGGATTGGATTGGTTTGGTTTGGATTGGATGAGATATGACTAGATTAAATTAGTGTTGTGATGTGTTTGGTGTTGTATAAGATAAGATTAAAATAGCCATGTCTCTTGTTTGGTGTGGTATGAGATTGGATAAAAAAATTATCATATATTTAATACGGTGTGAAATTGATTAATATAAAATTAAATTAAATTATTTTTAAGGAAATTATTTTTTTTATTTTTTAAAAATAAATAAAAATATTTAAATTAATATTATATAACTAAATTTTTTAATTAATATTTTTAAATATTATAATGAGATATATTAAATAAAAAAATAAAAGAAGAATTAAAAAAAAAAAAAAAAAACTGGGACTTAATAGCTCCACCTTAACTGGATAAAATGATTGCGTATAATTGGATTGGTTAAAAAAATTTAAATTAACATTTGAAAAAAAAAAATTAATATTTAAAAATAATTTAAAATTTAAAAACCAATTTGAAACAAAACAATATTTATTTTTATTTGTTAATATTGAAAACTATTATTTTAAAAATATTTTTAAAAATGTATTAATTATTAAAAGGTATTTATATTTTAATCATATAAAAAAAAAAATTAATTGAAAAGAGAAGAAAAATAAAATTAAAAAAATAAAATGTTAAAGTGGGGAGTCTAATTAGTCTCATCAATATAGAATAAGTTGCTTGTATGAGATTATTTAATCCCGTCCCATGCAATAACAAAGATCGGACTAAAAATAGTCAAATCCCAGTCGTATCACACAACAAACAGCCCCTTAGAATTTTAGAATTCTAAATTCTAATGCAAAGGATGTGTGCTGGCAGCAGGAAATTAATTATTCTTCATAAGAAATTCAAGAAATTCATGGGTTCCTAAATTATTGCCAAGTAATGCCAACACAAAGAGGTCCAACTATCACCAAAACTAAACCCATTCCAATAAAATCTTCAAAAAGAATGTAAAACCATAAGGTTAGTGGGTTTGGATTTATCCCTTTCCAAAATCTTGAATAATTGTAATATTTCAAAACAAAAAAAAAAAAAAAAAAAGCTGTAAATCTGTAACGCAATATGCAAATATACTTTTAAAAGCCCAACCCACTTCAATTGCGATTTTTCTTTATTATTTTCATTTATTATGATTTTTGATACATCCATCAAACAATCAACATTTTAATGGTGAATATGTATACGGATAATCTCCACGAAGCATATATGAAGTAGACGTTGTAGAGTATTAGTAGCGGGATAATTTCGCCAAGTGAATCCATTATATTGCAAACCCAAATTCACCAAAGAACAGGGACGGAGGCAGTATAGAGCCAGAGGCTGCCCCCCGCCCGCCCCGACCCCGAGGTTTTAAAATTTACAAATTTGACTCTAGTCAATTTTTGTGAAACTCTTAATTTTTAGATATTTATGCTTTTTCCCCTATTTCATTTTTTATTTTTCTAATGTTAATTTTTTTAAAGCAATTTTCTAATGTTTCTATAAATTAATTAGACATTTAGAGCTTGTTTTTAATGTCTGAGATCATAATATTTTTCACTCAAATCACATAAAAATTATATTTGATTATATACATGGTATTTCTTTATATGTATCTTAAATATAAATAAAAATCTAATTATAACATATATGTTCTATCTTTACTAATATTATTTTCTCATTCAAATAAATTTGTTCTCTCTTCCAATCTTATTTATCTAACCCTAATACCATGTTATACTTTTGATATGATATTTATTTTAACACTAATGCTAGACCACCCAAAAATTTAGCGCAAATTTCAACCCACATGATGTGGCAATTGTTTTTTTTTTCATTAATCACATCATCCTATATTGTGTGTGGTGACGACAACTCACTTACCACATTATTTTGGTTGAAATTTGGGCTAAATTTTTGGGTGGTCTAGCATTACTCTTATTTTAATATAATCAATATGTGTTAATTTATTCGATTAAAGCATATCAACAAAACATATATAATTTACATTTAACTATTAACAAACTTTTATCATTTTTTAAAATTAAACTAGTTTTTGAATGTTATAAAAATACTAGAAATACAATTTAAATTTTAATTAGTTTAATTTCTAACTCTTAAACACTATTATTGTATCATGAATTAAAAGTCATAAGGTTTTTCTATATTATGTTTAGAGTAATTTTAGACATTTCAACTATATATCTCAACTTGTATTCCAACTACTAATGTATCAATTGATACTCATTGACATTAATTTTTTTATTAATTTTTTTCTTTTAACATATCCTCTAAAATATATATTAATATAACTCATTATTTTATTATGGTGCCCCCGCTGGAAGCAATTTCTGGCTCCGTCCCTGCCAAAAATCAGCAACTTCATTCATTTCCTTTGTCCAAATATATACGTAAGTAGTTGAAGACCTAATATATATATATATATATATATATATATATATTTTATTTTTTGAACGGAGAAATTTATTGAACAAGCCAAACAGCACCCAAAACACACAAGAAGACAAAACGCGGCGCCAAGAACAGGCACAAGAACAACACGGGCAAGAACACCGCCAAAATCAAGAAACAAACAGCTAAAACTCACACAGCAAAGACTGAACCTCCTGCTGAGTTGGATCAAATCTATCTGTGACTCCCGGGAGCTTGAGGAAGAGGTCCCGGCTTAACCCGTGATCCTGAAACATCAAAGCCCATATTTCAAATTTCTTGTTTAAACTGTATTACAAATTTTCAACTATATTTCATTCAAATAATGATTAATGTAACAATCATTTATTTGTTTTTCACCAACTTAACAGAGATGATAATGTAGAGAGCAGCAAGGGTATATATATATATATGTTCTATGGATTTTATAAATTGTTTCCTGTTTACAATTATTTTTTTAAAAGAAATGAAAATAATAAAAATGCGTGCTCCAAGAATACTACATACTGATACTATAAGAGCATTCATTAAAATAGAAACATTCAACTAAAAAGGACCATCTAGTTAGTACATGAAAAAAGAATTTAGAATGAAAGAAATATAAAAAAGATGAGATGAGGTTGGTCGTCCGCCGGTATTCCTTTCACACCAATATTATTGAGATCGCTCAATTTATTCATAAATGTTCCAAAATAATATAAGAACGAAAGCTGAAAGAAGCATGCAAGGAAAAGCTATAATTAGTCTCATCACCAGGTGTTTGAACAGATCCCTTCCGAGCCACTGTAGACTCTCCAGAAGTTAGCAGAAAAACAAAAACCAGGAGAATAATCACCCAAGCAATTAAAACATTCTTTGAAGCCATTTATTTCTTTTCTTTTCTTCTATGTTTTTTTTTTTTTTTTTTGTCGGATGGAGCAAAGCATACCCTAGAACACAGAATATATAGAGAATCCAATTGTGAATTTAATTAATAATTTCATTTTTAATTAGTTTGTCAAAGTCCTCCTGCTTGGCAATTTCATCACCTTTTGACCGCTTATTAATTTGTCCAATTATGTGTACGGTGGACCTAAAAAAATAAAAAACGTTTAATTTATGGATACGGATATTAACATATATAAATATGATAAGCACACCTACATTTTTAAGTACATAAATATGATAAGCACACTTATATTTATAAGAACACTCATATTTATAAGTATATATAAATAGATTCTTAATTCATGATGCAATACTAAATCATCAATAAGTTGTTTATTTATTGATTTTGCAGATTGTTGGTGCAGAAGAAGATAATGTGGTTCTGTTTCATGAGAAAATAAGGTGTTGGGCTCTTATTTGTTTACATTATGTTATTGGAAGTTTTTATCATAAGCTAGGGTTTATCATAAGTTTTATTTATTTATTTATTTATTTTTAAAGAGATATTATAAGATATGAGTGTAATTAATGGGTGTAATTAATTTATTCTTATTGGTAAATTTATATTGGGATATTTTTGTAATAAATTTTTTTTATTAAGAGAGCTTCTTTTGACAATCCAATTTTTTCTTTTTACACTTCTTTTCTAAAAACACTTCGTTCTCAAAAATTAAATTTAAAAAAATTCTAAAGACACTTCATTTTATTACAAGATTATCTTTTTTATCTTTTTTGGATTAAATTATTAAAAAAAGAAATTATCTCTCCTAAATCATTAGATTAATTATTACATATTAAATACTCTCTCCTAAATTTTTAATTATCATATTAAACTCTCTCTCCTCCAATACATATCTCTAATTTTTTATCTCCATTCTTTCTCGAGTAAGACTAACAGTTAAGAAAAAAAACTTACTAATAAGCTTAATTTTTAGGAATCGTATATATGTATATATTAAAAAAAAAATTCAAAAAACAAGTACCTTGTTTAAAAAAAAAAAATCAAAATATGAAAATGCTTGTTGTTACTCTTGTAGGTATTCGATTGTCTAGAGAACTTTAATTCTTTCATTAGTTTTAGAAATTCCGAGTGTAATCGAATCTAGTTGCAACAATTCAAGTTTATATATATATATATATATATATTTTGTTGAAAATTGACTTTTTAATATATATGTGTTATTGTTAGTAAAAAACCAAAATATTCATAAGTTTTTTTTTTCTTTAACTATTAATCAGAGATTGATCGAGAAAGAATGAAAATATGTTTTTTTTTTTTTTTTTTGTTTTTTTTTTCGAGTCATAACACCTCCTCTAATCCTAAAATATTATAATAATTAAAAAAAATTGAATTTTTAGGATGCGACTACCTATACAATTTTTATTCTATAATACTCATCTTATGTTGAGACAATTTTTTAAGTTTTACTCTACATAGTTCGTTTACTAGTGATTCTTCGATTTGACTGTTCATAGTATCTTTATCATTTTCCAATATTTTAGGTTTGGGAATGTAAATTACAAAATATATTATATTTTTATTCAAAATTTGTGTTAATATATATTTATTATTTTTTATTTATTTATTTGTGACATTACCTTTAAAACTAAACGGTGTTACATATTGTTTTTAATAACTTATTTTTTAAATATTAATATATTTATCTTACGTAACCTTGGTTAGTTTTTGTTCCGCCCCTATGCCCTAACCTTGGTTAGCTTTTGTTTCGCCCTATGCCCTAAAACCTTGGTTAGCTTTTGTTCCGCCTCTGGATATGATAAGATTATTTTCATGAAATTGGATTGGATTGGTTTGGTTTGGATTGGATGAGATATGACTAGATTAAATTAGTGTTGTGATGTGTTTGTGTTGTATAAGATAAGATTAAAATAGCCATGTCTCTTGTTTGGTGTGGTATGAGATTGGATAAAAAAATTATCATATATTTAATACGGTGTGAAATTGATT